>CM034150.1:286416888-286884388 GCA_019776745.2 Taxus chinensis | reverse complement strand
GTTAAGTCATAACTATGGGTTAAGAATTCAATAGGTAATTGTGGCTAGAAAATGTGGGCACTACATCCCCGTCTCCTATAATTAGACTTCCTCCTGGAAGTCACTGTAAGAGATAGGTATAATATTTTATGAGGTATCACATCGCAGTGTAAGTCCAACATTAAGGTCATTTTTAAAGGAACTAAAATATTTTGTTTTGTCTTAACAACATATCTCTTTAAGTGTAACAAGGTCCAAGAACAAGTATATCTCAAATAGCAGAATGTTAACCCCAAGTGAATTTTATAAGACGAATTCATTTTCCTCATCATGTAACTTTGCTATAAGGATCCAAATAAGAGTATGTACAACATAAGGTATAAAATTAAAAGAGGAAATAATGATGGGTGAGGGAAGAGAACAAACATGTTTTTTAAAAGGAATTAATTTTTTTTAGTAAATTACTTGTGTACAAACCCGCTCAAGGGAACTATCCAAGGTGCCACAAATACCACACGATGAGAGAGAAAAGGTTTCCAAGTTTCGTGTGGTTTCATCTACTAACACATCATTACTCTAAATTTTGACAAAAAAATGGTTCACGATTCTTTTTAAAATACTTCAAACATCTGTACTATTCACTAAGGTCAAGGACGAAGATTCGCATAATACCAAGCATAATTAAAGTTTTTGATTTAATCTGGCCATTATTTTTTATGGTCACTAATTGATAGTATTCAAAGAAAACATTTGTGGGTGAAATATATATATAGTCAACAACTAGGTTAGGAATGGTTTTCTAGTTTGGTTTCCAAAGTTTTCATAGTATGTATTTTTTTAAAGAAAATTTCCATTCCTAGCCAAGATTGCTTTAGAAGTCTCCTAAATGAAAACTGAATTTATTATTGTTTAAAAATTTTTTATATATAAATTCACACTATGACAAAGTAAAATGCAATGCCCCAAACAATCTATAATTATTAATGAAACAACAACCCACAATTTCTAGTTCAATATGATATAAGAAGAGTTTTACTTAAATTTTATCGTTTATTAATTACTATAATCACAAGAAAATATGAATGAGTTACACAAAACAAAATGCATTTAAAAAGAATGTTTCCTGAATCTTATCAACATACTTATGAAAATTTACAATATACCAGCATGGTGGGATGCAAAACTTTTCCATTCATACTTTCCTCAAGCGTACAAGAGATCAACACTCATTTTCCTTTAATGAAAGGTAAGGTCTAATTCTTCTCAAGATATCTGACTTACGTTAAATTTTACTTAACAAGTATTTGGTCATAATTTGGGCCATTAGGTTGCAAGAGGAGAAAATATAAAAATACACTTATTAACTAGGGATTGAATCCATTTTACAGAGAGAAATTTGAATTTCACCACTCTATTGAGTGGTAATAGCGAATGGAATCATATTTTAAAGAGTACCCCAAAACAATTCCAATTTATTTAGATACATATATATTTTTAAACTAGTGTTTATACTGATTACAAACGATGTCTTTACTCATGGTAGGTGGAAATATTAGTTAGTCATTATTGTTAGTCCTTGTAATAAGGGTTTACATCATTTACCTTATAACAAGATACTAAGAGTTTCCTATGTGAATGAAATCTTATAAAAGATTTTCCTAAGAGTCCAATAGGCAAAGGCATATATAATTTACTAGATCATTGAAATCCTTCTATCATTCGTATTAGTTTGTCACCTAAACATTTAGGGAGTGGTCAAAGCAAAATGTTGTGGCCCACTTCGTTTCCCAAAATCATGAGTAAGAGGTTGGGTGGGATCGGAAATTGAAGGTGTTCACGTGAAAACCCATTTTGCGTGAAAACCCTTTACCTGAACTGTCACTTAGGCCAAAAAAAGTGGTTCAAGCGAATGTGGTTTCACGCGAACCCCTTTGGGTTCAAATAATTTTTGTGGCAAAGAGTTATATATAGATATTTATATAGTTTTGGGCGGTAGATTTAGGGTTTAGGGGGGTTTGGGCGAAGGGGGCTTCACGCGAACCCCCTTCGCGCAAAACCACCTATTTGGCACATTTTGGCACCAAATCCATTTGGAGGATAATTTTATGCCAAAATGTGCCACTTAGGTGCCACGTAATTACAGTTAACGAATGAATAAAATAAAAAAATGTTAACACACAATACAAAATTTTATCAGCTTTCTAAAACTATAATTTTCATTTTTAAAATTTTTGTTTTACTATTTATTTTTTATATTTTGCTAACATATGGTACTTTAGGACAATCGATCGTACACAATCAACCCAATTTGAAAAGTAGTAAAATATATCAAATTTTTTTGAAAAAAATATACTTACTATTTGTTGAAGTCTTCTTCTTACCTGTGAAAAAAAAGAATCAATTTTTACATAAATCTTAAAAGTTATTGGCATAAACATTTGTATGCCATTTATTTGAAAATATTTTTACTAAATAATTAATTAAAAAAAATATAAGTCCAAAAAATATGAAAATTTGATAGCACCTCAAAATTTATATCTTGAACATATATCTAAAATTTCATGGTGAAAAAATAAATTTTCATTTAAAAAAACCACCCGAGGATAGTCATTCCTCTTTTATAACATAAGAAACAATGTATAAATAAAATTAAGAAAAAGACCTATTTTTACAAAAAAAAATTAAAAAATTTACATGTATTCTACACTCTAAACATAAAATGTCATTAGTTTGTGGATATTACCTTTAGAAAATCAATGAAACTGAAAATTCATGTTTATAGTGGTACAAAACATACAAAAAAGTGGGACATTTTATTGTGTTTTTACCCGGAGACAAAACAATACCTAAGTTACTTACAAAAATCTAACCATTTAGCATGTAATACAACTGAAAATCACAAGACAAAGATATGTAAACATAACCTATCACATTTTAAGTAATAGTTTTAGGATCACCTCAATTTTAACTTTCTTTTAAGGGGTAAGAATGATACGTTGTTTAATTATATATTTGACGAGTTTTCTAATTTACATTATACATGTTTCTATTGTTGTTTATAGGGCATACATACACAATTATGCTTATATATATATATATATATATATATATATATATATATATATATATATATATATATATATATTTGGCTTATGAAATATTACATTCACCCTTATTGGACCACAATAATAGTTCTTTCATAGTCAACAACATCGTCATTACAACATAATGCCTAACCAATAAGGTATTAAACACCAATTTGTTTTATTTTATTTTCCTTCCGAGAGAGAGAGAGAACGAATGATCATTGTTATTTTATATATATATATATATATATATTTATATATTTGCATGATCATTGCTCTTCTAAATCCACACGTTGAGGTTAGAAAGAGGGTGATTCCCCTATTTCTACACGTAAGTAAGAGTGTTATAAACATGAATAACTAAGAACACTTTAAATCAACTTGAGGAGAGTTAAAATCACATGTTTACTTACTAAGGTAAGAAGATTTTAACCAAGTTATATTTTAATCAAAATTAGTAAGTGGTTATAGTATGAAAATAGGTTTCATCGAGTTCCAAAAGGATTAAGAGAATAACTAGATCATTTCCGAAGTTAACTCTAAAATTTATACCGAGAGCTTTAATGAAAATTTGGGGTTTGTGAAAACTAGATTCATTTTATAATAGCACAATGTATTGCTACGTTAGGTGAAGAGTATAAGCTAGCAAAGGAATATTACTTCAAGCAACACCACTGTATAATGAGAGGCACTAGATTTCTTTCCCTTTATCATTTATTATTTAGACAAATTAAATGAGTTTACAATAGCAAATATTTTCATCCAATTATACTTACTTTTCACACTACAATTTTGAAAAGGTAACAAGATCATAAGGTCATTTGGTGATTTTCCTTATATAAAGGGTTGTAAAACTAAGATTAGTAAAAAAACAAGAGAAGTAGAAATTATTTCAAATTTCATAGAAATTCATTTTCGAGACGTGGAAGACTATTTTATCAAATGGGATGGTTTTATACAAGATACAATTATAAATTTTATACCCCTACCAAAATGTTTTTTTCAAATCTAAAGTGGTGCCTCTAACACAGAAGTTGGGATTCCCAAGAAACAATGGATCACTAGAAAAGAAGCAACCAACCAAACGCCTTAACCAATTCATGATATCAAGGTAACAATTTCACGTTCTTATCTTGACCTACTTCTTATTTCCAAAACCAACATCTAGACCTTCTTCGATGCCCAAAAGATCACCCTAACTAAGGCCATTAGCATTCAAAAATGACTTGTTGCAAAAAATATTATTTTGGGTCTTAGCATTCAACCTAGAAACACATAGCTTAAAACAATAACCATATTATAATATGTTTCACCCTCTAAAGCTGTCCTAAGAAATCTATTGGTTTAGTAAGACCTAATTTTCTTGTTCCACGATCTAGAGAAAATGGCTACAAAAGGAGCCTACCAAAACAAGTACCCAACACTCAAATGGTGAAACAAAGATTCCAGTCAATTCTCTATTATACATAGAGTAAATCAAGATGTACATTTCTAATTACTGGCGAATAGGTTTTGAAAAGGAAGCACCTTCTCGGAGCCAAGTATTAGAGTTTTACTATTGTATTTTAGCAGATTTTTAGAGAAAATTGGATTCAAAATGGGTCTTTAAGTCAAACGATACCAATTCAAAAATGGGTTATCTTAACTCGCATCAATTCTCCTATATATAGAGAAGCGAACACAACTTAAAAAATGAAAAACGGATGACCAAAACTCTAGATATGACTTACTTTCCGAGGCTAATTAATGTTATTTACAAGTTTGTGTTTTGAACAAAAACATGTAGAAACCTCCTAAACACCCTTGGAAAAATAACTCTCCATTCCTTTTTCTTAAATTTAATAAATTCAAACAACGTACATGGAGAACTACTACATGTTAGAAGTCAAAAAATTTAATTTCCTACTAACGCTCTCTAATTTATAGCTCCAAATCGAAACGATTTTGCTTAAATTTTAAGTTGTTGTCTTGAATAGAAATGTGATTAATTGAGCTCAAAATGCTTCTATCTACATGATCAAACAATCTTATAAGTTTGGTTTAAAAAATGATGTGACTTCCCATGTCACTATGGAAAAGGATTATCCAAACCAATCACCACTATGGAGACCAAGAAGCCATTTTACACGTTAGTTACTGATGACTTTCTCTTAACTTTTACTAGTTTTTTTAAAACAAATTAGGTTATCAAAATTAGTGTACCACCTATTGTGTTAGCAGACATATTGCTTCCTCACGGTTACACGAGAGATGGTTTGACCCATGCAATGGTTTAGCAGAAACGATTTTAATTATTTTACATTTAATGTTATGAAAACATTAATAACCAATTAAATGTTCTACCTAGAGCGTCTACATGTGCGAACCATCACTCTAATACCAAATGTAGTGTCTCGCCTCGGGACACCGAACAACACACCAAAAAACACACTAAAAAGTGACTAAAAATTTTGGGTAATTTTTTTTTTAGTGAGCTAAAATTATACCTATCTTTACTTCACCTATCCCCATTAATAATTAATTCATATTAATATAATTTACCCGAATAAATTATTTACTAGTCCCAAACCTGACTTTAATTATTTACTTCTTTTTAAAATTTATTAGGGCCATAAATAATAAGTCTACACCCCCTTATTATTTAATTAACTCCTCACACTCCCCTTTTACTTTATTTCCCATTCCCATTAAAATCTCATGACTTAAAGGTGTGTAGGATTGAATGTGGACCATAGGATTAAACAAATCTTAGCCTTTGATCTCATCTTGCCCTAAATTTTCCCTAGCACATCTTTATGTTTTCCTTTCTCTCTATTTGATTTTCATTTTGTTTTCTTTTGTCTTTTGCAGGTGCAGGTTTAGAAGGAGCTTGGAAGTTTTCTTTTATGGAGATTTTTGATGAAGAGTCTCCATATTATACTATGTATATTTATATTTATTTTTATTTTTTTAAAACATTTTCTTACCCGGATATCTCAGGTCATTGGGTATATAAAACACCCATTTATTTTTGTTTGGAAAAGGAAAAAAAACTTTTTATATATATATTCCTAAAACACATAAAAAATAAAACCGAATAGATAAAGAAATGCACAGGTTTTAGAAGTTGAGGATTTTAATGTTTAAGAGGGCGGGTGGGTGTGCAGAATGGTGTGGTGGATGGTGGTAGGTGTGTGGGAGGTGAGGTGGGTTTGACCCCCAAATCTCATATTCTATGCCTTAAAAAAAAACTTTAACCATAGTTCCCTCTCCTTTTTTTTTCAATGGGTAAATCTTTTTTTTAAAATGAAGTTTATTAAACATTCCACCGTATTTTGTTTTATTGATATTTTTTTTTGTCTTATTGTTGCACATTTAATTATTATTAGCTAATATTATATGTATTGCTATCTCCATTATTGACTTAATAAAATTCATTTCAATGAACTTTCAAACTTCCACCGAATTCTCTTTACTGATTCATTTTATTATTGTTTAAAAAAAAAAAAGATTTAGCTTAGTTTTTTTATGGTTTACTTAAAATTTATTTTATGTGTGTGTGTGTGTGTGTGTGTGTGTGTGTGTGTGTGTGTATTACAATCGAATATAAAGTATAAGATATGTTCATTATATATATATATATATATATATATATATATATATATATATATATATATATATATATATATATATATATATATATATATATATATATTAATATATATATATAACCTGATATTAATAACATAAAAGAATATATGATATTATATAGTTATGTTAAAATAAATAACTACATTAAATACTCATTTATAATTAAATAAGAAGATTATATCAAGTTGTAAAATATCAGATTTCTATTTACTATCCTAGTAAATTATGGAATCTAGTTTTGTTAAAATGAGTTACTTATTTATGAGATAAAAGGAAAAGAGACAAGGTATTTCAAAAGGGAAGAGAGAGTATTAAATTGAGATTAAAACTTAGTGAGGAAGAATAATCATCCATGTTTGTTTTCCTTATACCATACATTCATAAGTTTTCACATGGAAAGGAGGAAAAACCAATTTGAGTCCATACCACAACATCACAAAAATTTACAAGAAAGAGGTGTACTGCAAGGAGGATAATATTTCCATACAATGTGAAATCCTAAATCTTCATTTTGGACAATCTTTTCCTCTCAATGTAAAGCTAAATGAATATTTCAGTTTTCTTAACAAGAACAATTTCCGTCAAGGAATATCACATTTTCTTCCTAAACATTTACCATACCAATAAGGATATGAAAATAGTATTGTTATATATCATATAAAAATCAATTCTTTTACTTACAAAGGAGATACTAAAACCATCGAGAAAGATCCATATAAAGTTATTTACAACCAATTTTCTTGTATTGTATTACAAATTTTAAATCCCCCCCTTTTTTTACATTTAGTATACAATGGAAAATTTCCATTCCTTATGGAACATAAACTCACAATCTCCATTATTCCAACATACCTAGAATATTCAAGAAGACATATTACAAAGCTTCTTTGCAAACTTGAAGTAGATTACAAAAAAATGAGACAAATTTACAAGTGATTCCAAATCACAAAGATGATACTTTACAAGAGAAGGAACTTTTAAACTAGTCTCATTCATGAATTTACAATGATAGTGATGTCCAAAACAAGATGAAGAAGGAAATGAGAAGCCAAGATGACAAGAATCTCCAACCGTCTTCCACATTGAGCTCTAACTTTGAATGTTTTCATAGAACCAACACAACGAGAAAGATCTTGTTTAACCACCCAACCATTAGGCATCATTACATTCCTTTCCAAGGTTGGATGACATTCTAGCCTCCCCAAAGCCCATGGGAGAGAGGACTAGCTTCCAAAAACTTTTCACAAGATAAAGGGAGACAATCTAACTTTTTTTTTCACATATAAGACAAGGCCAATACTAAGAAAACACCAATTTTTTGCAAAGAAGGAAAGGAGGGAAAACCATATTCTACCTCAAAAATGGGGAAGAGAAGAAAGATATCTCCAAGCTCCAAAAGTGTTACCAACATTGGATGCACACAAACAATAATCTTTGCACCCTCCTTATTCCTCCAAAGTCATCAAACCCTCCTTATTTCTTCATCCATTCACCAAAATCCTTCTTGGGAGAATTTTCAAACCCAATGTGTTTCCTCTCCAAGAATGGGGAAGGGGGCTCAAACCATACGAACCACCTTCCCAACCTCAAACCATTTGAGGGGAGTAACAAGAATCCTACATGGCTTTCCCATAAATACATGAGGTTTGAGAGGAAAAAATCCCTCTCTCTTCCCCCACAAACTCTAAAATCCATCATGCCATATGATGGATGGAGAAAAATAAAACAAGCATAATCGACAAATAGCCATACACACAAGAACAACACACACACATTTTAGACAAAAAAAAGCTAAGATCTAATCATAATATAAAACATAAAATGAGATCAAGGATCCTACCTCCAAAATTTCTTTAACACTAATTTTTTCACTTCTTTATCCAAGCAAGCTCTAGCTCCCAAATTCCACAAGCCTCCAAGCAAAAGCTCCAAAAAAAAAGTTCTCTTATTTCCCCATGAGGAAGAATTTGAAAAGAAGTCAACAAAAATCCTCACAAATGAGGGAGTGACATGTGTCACCCCTCTCTTCCCTCAAGGTCAAAGATTCTCCAAATAAAAGAGAGAAAAGATAAAATATCTTTTAACACTTTTCTCCCGAATTACCCAAAATGAAGAACAAAAAAAACTTGTGCAAATTTTAACAAAACACGCATACCCATCCACCTTACATGGATGTGACAAAAGGTAGGGAAAATGGGAGGGAAACTCCCTCTAGGCTTTGGAATTAAGCCCCCTACCTATTAGCTAGGGTCTAAGGGCCTATTTTCATGCTAAGGGAACTCCCAAACTAAAAAGGGGTCACTTAAAATGTCAAAAATAGCCAAATTTCGGGTTTGACACATTTAGGCACAAGTGTAGAGGATGTGGGCCCCATCCAAGGGTTCACATGTGACCCTAATCCCCTTTAATTAAATACATCATTACCCAAACACAAAACTTAATGCAAGTGGGGACCATTAAGTCCCCAAATCAAGTTTACAAAGCAAACTAAGCATCCTAATCAAGATTAATAGTACAAGACATACTACATTAGAAATGAGGGTCACGCATGGTGCCCAAAAGAATGAAATCTAATACTAAGGCCTCATACAATAAACACGGTTAGGACTTAGCCCCGTGGGCCATTTGTGTAAAATTGTGTAGCTACCCTGAATCCCACGTTATCCTATGACCTGTCACCTACACACTCATTGCACACATTAAATGCACATGTTTGATACAATGTAAATCAACTACTCAATAAGTGAATCAATGAATTCTATGCTAGCATATCATCATTCTGGAATTGAAAATGTGACAACATGCATAATTATACACAATTTACCATTATTTAGCCATAACTATAAGTAAAAGTGACTTACACCCATAAAATCTAAACACACAACTAAACTGAGTATCCATCATATATAAATAAGGTCCAAACAACATCATATCAGTTAGTATCCGTAACATCATATGATAAGGTGTCAACATAGTAATCAAGTCAAATTTATGCTATATGCCCAAATCTCCATACATGTCTAAGGATGAAAACCAACATATCATAATGTCCAACATATGTCAGAATCCCTGTTAAGTCATAACTATGGGTTAAGAATTCAACAGGTAATTGAGGCTAGAAAATGTGGGCACTACATATATATATATATATATATATATATATATATAGATATATATATATATATATATATAAAGGTTTTATGTGTGTATAGGAAACTAAAATAGAATATTTATATATATTCTAGGTCATTTTCCTAAACATATATATTCTAGCACAATTTCTAATACACAAGAATGAGTGCATAATCATACCCCTAGATGATGTGAAAGATGTACCCTATACTAAACCGATGAGTGAAGAAGAGATGAATAGGACTTACGTGTGCATAGTATGTGACTTGGAGAATTTGGATTCCTCTAAGGATGATGTACTTTAGTGGGAACATGTGCAATCAGTTAGTGAAACCACAAGTGTTGCTTGTGATAACTGGGTCCATGACACATGAAATGGTTGGGCGTGAGGTGAAGGGGAGAGTAGCTAGAATTATTAGGCTACGCACGGTCAGGTGTTTGGGAAAGCCTCAATTAACTAGGTATACTGGTGAAGAAAATACCAAATATTTCTTACACACCATGGAAGAAAAGTGGAAAAATGAGGGTGATACAAGGAATATGCTAGTTTATGTGTTGCGTAAAAAAACAACGCATTGGTGGAAAATACAAAGAGATAACTTGTTGGGATGGAGAAAATTGAGAATCACCTTTTCAACAAGGTTAACCTGGATCAATTTACATACGCTTATACATTATTATGATGGGAAGAATCTTGCTTTAGTACACATCCATAACTATGATAGACAATGGAAGTAAGGTCAAGAGGCATTACTACCATCTCTTTAGGTGCATAAGTTCTATTCCACTCTACGCGGAAGCACACACACATGGTATATCCACAATAGCTCATACAAAACACTCCTTTTTAATCTACATAGATTACTACATATTAATAATGGTGGGGGCTTTCCCTTCACCACTTACACACTTTCAAAAATAGGTCGCATGCTGAAAATAGTCACGCACCTTTACAATAATATGCACACATGCAAGTGTGCTAATAATAGATCTCTTATAGTTAATTAGCGGTAGTAATTCTATTATTAATTAAAAATCATGTATGGCACTTTAGTAAATGCTCTTCCCAAAATAGCATTTGTGTGTCACGCAAATCTCCATCCCATTGTGTAATCTGAACACTATCTCCCAAAATAGCCTGTAAACATGAAAATGGATAAGTTCCGATTCAATCTATCTTTCACGCGCGCTTCCTTCCCTATCCTTATGCACCTTCAAATATGCCTTGCTACCGCAACCAAATCTTCTATGTGCCTTCTCCTTAGTGTCATACTTAATCTACTCAAAATTACTGCACACTAAACTATATTGCCGCCCCGGAAATGGTTTCCTCCTGATGCCTTAAAGAATAAGAATAGAAGAATACAAAGAATTAATTTTTCTACAAATAATAGATTTTACTCTCCAATACCCTCCTATTCCACCGAGAGAATCAACTATGGATATTCTTCCTTAATTTCAGATTCCAGATCTTGTTAATCATCTAATGTATTCCTAGTCTTCTCTTGAACATCTGCAGCAATGCCCTCCAACTTGTCATGGGTCATCTCTCCCTTATCATTCTACAATACTATGAAAAAGTTAGCCATAGCAGACATCCTTCCTTCTAGAAGATCCATCTTTTATGCTATGAGCTTTCCAAGCTCATCCAACCTTTCCTTATGTGATCGTTGTGCTGTTGTAAGGTCTTCACACTTTTACTTCACTAATGCCAATCTCTCTATGCGTCCTAAAGTCTCATCATTCATTGCTTTCAAAACTTTATCATCCTCCAATATGGTTCTTATTTGAATTACTGATTCTAGAGTTACACAAATGTTCAATTCCTGGTCTACTTTCTTCAACTCTTCTTGCAAATTCTGTAGCAAGGCTTCGTAACAAGAAATCTTTTTAACTATTGAGGCCCTTTCTCTCTCCATGTCTTGTTTAGGGTCTTTTGGCACTGGCATGTGAATCAGTTCATTCTCAAGCACCAAATCCACTAGTGTACACACATAATGCATAGCTGAAGGAAACTGTTCAGGTACCTTATATTCCAAGTGCGATCTTTCTTGTAGGACATCGTCACCAATTTCTTTCGCCATACTAATAAAGGCCTAGTTCTTTTTCTGCTCCAATTTATTTTCTACTTGTAGACGCATTATTTCTACATCTTTTGCCTTGTTATCTTCTCATAGAACTCTAATAGTTACAAACTTATCTGTGTTCCTCCATGCCACTTTTGTAGATACCTTAACTAAGGAATTGCTTACCTACTCATCAGACATGATATTGAGATTTAAATTCATGTGCCTACTCTGTGGTTCCTTCTTCATTCTTTGGGACACACATGACTCTTCACATACATATAAATCAGGCTCGTCCATGTGATTTTTCATAAACCAAGATAGTTACTTCCTTGCACACTTACTGACCATGTTTAGGTCCATCAACTCCCATCCATACAACCCCTTAAGGCTTATTATACTCTAGAAACGAGAACGAAAAATTTTACTCATGTCCTCAGCATAGCTTATACTTGGTACAACATACTCCCCACTTACTCTCTTTGTTCTTGGCCCCCTAAGAATTTGAGCACCAAGATTTGGAGTCAAATCTTTGTTATTCTGAGAAATATCATGATTTGTTTCTTTACCACCTTTACTCCCTCTTCTCCATCCTTTAGATCTTCATCTTTGAGTTCCTCCACATCTTCTATTTATACAAGGGTGTCAAGCTTGCTTTCTAAAGACTCCTCTACCTCCTCATCTAGATTTAGCTTTCTCCTTTTCTTCTTAACTACCTCTTTCCAAGTTTTCTTCTTAACTACCTCTTTCCAAGAAGAGATTCATGGTGATCTCCTCATAAGTTGTGGGGTTCCCACACCTTGGGTTGTTGTTCTTTTCAATACCCTTTTAAAGTGGAACTCTCCCTAGACTACTTTTATGTACAAGTCATCATCTTCTTCCTATGCCTGTGGTCAATTACTCACGTGCTCAGTCTCCACTTTGTCTATGGGTTGGCTCCAACCTCTATGATCTAAGCTATCACTATCGTCATCTTCATCCTGATCATCTACCTCTATAGCTTATGTGGGATTTTTTGTTGGCACATTCTCCATTGTATGCTTTCCTTTAGGTGGCCATGGGAGCATGAACTCATTCTCCACATACTTTTTATTCTCCAACTTGGGATTAAGTTGAAGGTATGCGAGTGGTGCTCTAATGCCCCCAATTTCCATGCTTACATTCTTCATGCTTATAACGTCTGAAATAACTATGTCCAGGTTGGATATACATATGTCTTTCTTAGAGTGTGGTAGTCACAATCTACCTTGTCAATAATAAAACTCAGGTGGTGAGCATCAGTAAAATGGTGGAATCATGCCTGGAAGTAGTGCACCGTGAAGGCATATGGAATTTTACAACATGGGCTCCATATCTCATCCCTCATAGTGAACTGAGTGATGTAGAAGTGCTGGTACACTGTAATTATACTACCTTGAAAACTACCAAAGGTACTTCCTTAGGGATGTACCACTCCTCTTCAAATTCCACACAAAATCAATCATACCACATCTCTTCCCTTTGTTTAAATGTCTCACTCATTGACCCTCCACATAAATACCTATCAAACCTTTCCACAAGGGAATTTTTCTCCATGGGATATTCCCAAATATTGTTCTTTGGCCCATCGGGCACTCCAATTTCAATAAATATTAAATAAAGTAAGATAGTACCAAAATTGATCTTATCACCTATGTGCACTTCCTCAATAATTAGTTCTGTAATGTAGCCTGCTATGTTATAAACTACTCCCTAAGAAATTTTCCTCACGATATGGAGCCACATGGTATTAACTTGTAACCATATCTCTTTATCATTTAACTTGGTCACCAGATGTGCAGCTGCCTATACAACTACATACTTCTTTAATTATTCAATCTCCCTTCTGCATGGAACTTTTGTATACCCTAACTCCTTCTGTGTCTCCATGATTTATTATTTATCAGTCAAGTCACTAGCTAGGTCTACCCTTGTGCCTTTTAATCTTGTCAGTGTTCAAATTAGGGTTGTTGTGATTCTAAACCTTTTTTTGGAAAAACAAAAATAGTCCTCATGGACTCTACTCATCAGCCACTGGTATAAAAGTTCATACTTAACAAAATATGGGAGCTCGTATAAATTATAAACTCCTACCTATTTCAAAAATTTCTCTCTAGTTTCATCATACCCTAGCATATCCTCCACCATGCACTTGTTGGTGTTTTTAATCAATAACGCATCCAATTCTTTCTTGTTGTCATATGTGTGGTGGTTGTAGTCACTTATCTTGCACTTATGGATGTGGGAATCTGATTCTTGTCCAATTATTACACCATTTAGATACTAAATCTCTTATAAATTACTCTCGGGAGAAATTTTAACTTCTGTTTCTACTTTCTTATTTCCTTTGGTGCCTACGCCAGGTACTTTTTGTGGTGCCATCATAAAACTCCACCATTTCACTTTCTATAATGAGAAAAATCAAACCCTATCTCAAATTTGCGTTCCCTAGCTTGAAACTATGTGCCCTAGATCCTCCTCAATGCATCTAGTTCACTCAAACCCTTCAATAATGGTGGCACAAGCCTCTTCACACAAGATTATACTCTCCACGCCTAGTTTCACAACTCTCTGCACCTTACACAACTCACTCAGCTCATTTGCACTTAGCTCACTCAAATACTTGTGATCACAATGGTAAAAATGAACCCGCATCACGTCCTTACATAGATTTTCAAAAATTTAGTGCATTTATTACTCCTCCACATACCAACAATCCTCTCATTATTTTACCATTTACACAATATCCATGTGGGACATCTTCGTGCCCTAGGTATAACCTTCTAATGTGCCTTCCTACCTTCTGGCTACAAACTTCTCTTCATATCACTTCCATGCGCTTGAGTACCTCACCATTGTGCCTTCCCCAAGTAGTGTCTATGGCCTCTGCTTACCTCACATTATATTGTTCCCTCATTTATCTCCATCTATGGTCATCTTTTTAAATAAATCTCCTTTCTAACCACTCCTCTACAATCTTTAATAGCACCTATAGCAGTTTATTCCTTTATGTGTACCGAGTAGTAAATAGCTATCCCACACCAGTGGTATGTCCAGTCCTCTACACATAAAATTTATTCAAATGGTAACTAGCTTCCAGTGTGAAAATGTGCTTATTACACAAAACACCAACTAAATTGACAAAGCATAGTGACCCAAAAGGAAATACATTAAGGAAGTACAAAAATGAAAACCTAGTCTAAATGAAAACATTGCCTTATTACAAACATCAAGAATACTTATTTATAGTAGGGCTTCAACCTACTCCCGTTAAAGTAACCAGGTAACCGTATTCCATTAAGTGTCTCTAACTAACAAGTTACTAATTCAAGTATATGAGTGATAATATATGGCCCCAATCAATGTACTTTAAGCTTGCCTGGATGGTACAAAAACTTAGAGCCATAAAAATGAATCATTTGTCCTATCTCAATATTTTTGTCCGTGATGTTCTTGTCATGCCATGCCTTCTACCTGGCATTTTCCTGCTTCTGGCTCCATGCTATGATGTGTCTCTCATCCAACTGTATCAAGTGTTCTTTCTTCTAAAGTGTGCTCATCAGCTAGACCTCTAGCACATGCAATGCAAAAAGAAGGTAACCTGAATTCCATCGAAAGAACTACTTCTCCACCAAACACCAACTGAAAGGGTGTAGCCTTGTTCAACCATTTGTAGGTTGTTCTATACACCCAAAGCATGGTAGAAAATTTATCATTCCAATATTTCCTTCCAACATCACAAATTTTTTCAATGTTTGGCTCAAAATCTTGTTGAAAGCTTCAGCAGCCCCATTTTCTTGAGGATGATATGGTGTTTTCTTGTGGTGTGCAATCATGAACTCATCCAATATAATTCTGATTTTCTCATTTAGAAAGTGTGTGCCCTATCACTTATCAAACTCAATGGGCATCCATACCTTGTAAGAACATTTTACCACAAGAACCTGGCTGTTGTAGCTACTATATAATCCTTGGTAGGTGTTGCTTCTACCCACCTTGTAAGATAATCTATGTAAGTGATGATGTAGCACTGTGATCCAGTTCTATGCATGGCTTGTGGAATATTGCTCACAAAGTCTATAGCCCATTTCTCAAACTTATCTACACTAGGAATAGGTATGAAAGGAACTTCATCTCTTTGCCCAATTTTACCAACACATTGACAGTGATCACATGCCTTACAACATGCTTTATAATCATGTTATCCCCTAAAATTGACAAGGGCAATTTTACCGATAACCATACCGAAAATTTTGTTCTGATCCCTCGTTAGGGATCCCCTGCGTTCGAAACGTTTTAAAATCCCTTCCCGGGAAATCTAGTTTTCGAACTTAGTCATTCTGAGCCTTTTTTTTGGCTGGGCACATGAAATATCCTTGTAAAACTAGTTTTTGATGCGCCCCCTTAAAATCCTTTGGCACATGGTTTTCCATGTTAACACATCTTTCGGTGCGCCAAAGGATGTTGAGTCTCTTTTGTGTGTGCCAAATGGCACACATGATCTTATTCCAACACCATATTTTCGTGCGCCAAAGGGCGCACGCTTTCTCCTGTCGACAACATTTTTCATGCGCCAGTTCAAAAGTGGTTGGCGCATTAATGGCAGGTTTACCTATATATATAGGTGTTTTACGCGCCCAATGTCATTTTCACTATTGCAAAGCACGTGATTTTTCTAAACCTGTCAGCTCCTGCCCATCATTTTCTTCGCCTTGTGGACCCTTTGCACACTTTTGCTATTTATCAGGTAAGAGGTTCTTCTCCCCCTTATGTGTTTGGTGTTTTCAGTTCTTGGTATTTTTGTGGTGGTCTGGTTTTTATGCTTGCTGGTCTGGTCTTTAAAATATATGTTTTAAAGTTGGGTGCCCTCCCCCTATGCTATCCTCCCTCTTTCCAGATCTGCTGGAGAAGGACGTTTTCTTGAAACAGTGGTTGTAGCCCTCCTGATCTAAACTATTTCGTTTACCCAGCTGAGCCTTTCAAATAAGAAGTAAGGGATAGAAGAACCTACATCATAATGAACCCCCCTTTGTAAAGAAGGTTTGTTCACTATCTTTTCCCCTTGGCGCATCGGTGCGTCCTGCAACAATAAGAATAGTTGTACCCCCTTGGCGCATCTACCCGCCCTGTTACATGAGCAAAATCCATGCCAATGGCGCACCCTTTCGGCCTGCTGCATAATGAGCTCATGCACCCTCAAGGTGCGCCTTTTCTGCGTGCTTCAAGTGTTAAACCTGCGCCCTAATAGCGCACCATCCATCCATGTTGCATCCCTTTTTCCATGTGCCCATGGCGCACCCAGCTTCCATGCAACACAAGCTTTACCTGCACAAGTATGAAGTAATAAAGGCACAGGCGCATCCCCGATTACATCAACATCATGTTGTGTAAACCCTTCGTGTGCCACACCATGTCCCTTTGGCGCACGAAAAGTCAGTGTTACACGATCCATCCACGCGCCAAAGGGCGCACCGAATCCCAAAGTAACACACAATTTTCATGCGCCCTTCTATAAAATGCAATCTGCAACATCCATGCGCCATGCGCCTTTGGCGCCAGTTTAACCTTTGTAAAACCCTCTTCCTGCGCGCATTATCTATTTGGCCTGTAAGTTGCAATTTTCATGCACCCTGCGCCCTGAGCCTTAAAATCTCTAACTCTTTCTTCTGCTAGCTTTCCAATGGAAGATCAAATGGCTAATTCAACCTTTTTGGATTGGGTCTCACTTCTTCTTCATGCAGATCAGCAACTGAGTTCGAAAGAACACATGTCTACCTCCAGCAATAGACCCACCAAACCAAGAGGAAAGGCTAAGCTTACTGAAGAGGAGATGAAGTATAAATATCAAAGGATCAGGATGCCTGAATCACAGGCTGAATGCAGTATGGATGTCAGAGACTTAGAATTGGGTCACGTTGACATGGAAGAATTCTGGGTTAGAACTCAGAAAGTTACAAGAATTCCATGGATGGACAAGTTAATAGGCAGTGCCCTGCATTTCACAAGAGGAATCCCCGTCAGCGCTATCAACAATGAATTCATGATGGTGATTGCACAATCTTACAACAAGGACACAAGGTGTGTCGAAAAATGTAAGGGCGAGGTAGTCATAAACCTCACTGCCCTTCATTTTGAGATGATACTTGGCATCCCTCACCACCAGCACTTTGTGGCCGTCAGCCAAGAAGAGTGCATCAAGGCCTGGGAAGACAATGAAGACCAATGCATGCAACTAATGAATGAAGTCTACTTGAAAAACAAGAAGGTGGTAACCCGGTGGCCCCAAATCATCCACCGCAGTGACTTCTCAGAAGAGCTCAGTGAGACTATCACTTTCCTAAGCAGGGTCTTTGGGCTTTCTGACGCCCATTACTTCCATAAATGGATGCTGAGGTACTTGGAAACAATGAATAAGAATGTGCCTGAGCAGTGCTTTTGTTGGGGAGAAATAATAAGCAGCACCATCTCCGAGCAGCTACAACAATTCGCCACAACGGGAGTGTTCCATATGAACTCCTATGTAGTCTACGCTGCAGCGTCGGAGAGGGATTATCCAGGGCTAAACCAAAGTGGGATTTGGCCTCAGGTCAAAATATATGAATATTATCTAGAACTGAGGCTGGAGAACAACATCCCTCAATTCGCCAAAATTAATGATGCTTTCTTCTATCACATCATTTGTATGTTGAGGCCGAATCTATCTCATGGTCGCACAACCAAGAACATTGTGTCAACTGTGGAGAAATGGTGGGCCCTGTTCACCCAGTTTCCCACATTTACCTATCTGAGGGTGGTCAACTTCTTGGGCGAGCCAACCAGGCTGCCAAGGTACGCTGGACCTAAGCTGATTCTACTAGAGTTATCAAGGCAGCTGGTCACATACCATGAGAAATGCCTCAAGAGAATGAAGGGCGGAACTCCTTTCCCCCTCACAGTGGGCCGACACACATGCTCCTCCCATCACAAAGTGAAGGAAATGTTCGTAGAGCTGGAGTTGCTCAATTTGAAACATGACTTCCTAGCCAGGCCTACCTTTGACCCAAGGAGCTGCCTGCCAAGGGCTAAGCTTGATCTGATCCATGTTCCTCAGATCGAGGATATTTACATTGACGTCATCCACGAGGTGGAACTCAGAAGAAAGGATCATTCTCGCTTAGCATTGGAGGAAATTATCCAATACGGAGTGGCCATTGTCCCCAAAGGCTTCCAAACTACAGAAGATGAAGTAGACAAGGTGTATAATGACACGGAAGGGGATGATTGGCCCTTCCCGGCCATTGACAGAAGCAAGGCTCCTCAAACAATTAAAGAGAGGGTCAAGGAGACTATGCGTAGAACAGAGCATTAGTGCCGCATGAATGGGCTGATCTACCTTGGGGTAGATTTCACAACCTCCCCTTTGGGCAATGCACCTCCAAGGTCCAAAAAGCAGTTAAAAGGCAAGGGTGTAGAAGGTGAACCTAGCACCATTCAGGAAGAAGCCCCTGGAAGTCCTCCTTCCACAGCGCCAGAACAGGTAATAACTCTAGATTCGCCAAAGAAAGAAGCAGTGGAGGATAGTCCCATACGCCCATCCACTCAGGATGTTGGCATTGCTACAACCACAGAGGTCCCTTCTGTCCCTTCTTCTTCTCTTTCTTCCCCTCCTCGAGTGACTCAGACGACCACCCCTTTGGTCGTGTCCTCCGCCCCTTCTTCTACTCTTTCCCCTGCCTCTTTGTCTATCTTCTCCTCCCTCGCTGATCTTTCCTCCTCCATTTCTTCCCTCATTTCTGGGCTCCCTTCCCTTCCTTTGTCTTCTGCAACTGTAGTTTCCCTTCCTCTCGTGGGCACTTCTTCGGCTATTCTCTCAATGCCGCCTCCGCGTGTCTCCACGTTTTTCCCCTCTTCTACTGCAGCTGTCCCCTCTTCTGTCTCTGGTCCTTCTTCCATAGGACCAACATGGATCTCTCAGCAGCTGAGCCAACAAAAGAGGAAAGTTCCCATCGCTCCGATGGACTTTTCAGTAATTCCAGCCAAAGGGGCAAAGACGCTGAAGCCTGTTGCACGCTTCTCTAAAACTGCTGCAGGTGAGAGGATCATGGAAATTGCATACCCCAATCCCCTCAAAGAGAAAAAGGATCTGTCTCCAGCAGATTTTACTGTGACCCAAGTCACAATGGGGACATCTTCTGAAAGTCTCCAGGGGGAAGCTCTTTCCGCGGTCGACGCCCTTTGTCAAAAGCTTCAGGAAACAAAAGAAGAGAAAAGGCTACTGAAGGAGTAGAAAAAATATCTGCTTCAAGCCTTACAGAAGATGGGTAGTGCACCTCCCACGACTGCCACCGAGACTTCTGAGCTTCTCAGCCAGGAGAAAATCAATGAATATTCAAAGATCAGCGAGCAGGGTATGGCCGTTTCTGCTTGGAGGAGCCAGATCCTCAAGGACAGTGAAAGAGTGATCGCCGAATATATCAATTCATATCTAAACATCAAAAAGGTGAATAAGGAACTCCAAGTATTAGCGGGTCCCATATCAGAAGAGCTAGATCATGCTAGACTCCAACATGAGACCTTTCAACAAATGTTCGACTGTTCAGTCAAAGATCTGGTCAAGTTCAGAGTTTTCGGCCATCCAAGGGCTCTCAACAAAACCATGTCCACTTTGGACTATCGGATAGATCAACTGGAATTTGTTCTGGAAAAGATAGACAAGGTGAAGGAAGAGGCCCTGGATGCGATGCATCAAATGGAGCGAATTGTCCTTAACATGTCTCCAGGGCTGCTCACTCCTTCCTTTACCATGAGATCAGCTGATGAAACTATCCAGATCTTCAAGGAGATCGCTTCTCAAGGAACGGAGCCAGAGGTCACATTTGACACTGAATCTATCAACAACCTGCTAGCCTGTAGGGACTTCATCGGGTTTCTCATCGAAGCGGAGAAGGATTATTCTAAACTCCCAGAAAAGCTCATAAGCGAGCGGGAGACTTGTGAAGCAATCAGCGAACGGCACAAGGATCCATCACAGGATCAATTTGGGCCCATGATTAACAAGTTTTTGGAATACCGCGCTCAGTTCCACATATCATCTCCTGAGCAGCATCAGAAGCAGGCAACCCCCTTTCGGCTGCAGGATGACGATGATGAGTAGCTGCTTCTTCTTCTTCTTCTTCTTCTTCCTCTCTCTATTCTCCGACTTTCTTGTTGAAATGTCTAAAGTGTGCTGGCACAAATGATGACATCATCCATGTTGCATCATGGGATGATGTCATCCATCAAGTTGTCAAAAGTCAACATGACTTCTAGATATTTTGTAAATATCTTTGTAAATATTTGTTGGCTCCTTTTTTCTTTTCTTCTCCTCTCTTCTATAAATACTGGAATACTTGTTGTATTCAGGGTGAACATTTTTTAGATGAAAATAGAAGTGAGGAGAGAAAGACTTTGAGCTTTCTTGTAACAGAAGAAAACAGTAATACAAATATTAAGACTTTGTGCTCAATAGCTGTGTTATGCATTAGATCTTTCTTACGTTGGATCTGTATGTGTTTAATTTGTTGGATTCATATCTACTTTTCTGTCATTTGCTCATCAGTATTGCTTTGTTTATTTATGCAAGTAGGTTTGGCTCTGTTTACTACCAAACTAAAAACATAAATCTTCTAACCTTTCTGCTTTGGAATTCATTTATTTTCTCCCTTCGGATCTGTTCTTTCTCTTCTCCCTCTTTCATTCCTTTCTTTTCGCAACCTAGAACACTCTACTGGGATGAGATCCCAACCCCCGAATGCAGAATCTATGAGACTTGCATAGATTCCTGCTGGTAGAATAGCAATAAACCAGTTTCGCTTTGCTGACTCAAAGAGGGGCTAAGCCCTACACACTGTTGGCTCATCTATCCATAGATCTGTCCAGGCGACAGATTTTCAGACCAAAAGTTTTTGGCGACTCTGCTGGGGAATGAATAGATCTGTCAAATCTAGTGGCTGGTAACAGATAAAAATCAGAAAAAATCAGCAGATTGCTGCCTGTTTGCAAATCTCAACTTTTTGTAAAAATCTAAT
Source organism: Taxus chinensis (assembly GCA_019776745.2). NCBI lineage: Eukaryota > Viridiplantae > Streptophyta > Pinopsida > Cupressales > Taxaceae > Taxus > Taxus chinensis. The sequence continues at coordinate 286,862,431 of CM034150.1, read as the reverse complement.
TTTTTTTTGCAAAAATGCTCAAATTGAAAAAATTTCTTCTGAGAGTCATAGATCTGGTCCAGTTAAAGATCTTTAGTTCGCTGAGTTTTTGAAAAAATCAGTATTTTGCCATAGATCTGAGTTTTTGACTGTTTGCAAAAAGTTTGAAACCCTCTGGAAAAAGTCAAAGTAAGATCCAAAAATCAGCTTACTATCTTCCCTGCTATTTTATCCTCATTGTCATTTGTCATTTAACCGCAATCGGTTTTCTGAAGAGGATAATTTTAAATATTTAGAAAAGTATTTGCTGCTGGTTTTTGTCAGAAAAACCAGAAAATCAGCCAGTACAACCAAAAAGAAAGTTTAAATCTGCACCATAACATTACAGATCTGGAAGATACACTGGCGAGTGAACCTTTTACGTGCAGCAGGAGAGCCCGTGGAGAAGATGATCCTACTTTTGATCTTCTTCAGAGGTACAATTTCAGCATAAGACCGGCGTGTTTTTCAGCACTAAGCTCGGCTAGCCGGTCATCCAGGAGTGTCTCACCTCCACGAAGAAAAATTCTTTTACAAGGAGCATCTATGTCCCTTTGTAGTGCCTTGCTACTCAGCGAAACTACACTTCCAGCTCGTGTTCTCTTTCCGGCTTTTCAAATGGTGGTTCCATGGGGAAACGCAATGGGTCCGTTGGCTTTACCACATCCAGTTCACACTCTCCCTCACGGAAATCGAAATAATTTTCCCAAATTTGACGGGAGCGGAAATCAAAGCACGGATTCCCACATATCTACATTCATTATGTCATGCAGTATTTTGGATGTGACCCACAAAGATGTGTCGGTTCGCCTTTTTCTGGAGACCCTATAAGGGCCTGTAGCTGAATGGTTTTAGCATTTGCCAGCTGGATCTATCACCAGCTGGGCCACCTTACGGGATGCTTTCGAAGACAGATACAACCCTTCAGAGGATGCATTTGCATTATTATCATGAATCACTCACCTGAAGAAGGAGGCAAATGAGACCATGCGTGATTTTATCACCCGGTTCAATGCGCTAATCAACCGTGTCCCTGTTGCCATGCTCCCGATGCCAGAAAATCAAAAGTGTTTCTTCGTAAACGCTATGAGCTCAAAAGTTAGTTTCTTGCTCCTTCAAGAGCGAGTTGCTACCTTGATTCTCGCCCAAGCAGCTGCCATTCGCATAGAGGATAATATGATAATATCTGGCGAATTGAGAAAGGAATCAACCAAGCCTAAATCTTTGGGCCCTGCGCCCACTACTTCATTTGATCCAGCCTTTCAAAAGATGGCGAATGACTTGCTCACATTGAAGAAACAGTTGGCCCAGGCCTCTCCCAGTTCCTCATATCGGGATATTCCGCGGAGGAATTTCGTTCCTAACAATGTCTCACAAAGGCCGCATCTACCTACAGCTGCTCCGCGGTTGGCACTTAAGGCCCCTCCGATCAATGCTCTGGCCAAGATTGAAGAAGAAGAGCAGTACTATGAAGAACCTCCGTCTCAAGGTGAAGATGATCAAGATGTCGGTGAACCGACTGGCGACTCTACTATTGGATACATGGAATTTGATGAGGAAGAATCTGATGAAGAAGAGGGTACTCAGGGATATGTAAGCGGACAGTCACATGCTGTTTTTACTCACTCGCAAGGAAAAGAAGCGGAAATTGCTGCCCATGTCCAACAGGAGAAGGCCGTGTCAAATGCACCTCCGATCATTGCTAAAAGAGGTAATCCTCTTCCTACTCAACTCCCTGGCAAATCTTTTGCAAAGAAATCTTTTCCCCCTATCTCTCCTCCAAATCAATCCTCTCACATTCCTCCTAAGACCACCAATCCTTTTCCATCATCGCGAGGTGAGGGACTCATTCCTTTACCAACGCAACCCTTGGCCGCGTTTGATATTATAGATCATGCAAAAAGGACCAAGATCCAAATGTCTGAAGCTGAGTATCTTCAGTCAAACCCCGAAAAGCTCGTAAGATTGACTAAGTATATCCAAAGTCAAGCTGTTATATCTAATCAGGTTTCCCCAAAAGGAATCCTATCCACTCCCCTTGAATCTCATATAAATGTTGCTTCAACATCTGCGTCAGGCAAGATAGAACCTTTCTATCTCTCTCTACTGATCAATGGACACAAGCTGAGTAATTGCATAATTGATTCCAGAGCTTCTGATAACGTCATACCGGCAAAAGTCGCTCATGCTTTGGGCCTCACTCTTACCAAGCCTTTCAGCAGGTGTTATTCTTTGGAAACTAAGCAAGTTCCGTTGGTTGGCCAAATCAAGGACGCACAATTTGCATTTGTGGCTTTCCTGGATAAAAGAGTAAAAATGACAGTCCTTGTCGTTGACATTCCGGCAGCCTATGGAATATTGCTGGGAAGAAGTTTTTGCAGTGAAGTTGGTGGAGAAATTCATATGGACTGGTCCAAAGCTAGAATTCCAGTCAAAGGCGTAATGCAGAATTTGGAGCCTGAATCACAAAAGAAATACTTGGTTACCAGCTCTGAAGACCCCAAAGCTCAAATACTTTTTGAATCATCAGGGATGGGGAATTACTTCTCATCTACTGAGACGGATAAAACAGGGGCTGTTCTCATTCAGGAGGGAGATCTTAATAAGATCTGGACATTGTAATTCGATGGGAGCTGTGCAACTAGTGGATGTGGCGTTGGGGCCGTGCTGATATCTCCTGAGGAAGAAGTCATTCCTCTCTCTTTCAAATTGTTGTTTTTCAACACTAACAATACTGCTGAGTATGAGTCTCTCTTGCTCGGTATGCAAGCTGAAAAAGAAAGAGGAATAAAAAATCTAAAAGTACAAGGTGATGCTGAGCTAGTTGTAAATCAAGTCAAAAGGATCTACCAAGTAAAGAATGAAAGGCTCAGGCACTACCGTAAAGCGGTATGGGACAGCATTGAGGATTTTGATGCCTTTTCACTTGAATCAATTCCAAGAGCTCAAAATGACATGGCTGATTCATTGGCTGTCTCGGCATCTCTCATGCTCCCACATCCAGGTTTGAAAATGAACAAGTACACCATTAAGGTGGTTTTCCGCTCAAACATGCCAGATAATTCTCAGCATTGGCAGGTGTTCAACGATGACAATCAACTCATTGCCTTTCTGGAAAAATCAGAAAATTTTAACAAGTTGTATTTCGAAGGATCCACCTCTACATGCCGTGAATCAATCAACGGTCAAAACCACGAAACAAAGGAGAACGATGGCATATGTCAGCTCAAGGGAAATAAAATTCCAAAGGGCCTGGTTTATCTAGAATGCCTATTCGACAGGCATGACCGTTTTGGAAAAAAGAAGAAGCGGGATGATCCTGACTCATCCCCAGAGACCGAACCGGTCAATTTAGGTTCGGAGGCACATCCGCAATTTGTGAACATCAGGAAATGTTGCACGCTAGAAGAAAAGCGGAAATTTGTCAAGCTGCTAAAAAAATATATGGATGTATTGGGATGGTCTTATGCCGATTTAAAGTCCTTCAAGCCGAAGGACGTTTAACACGATATTCCGTTGAAAGACGATGCCAAAGCCTTCCGCCAGAAGCAGAGGCACTATAATCCCAAGATTTCGGGCACCATCCAGGCCAAAATTCAGAAGATGCTAGACGTAAGAATCATCTTCCCTATCCATCATAGTACTTGGGTAGCAAATATTGTGCCAGTGTGCAAGAAAAACGGTGAAATACGCATCTGCGTAGAATTTCGAAATTTGAATCAAGCTTCGCTGAAAGACAACTACCCTCTTCCGATAATGGATCAAGTTCTGCAAGCAGTAACTGGATCAGAGATGCTGTCCATGCTCGACGGTTTTTCAGGTTACAATCAGATTGAAGTTTCACCTGAAGATCAGTTTAAAACAGCATTCACTACTCCTTGGGGTACATTTGCCTACAGCAGGATGCCTTTCGGCCTAACTAATGCCGGCGCCACTTTTCAGCGGGCCATGGAATTTTCTTTCAAAGGTATGATGGGGAAGGTCATTGTGGTTTATTTAGATGACCTGACTGTGTTCTCCAAACAACGAAGTGATCATTGTGATCACTTGGAGCAAGTATTGGCCAGATGTCGAGAGCATGGGATTTCCTTAAACCCAAAAAAGTCTGTTTTTGGAGTCACGGAAGGGAAGTTGCTAGGCCATGTGGTCAGCAAAGAAGGAACAAAGATAGATACTAAAAGAGTTAAGGCTATTCAAAGCCTTACTCTGCCCACAAGCAAGACTGGTGTTCATTCTTTCTTTGGAAAGGTGAACTTTCTCAGGTGTTTTGTTCCTGACTTTGCTGAAAAGACCCGTCACATATTGAACATGATGAAGGGGTCACCAACTTTCAGATGGAGTGAGGAGGGGAAAAGGTCATTTAAAGAAATAAAAAATTCTATTGCTCATGCACCAGTCCTGGTATGTCCCGACATTTCCAAGGACTTCATCATGTATAGTTATGCATCTGAGCATACTGTGTCTGCCATCTTAATGCAAAAGAATTCAGAAGACATTGAATCCCCGATTGCATTCATGAGTTCTCCCCTCAAGCTTCACGAACTAAAGATGACTCAGCTGGAAAAGTATGCCTTTGCTGTTGTCAAAGTAGTGAAGAATTTCAGGTATTACATCCTAAACTCGCATACGGTGGTGCTAGTTCCAGACATGGCAGTGAAATCAATTCTAACTCAGCAAGAGTTAGGAAGCTTGCGAGGAAATTGGATCGCAAAGGTCCAGGAGTATGACCTAGATATTAAACCAACCAAGCTGGTAAGAGGCAAGGGCTTGTGTTATCTAATGGCTGAAAACAAAGATTCAGAAAATCCTGATGAGAGGGGTGACTACATCGAAGAAGTGCAGGACTGGCAAGAAGGGTCTGATTCTCTACCTCTGGTTCTATTTGTTGCAACTAGTGATGAGTGGTACTCCGACATCACTTTCTTCCTTACCTACGGCGAATGCCCGATGCACCTAACTGTAAAGGAGAAGCGCACTATAAAGCTTAGGGCAGCTAAATACGTCATCTGGGATGACGGCTTATATAAGCGCGGGATAGATGGCATCTTCCTGCGATGTGTCGACAAGCCCCAACAAGTAAAACTACTAGAAAGTTTTCACAATTCAGCTTGTGGAGGACATTTTTCTTCCTCTGTGACGGCACACAAGATCATTCGAGCCAGGTACTATTGGCCAACGCTCTTTCAAGATACAACCACCTGGGTGGCAAAGTGTGAACCCTGTCAGCAATTCGTCGGCAAGCCCAAGTTGGCTGCCTTTCCCCTAAGGTCGGTCATTATCAATGAACCATTCAGGCAATGGGGAATTGATTTTATTGGTGCACTCAATCCTCAATAAAGTTCCGGACATAGCTATGTCCTTACAGCAACGGACTACTTCACAAAGTGGGTGGAAGCCATACCTGTCAAGCATGCCACTTCTGAGGTGGTTTGCAATTTCATTAAATAGAATATCATTGTCAGGTTCGGCATTCCAAAAAAAATTGTTGCTGATAATGCTTCTAACTTCTCCTCTCGAGAAGTTATTAGTTTTTGCTATGAATATGGGATAACTTTGGCTCATGCCTTAGATTATTATCCTCAGGGAAATGGTCAAGCAGAATCCAGCAACAAGAACTTGGTGGCCATCATACGAAAACTGGTGGAATCGAATCAGCGAATGTGGCACAAGTCTTTGTACGATGCTTTGTGGGCGGACTGCATTACTCCCAAGAGATCGCTCGGCATGTCACCTTTTCAAGTGTTATATGGCACTGATGCCAAACTTCCCATTTCTGCAGAACTTCCTGCTCTGCGCTTGGCACGAGCGATTGAAGATGAAACTTTCCAGAATTCTCTAGAAAAGAGAATCATGTATTTGGCAGCACTTGAAGAAAAGAGAGTGAGAGTGATCGACAGGATCACTAAACATCAGAATCAAGTTAAGAGGCTTTTCGATAAGAAGGCCAAGCAAAGAGATTTTCAAGTGGGAGATCTCGTCCTTTTGTGGGACAAGCGAAGAGAGCCAAAGGGCATGCACAGAAAGTTTGATTCCCTATGGAGAGGGCCCTTCAAAATCAAGCAACTCAACGGAGAGAATAGTTTCTATCTCTCGTATCTGGATGGTACTGAGCTCCCACTTCCCTATAGCTGGCAGCATCTGAAGATCTTCAGGAAGTAGAGCTTGCTCTCTTCTTTGTACAATTTTCTTTAAGTTGTGTGTTTGCTTTCGTCGTGTGTTTGCTTTCGGTTTGTTGTGTGTTTCCTTTTTTCTCCCTCCAGTCCCCCTTGTTTTTGACTCTGTTACCCAATGGATAGGCACAAGCGATCTGGGATTCTCTACCCCTGAGTTCGTTCAGGGATAGTCCCCAGAAAGACCCAGCTGTTATCCCGTAAAATTGACAAGGGCAATTTTACCGATAACCATACCAAAAATTTTGTTCCTATCCCTCGTTAGGGATCCCCCGCGTTCGAAACATTTTAAAATCCCTTCCCGGGAAATCTAGTTTTCGAACTTAGTCATTCTAAGCCTTTTTTTTGGCTGGGCACATGAAATATCCTTGTAAAACTAGTTTTTGATGTGCCCCCTTAAAAGCCTTTGGTGCATGGTTTTCCATGTTAACACATCTTTCGGTGCGCCAAAGGATGTTGAGTCTCTTTTGTGTGCGCCAAAGGGCGCACATGATCTTATTGCAACACCATATTTTCGTGTGCCAAAGGGCGCACGCTTTCTCCTGTCGACAACATTTTTCATGCGCCAGTTCAAAAGTGGTCGGCGCATTAATGGCAGGTTTACCTATATATATATAGGTGTTTTACGCGCCCAATGTCATTTTCACTATTGCAAAGCACATGATTTTTCTAAACCTGTCAGCTCCTGCCCATCGTTTTCTTCGCCTTGTGGACCCATTGCACACTTTTGCTATTTATCAGGTAAGAGGTTCTTCTCCCCCTTGTGTGTTTTGTGTTTTCGGTTCTTGGTATTTTTGTGGTGGTCTGGTTTTTATGCTTGCTGGTTTGGTCTTTAAAATATATGTTTTAAAGTTAGCTGCCCTCCCCCTATGCTATCCTCCCTCTTTCCAGATCTGCTGGAGAAGGACGTTTTCTTGAAACAGTGGTTGTAGCCCTCCTGATCTAAACCATTTCTTTTACCCAGCTGAGCCTTTCAAATAAGAAGTAAGGGATAGAAGAACCTACATCATAATGAACCCCCCTTTGTAAAGAAGGTTTGTTCACTGTCTTTTCCCCTTGGCGCATCGGTGTGTCCTGCAACACTAAGAACAGTTGCGCCCCCTTGGCGCATCTACCCGCCCTATTACATGAGCAAAATCCATGCCAATGGCACACCTTTTCGGCCTACTGCATAATGAGCTCATGCGCCCTCAAGGCGCACCTTTTCCGCGTGCTTCAAGTGTTAAACCTACGCCCCAATAGCGCACCATCGGTCCATGTTGCATCCCTTTTTCCATGCGCCCATGGCACACCCAGCTTCCATGCAACACAAGATTTACCTGCGCAAGTATGAAGCAATAAAGGCGCAGGCGCATTCCTGATTACATCAACATCATGTTGTGTAAACCCTTCGTGCGCCGTGCCATGTCCCTTTGGCGCATGAAAAGACAGTGTTACACGATCCATCCACGCGCCAAAGGGCGCACCGAATCCCAAAGTAACACACAATTTTCATGCGCCCTTCTATAAAATGCAATCTGCAACATCCATGCGCCATGCACCTTTGGCGCCAGTTTAACCTTTGTAACACCCTCTTCCTGCGCGCATTATCTATTTGGCCTGCAAGTTGCAATTTTCATGCGCCCTGCGCCCTGAGCCTTAAAATCTCTAACTCTTTCTTCTGCTAGCTTTCCAATGGAAGATCAAATGGCTAATTCAACCTTTTTGGATTGGGTCTCGCTTCTTCTTCATGCAGATCAGCAACTGAGTTCGAAAGAACACATGTCTACCTCCAGCAAGAGACCCACCAAACCAAGAGGAAAGGCTAAGCTTACTGAAGAGGAGATGAAGTATAAATATTAAAGGGTCAGGATGCCTGAATCACAGGCTGAATGCAGTATGGATGTCAGAGACTCAGAATTGGGTCACGTTGACATGGAAGAATTCTGGGTTAGAACTCAGAAAGTTACAAGAAGTCCATGGATGGACAAGTTAATAGGCAGTGCCCTGCATTTTGCCGGAGGAATCCCCATCAGCGCTGTCAACAATGAATTCATGATGGTGATTGCACAATCTTACAACAAGGACACAAGGTGTGTCGAAAACATCAAGGGTGAGGTAGTCATAAACCTCACTGCCCGTCATTTTGAGATGATACTTGGAATCCCTCACAACTGGCACTCTGTGGCCGTCAGCCAAGAAGAGTGCATCAAGGCCTGGGAAGATAATGAAGACCAATGCATGCAACTAATGAACGAAGTCTACTTGAAAAACAAGAAGGTGGTAACCTGGTGGCCCCAAATCATCCACCGCAGTGACTTCTCAGAAGAGCTCAGTGAGACTATCACTTTCCTGAGCAGGGTCTTCAGGCTTTCTGACGCCCATTACTTCCATAAATGGATGCTAAGGTACTTGGAAACAATGAGTAAGAATGTGCCTGAGCAGCGCTTTTGTTGGGGAGAAATAATAAGCAGCACCATCTCCGAGCAGCTACAATAATTCGCCACAACGGGAGTGTTCCATATGAACTCCTATGTAGTCTATGCTGCAGTGTCGGAGAGGGATTATCCAGGGCTAAACCGAAGTGGGATTTGGCCTCAAGTCAAAATATTTGAATATTATCCAGAACTGAGGCTGGAGAACAACATCCCTCAATTCACCAAAATTAATGATGCTTTCTTCTATCACATCATTTGTATGTTGAGGCCGAATCTAACTCATGGTCGCACAACCAAGAAAATTGTGTCAACTATGGAGAAATGGGGGGCCCTGTTCACCCAGTTTCCCACATTTACCTATCTGAGGGCGGTCAACTTCTTGGGCGAGCCAACCAGGCTGTCAAGGTACGCTGGACCTAAGCTGATTCTACTAGAGTTATCAAGGCAACTGGTCACATACCATGAGAAATGCCTCAAGAGAAAGAAGGGCGGAACTCCTTCCCCCTCACAGTGGGCCGGTACACATGCTCCTCACATCATAAAGCGAAGGAAATTTCGCAGAGCTTGAGTTGCTCAATTTGAAACATGACTTCCCAGCCAGGCCTACCTTTGACCCAAGGAGCTACCTGCAAAGGGCTAAGCTTGATCCGATACATGTTCCTCAGATCGAGGATATTTACATTGACATCATCCACGAGGTGGAACTCAGAAGAAAGGATCATTCTCCCTTAGCATTGGAGGAAATTATCCAATACGGAGTGGCCATTGTCCCCAAAGGCTTCCAAACTACGGAAGATGAAGTAGACAAGGTGTATAATGACACGGAAGGGGATGATTGGCCCTTCCCGGCCATTGACAGAAGCAAGGCTCCTCAAACAATTGAAGAGAGGGTCAAGGAGACTATGCGCAGAACAGAGCATTGGTGCCGCATGAATGGGCTGATCTACCTCGTGGTATATTTCACAACCTCCCCATTGGGTAATGCACCTCCAAGGTCCAAAAAGTAGTTAAAAGGCAAGGGTGTAGAAGGTGAACCTAGCACCATTCAGGAAGAAGCCCCTGGAAGTCCTCCTTCCACAGCGCTAGAACAGGTAATAACTCTGGATTCACCAAAGAAAGAAGCAGCGGAGGATAGTCCCATACGCCCATCCACTCAGGATGTCGGCATTGCTACAACCACAGAGGTCCCTTCTGTCCCTTCTTCTTCTCTTTCTTCCCCTCCTCGAGTGACTCAGACGACCACCCCTTTGGTCGTGTCCTCCGCCCCTTCTTCTACTCTTTCCCCTGCCTCTTTGTCTATCTTCTCCTCCCTCACTGATCTTTCCTCCTCCATTTATTCCCTCCTTTCCGGGCTCCCTTCCCTTCCTTTGTCTTCTGCAGCTGCAGTTTCCCTTCCTCTCGTGGGCACTTCTTCAGCTATTCTCTCAATGCCGCCTCTGCGTGTCTCCACGTTTTTCCCCTCTTCTACTGTAGCTGTCCCCTCTTCTGTCTCTGGTCCTTCTTCCATAGGACCAGCATGGATCTCTCAACAGCTGAGCCAGCAAAAGAGGAAAGTTCCCATCGCTCCGATGGACTTTTCAGTAATTCCAGCCAAAGGGGCAAAGAAGCTGAAGCCTGTTACACGCTTCTCTAAAAGTGCTGCAGGTGAGAGGATCATGGAAATTGCATACCCCAATCCCCTCAAAGAGAAAAAGGATCTATCTCCGGCAGATTTTACTATGACCCAAGTCACAATGGGGACATCTTCTGAAAGTCTCCAGGGGGAAGCTCTTTCCGCGGTCTACGCCCTTTGTCAAAAGCTTCAGGAAACAAAAGAAGAGAAAAGGCTACTGAAGGAGCAGAACAAATATCTGCTTCAAGCCTTACAAAAGATGGGTAGTGCACCTCCCACGACTGCCACCGAGACTTCTGAGCTTCTCAGCCAGGAGAAAATCAATGAATATTCAAAGATCGGCGAGCAGGGTATGGTCGTTTCTGCTTGGAGGAGCCAGATCCTCAAGGATGGTGAAAGAGTGATCGCCGAATATATCAATTCATATCTAAACATCAAAAAGGCGAATAAGGAAATCCAAGTATTAGTGGTTCCCATATCAGAAGAGCTAGATCATGCTAGACTCCAACATGAGACCTTTCAACAAATGTTCGACTGTTCAGTCGAAGATCTGGTCAAGTTCGGAGTTTTCGGCCATCCAAGGGCTCTCAACAAAACCATGTCCACTTTGGACTATCGGATAGATCAACTGGAATTTGTTCTAGAAAAGATAGACAAGGTGAAGGAACAGGCCCTGGATGCGATGCATCAAATGGAGCGAATTGTCCTTAACATGTCTCCAGGGCTGCTCACTCCTTCCTTTACCATGAGATCAACTGATGAAACTATCCAGATCTTCAAGGAGATCACTTCTCAAGGAACGGAGCCAGAGGTCACATTTGACACTGAATCTATCAACAACCTGCTGGCCTGTAGGGACTTCATCGGGTTTCTCATTGAAGCAGAGAAGGATTATTCTAAACTCCTAGAAAAGCTCATAAGCGAGCGGGAGACTTGCGAAGCAATCAGCGAACGACACAAGGATCCATCACAGGATCAATTTGGGCGCATGATTAACAAGTTTTTGGAATACCGCACTCAGTTCCACATATCATCTCCTGAGCAGCATCAGAAGCAGGCAACCCCCTTTCGGCCGTAGGATGACGATGACGAGTAGCTGCTTCTTCTTCTTCTTCTTCTTCTTCTTCTTCCTCTCTCTATTCTCCGACTTTCTTGTTGAAATGTCTAAAGTGTGCTGGCACAAATGATGACATTATCCATGTTGCATCATGGGATGATGTCATCCATCAAGTTGTTAAAAGTCAACATGACTTCTAGATATTTTGTAAATATCTTTGTAAATATTTGTTGGCTCCTTTTTGCTTTTCTTCTCCTCTCTTCTATAAATACTGGAATACTTGTTGTATTCAGGGTGAACATTTTTTAGATGAAAATAGAAGTGAGGAGAGAAAGACTTTGAGCTTTCTTGTAACAGAAGAAAACAGTAATACAAATATTAAGACTTTGTGCTCAATAGCTATGTTATGCATTAGATCTTTCTTACGTTAGATCTGTATGTGTTTAATCTGTTGGATTCATATCTAATTTTCTATCATTTGCTCGTCAGTATTGCTTTGTTTATTTATGCAAGTAGGTTTGGCTCTGTTTACTACCAAATTAAAAACATAAATCTTCTGACCTTTCTGCTTTGGAATTCATTTCTTTTCTCCCTTCAGATCTGTTCTTTCTCTTCTCCCTCTTTCATTCCTTTCTTTTCGCAGCCTAGAACACTCTACCGGGATGAGATCCCAACCCCCGAATGTAGAATCTGTGAGACTTGCATAGATTCCTGCTGGTAGAATAGCAATAAACCAGTTTCACTTTGCTGACTCAAAGAGGGGCTAAGCCCTGCACACTGTTGGCTCGTCTATCCATAGATCTGTCCAGGCGACAGATTTTCAGACCAACAAATCCTTGTAGAGGGTCTCCCACCATAATCCAGTGAGTAGAATCTTATGCACAGTTGTGTCACCTATATAGTTCCCACCTACAATACCGCCATGAGCCTCTTCCATGATTTCTATGTGCTCGTGCTCTAGTACACACCGACACAATACTTGATATTGGCCTAACTTGTATAGGTCACCACTAAACAACATAGAAGGAGCCGCTTGAATTGCAAGATATTTCTTCTCTGAGGATTTCATTTCTTCTTGTGCCACAACTATACGTACAAAGATAGAAATATCCTCCAATTCTAAAGACACACATTGTAACCTATATAACTATGCATCTGGCATTGTATCTTTAATTTTTTATGTGTTCTCCCCAAACTAAATTCGTGACAAATGGTCTGGGCCAAAATTACTTTTACCTAGTTTTACCACAATTATGAAATCAAATTCTTGGAATAAAAGCACCCATTGACATATGAACTCCTGTAAAACGAGATTTTTTACCAAGTATTTTAATGCCATGTGATCAGTGTAAAATACAAATGGTGTTACTAAAAGTTAGTGTTTGAATTTATGTAGTGCATAGATCATGCACAAGGCTTTGTGCTCTATTTTTGTATAATTATTCTCTACATGAGTCAACTTTCTACTAGCAAAACAAAGATGATGATTTAATATCTTCTTCTGGATAAGATAACACCACACCAATGGCTGTGCTAGAGGCATCCACATGTACATGAAACAGTTGGTCCCATGTGTAAAAGCGTATAATAGGCATTATAGTAAGTCTCTCCTTTAGTACCTCGAATGTGATTTGTTGCAATTATCTCCAATAAAATGTCTCTTTTCCTTTTAGTAACTCATCTAAGGGTATGGAAACCTTAGCATATCCTTTGATAAATTTCCTATAATACCTAGTGTGACCCAAAAATCTACACACCTCATTATGACTGGTAGGTTCTTTCAGGCCGACAATAACTGCAACCTTAGTTGGATCTACTAAAAAACCTTCCTTGTAGATGGTATGCCCTAACAAAGTGCCAAAAGGTGTAGAAAACACACACTTTTTGATGTTTAATGAGATGCTTAATTGTCTACATATTTCAAACATTAAGCGTAAATTGTCATAATGATCCTTAACAAGCCCATACACTTTCCAATCATCTAAATATTCTTGCAAGAAAATATGAATAAAATCCTGGAATGCTCAATCAAATATTCACAAAAATATAGTAGGCACATTTTTCAGACCACAGGGCATCATTATATATGCAAAACTTCCCCATTTAGTGGTGAAAGTTGTTTTTTCTTAATCCTCTTGTGCAATCTGAACATGATGATACCTAAAGAATCTATCTGTAAAATAATATATCTCATGCATGGAAACGCCTTCTAATATCTCCTCTATGAAAGGTGTAGGAAAGGGTTCAATCACACATACAACATTCAGTTCTCTATAATCCACACAAATCTTAATCTGACCATATTTATTTATACTAAAAACCATGGGGCTAACCCACTCTGATTCTTCTAGGGGCTTGATGATTCCAGTCTTCAACATTTTTTCAATTTTTTCTTTGACCTTTACACGTAAGTTGGGTTTCATACTGTAGGGTATCTTTTTTGTCTGGGTGCACACCTTACTTAAGCTTTATCTTCATTTCTCCTAATGATTCATGTACTCTTTTCAATTTGTAATATTCCCATTTTAAGACTTTAGAAACAAGGAATTTTTTTTGAAACATAATGTTCTTTGTTCTAAATAAAACATCATTTAGAACACACATTCCATGTTAATCAATCTCATAACAGATAACCATATGTAGCTGTAATGACTCGGTATACTACTGATCTCTCATTCCATGACTCAGTTACCGACCGATCTTTCATGTTAACTTAAAGTATCAAATACTTTATGTATACTACGTATACTAGGTTATCCTACCCTATTCTAAGTACAGAGTGATTTGTTTAAAGAACCTATCTGAATATTTGTTACCAATATTCATCTGACATCATGTTGCTTTAAACTAGGTGACATAGGACAACACAACCAACAGCTTGTGATACTTTGGCCAAATATTTTCAACATACTATTCATGTTACTATTCCTAGATGACATACTCATCATTCCAGAATATGTCCTTCACCTCACTCTTATTTTATCTAGAATGGTCTTTACTAACTATCGTCAGTCCACTTGCCCAAGGTTTGACCCTAGCCTGGGTTAGAAACGTAATTTACTATAGGAAGATGCTCATGATGACTTAGGGTATATGGGCATACTCGGTTGACCTAAGTCACCCAGATGTGCCGAGGTACCCTGAGTCATTGAAAGCTACCACCTATCCTAAACATGCTACTAACTTGACCTAGAGAGAAACTAAGTTCAAGTCTAGATGTGCGTAAATCTAGATGAACAAATACGAAAGGGTGTTGTCACATGTCAACTACAACACTATATCCTCGAGAAGTTCTAGGACTTCTCGTGGGTACAGTGCTATAGTTTGTGTGTGCCAACATCCATTAGAACTGATTCATAGATATGTACATACCCCCTTAGTGGTCATTAATCATAATTAAATTGGATTAAGATTAAGATTACACCAATCGTGCCTAACCCTAATTCCAACATTTATTAAGTTATTTACCCATACTTATCTTAATTAGATAAGGAGAACTTCATAAATCCTTGTTGCATTATTGTTCATTAACGTGGCATAACAAGCAGTCTTCCCAAAAACAAGACAACAAACATCAATGTTTAATTCCTAATGTAACTTAGCTGTCTAAATCAAGTGTGACATCCACCTAGATTTAGCTAGTGTTTACTTTATAAACGAAGTTATAAATATTAAGGATCATAACCACTAATCATCTTATCTTTCATTCTTTTGGAGAGGAAGAGTCTTCCTCTACATGGTTAAATGTTAGGTTCCTCATAACCTTTTTATCATTCATTACACATATAGTTTAATTGTATGTCTGATGCATATTTCATTATTAAACTATAGTTGTGTAGTCAAAGAACGACATATTTTGAATTTTAACAAGTTCATTTTTAATAAGGGAGATTATATTATCTCCTTAATCCAACTTAATATTTGATAATAGAAATAGTATACAAACAAATATAAAGAATACTGTAAAGATATCACTATTATTTCCATAATATAAGTACAAAGATTTCACTTCACAAATTGAATTCCAACAAAAACCTTTCAATTCATGATTTAAAATATACATTTACAAGACTATGCAATTCAGACATTCTTCATGTCAATCATGATTAAGATCTTAAAAGAACATCAATTTTCTTTTCCAATACAACTCAAGAATGATAAGAAACTCTTTACATAAGATCGAGATTCAAATAAACTAATACATCATGAAATTTCTTGTCTTCTTTTATCACTTACGATGTCCATTTGCAAAAATTGCTAGCACGGGCCAGTTTAATGAACTAAGCATGATAAGCACTAATCATTAAAGTAAAGTGCATTCCACTAATTGTTCCATTAAACAACTCTACTTTAATGAAACAATTAATATACATCATACAAATAATCATAAGTAATAACATCTAGAAATAAGTTCAATATTGAGAATATGAATTCACTTTTAAGAAAAGAGTATAATATAATCTACAACATCAGAATTATATCGCAAGATTTACTTGATCCTATCAATTACTTTAAAACAGTCAACAAGTCTTGTCATTAAATTATTTCTTAAATCCATAAGAATAGAAATACACATTTATCTTTTCCAAGCAGCAAAAGAAGTTATTTACAACATAGCTCATATTAGTATGCTTCATTTTTCGATATAAACCAAAGAAGAGAATCAACACATACTTATTCCTCAGACACAATTCATCTGAAGGAAAGAATTAGGTTTAGTACACACAACACTACCTCAGTCCAAGATATCAATATAAGGAGTACATAAATAAAGAGGAAACATCTAAACAAGAATCCCAATTCAATCCAAGCAGATTTAAAACAGTCTAACTAAAAGTATTACTAACTTTTGTATGTTAGTAGATTATGATTCAAAGGTCTGAAACCAAACTTTCCAAAAATCCAAGCTATACTCAAGTAAAATAAATCTCTTAACCAATCCACAAGAAGTTCCCATCTCATCAGAGAATTAATTAAAGACAAGTTCAGTCAATGAACTTATACAGTCAACAGAAAAAGGATCTCAAACAGAAATGGACCCAATCCATAATTCATTTTATTTATACTATGAAATGAAATATCTTATCTAATTAAAAATTAGAAATTCTTTATCTAGTTCCCAAAAGAGAACTCAAAACTGAATGCACAGTCAAAGAATGTACACTATAAAATTTCCATTAAAAAACTTACAAACTGGCTACCTATTTCCATTCACCAAGTTCAAGTTCAATTCAAATCTCAAAACAAAATTCACAGTATAGACTTTAAACAGTCTACTGTGCCCAAGAGAACATTTTCAATTCTTTTTTAAAACTAGAGACTCATTCAATGAATCCAACAAGGAACATAAATCTACAACTGTGAAAGATAAACAAGGATCACTACATTTCTCGGACTCAAAGGACTCAATTCCCATTACAAGACATCAACACTTAATGCAAATGAGTAAGCAGGTCACGATCCCAAAAGGACACAATAAAAACATTCTGAACATAAATACTGTATTTTTTTAAACGACACTCTTTATAATAGGTTTTAGATTCACATTCCATTAAATCCCAAAAATCAGATAAAATATCATAACAAAGTAAGAAACTAAACAATTCGTTTAAGAAAAGTATTGTCCCAAACTTCTTCCATCTCGAGTGAACAGAATCAGCACAAGCCTCTCGAGTTCCAATTAAAATCCTATGACAATAAAGAATTTGTGTCAACATCAATAATAAGAATGAAAGTAAATAATATACTTCCATAATCTCAAATCTTTTAATGACTAATCCAAAAAAACTAAATATCAACTAATCCCACAATAGGACGTAGTTCCAACCCATTTATTTCTAAGAATAAAACAGTCAAGCTTCCCACAAGACATGGGTTCACTCAGGGTAGAGAAGAAGAAGATACATTTCGAATTCACACACCTTGTCAAAATTCAAGAACACCGTGCGGACTGAAAGACAAAAGTAATACAACCATTCCCTCACAAGAAGAAAAAAAGAGGAGGTTTCAAAAAGAAGTTACACGGTCTTCTTCCGACCAAAATAGAACTCTCAAGACCCCTTTGAGAAGATAGTCTTAAAAGAGAATAAAGCTTTTCAAAACCAAAAACCAACCAAACCCAGCTCACAATAACAGTAAACATGTCGATTTCAACATAAATCTAGAACACGCAATAATAGAATACCTATACATTGTCAAATATGAGCTTTGAATATAAGTTTAGAATTTACAAGGCTCTAACACTGGCTCAGACAACCAGAAAATCAAATATGAGCCTATAAGAAACATTAATCCCTAAATACAAGCTTAGAATAACACCAATGCTCCATTATGGATTCAAGCATTTCTAATTCCTTAAAGAATAATAAAACTCTAGTTCAGAGCGTAGGTACATAACAAAACTCAATAACTCAGTAGTAAGTTCACTATTCATAAGAACTGAATACGAGTACAGTTGTTGAATACAAAGGTTCAACCAAAAGTTCATAACTACACCAAGTTCTCACTCAGTCTAAAACAAACACAAAGTTAAAAAAAAATCTCATAACAAAACATGAAGCTTCCACATAATCTTAAAACAACCACAGAACTCCACTAAAAGCTCAACAAATTTCAAGACTAAAAACAAAGATTTAGAACCATATAAGTAACAAATTCAGTTCAATCGCCATTATTCTCAAATACAAGTTACAGAGCTTTGGATACAAGCTACAGAGCTTAAAATACAAGTTACAGAGCTTCAAATGTAAGTTCACATGAATACCTCTAATAACTAGTATAGAGATAGTTTCCAAAAGCTACCATTAACAACAAATGGTTTCTCATTCCAAAACCCACATAGATTTCATGAAAGCATGCAAGTAAATAACTAGACACATCATGCAAAAATATATCCCAAGTGAGTAGAATTTTTTTAATGAATCAATTAGAAGAAAGTAAGAAATATTAATGGGTAGAGCCTATCATGCCTGATAGTTCCTCTACCAATTCGAAGAAGACTTCCAGTCAAGTTTCTAACACCTATTCTTCTCCAAGCAAGATCAACCAACAATAATTTTTTTCCACAATGCCTCATATAATTTCCTCGAATCAAAAATCGATCAGAGAAATCAAAAATAGCCACAAAGTGTAGATCAAACTATTGGTTCAAAGAACTAGATAGCTCCATGCAGAGCAAAGATTGTGAAGCATGCAAAATAAAAC
This sequence comes from Taxus chinensis, assembly GCA_019776745.2. Classification (NCBI taxonomy): domain Eukaryota; kingdom Viridiplantae; phylum Streptophyta; class Pinopsida; order Cupressales; family Taxaceae; genus Taxus; species Taxus chinensis. The sequence continues at coordinate 286,843,954 of CM034150.1, read as the reverse complement.
AACCCCCAAAAAATACGCCAGCATACCTTCCAAGACGGTTTGCTCACCAAAACCGAGGTGAATTAATGACATTAAATTGCATATTCCCGCCTAAGTTGAACTTCAACAAGCATTTCCAAACTTAGTGATGCCTCCACATAGGTTCCACTAAATTTCCATGTAATTACTCGGTCTCGTAGCAATCTTCCCTATTAAATCAAAATCACATCTCATTAATAGCTTAGGAAACGCCGCTTAGATCCCACTTACCAATCAACCCAGAGGTTCCCTTTCATACCCCATTAGTTTAGGTTAGATACAATTTTCTTAGGTTAGATCTTAGGTTAATTTAAAAGTATAACATTAGGATATAACCTTCAAACAATATATTGCCACCTAGGTTAGGACATAGCTTAACCAAATAGTGTAGGCAATAGTTTAGAAATAACTTAGCATCCCTTAGGTTATTTCCCTTCATGCTAACTTAGTATTAACAACTTAGGCTAGGATTTCATCCCATGTAGAGTGGCATAGAAAGAGTTAGGAAAATTTACTTGAGTCTTGAATCCTATTAGGATAGACCTTATTAGATATAGGACACATTTATATTCTCTCTTTCTGAAGAATCCTAAAGTAGGTTTTTATTTCCTTTAATGCCATTCAACACCCTACAAAGGTCAATCAAGAAGAGCCAAGAACAACATACAACAGAATGCAGGCATGGTTTTTCCAAGATAATAAAGAATTTACAACAAACATAAATTCATTTTGTTATGTCTCCTAACCAATGAATATTAGTTTACCATTCAGTATATTATGAAGATTTAAAAAATTCCTTGGATAACTGAAATTGATCCAAGGATGAGTCAGTCAAAAGAGATAAGTTTGTAACTCTAAAAATTTGATTGCAGCTTATCAACAAGAAGTGAAAATGGATTCCTGAAAGCCATATCATTTTAGTCCATTGAATCTAAAAACAAAGATGATTTATCGATAACAAGCATGATTTTCAACCATCAAGGAAACACACCTTATTTAAGAAAATAACATGCCAACACTTGTAATGTAAAGAGAAATATAACATCTTGTTCAAGGTGTTACATACTTCCCTCCTAAAAAGAATCATTGTCTCGATGATTATCTCATTTTAATCAATGTATTCAGGATAATCAATTTATTCACTTTCTTAACATATGTTTGCAACAATATTGAATTTAAAGTTCCAGAAATCAGCATTCACATAGTTGTTTATTCAAAAACAATAGTTTTTAGTCCATAACTAGCAGACTTATTGTCTTATAAAGATAAAATCACAAATTTTATCAGTCATCATAATCAATTTTGATCAAATAAATATGGAAAATTAGTTTTCATATCATCCAGGTTTTCCCAAGTTGTACTTTCTTCATTAAACAGTCCCACTGGACCTTACATTGAATTATCTCACAATTTCTAAAATGCAACTGGTGATTTTCCAGGACTCAAATGGGTTTTACCATGATTATTCCTGGGTCTAAGACTTATAAGGAATTCCAATTTAATACATGTGATAAATCTGAAACATATTTATTAAGCAAAGAAATATGGAAAACATCATGCATTCGTGACAAAGCACAAGGTAATGCTAAACAGTAAGCTACAGGGTTGATTACTTCAACTATCTCAAAAGGTCTCACATAATGAGGTGATAAATTGGTAGCATTTCCAAAATTTATCGAGCTATTTTTTGGCTTAACCCGAAGAAATAATTTTTCACGAAGTTCAAATTTCCTGTTAACCCGCTTTAAATCAGCATAACTCTTTTGCCTATCTGCTGATTCTTTCAAGCGCTCACGAATCATTTTAACTTGTTCCATTTCAGTAAGAATTTCAGGTCCAGTTACCTCTCTATCCTCAATGTTGTCCCGACTAATAGGGGTTCTATATTTTCTTCTGTATAATTCTTTGAAAGGTGTCATCTTAAGAGATGCATGATATGTGTTATTATATGTAAACTCAACTAGTGGAAGGTACTCTTCCCACTTATACTGTTGGTCCATACAATACATTCGTAACATATCCTCTAAAACTTGATTAACTCTTTCAGTCTGTCCATCCATTTTTGGATGATACGCAGAACTTAAATTCAGCTTAGTTCCTAGAGCCGCATTAAGCATTTGCTAAAACCTTGGCATCATTCTAGGATCTCTATCCGATATGATTAATTCAGGTACTCCATGTAATCTGAAATTTTCGTGTATAAATATTTTAGCTAATATGAGAGAATCATCCTCCATATTAACAATAGTAAAATGTGTTACCTTTGTTAGTTTATCCACAACTACTAAAATAACATCATATTTATTTCTTAACATAGGCAACCCTTGTACAAATTCCATGCTTATCACTTTCCATTTGTACTGCAGTATGCTATGAGGATATAAAAAACCGGCTGGGTGCATATGTTCCTCTTTAACACATTGACATTCAAGGAAATGTGTCACAAAGTCTATAACATCCTTTTTCATTCCTTTCCATAAATATTGTTGTTTTATATGAGAAAACATCTTTGTAATACCAGGGTGTCCAAAAAAAGGTGAATTGTGAAATTCTGCTAACAATTTCTTTCTTAAATCATTTATCGATGGTATGTATATCCTGTTTTCAAATCTTAAGATTCCTTCGTTATCAAAGTGAAAACCTTTATACCTCAGATCACTAGGATCTGCAGCAAGCACTATCTTTACTTGCTAAAAGTAAGAATCAGATTCCATAACACTTTTTACTTCATCCTTAAATTGAGTTCTCAATGTTATAAGCACAAAAATGTGCTTCCTACAACTTAGAGCGTCAGCCACTCTGTTTTCTTTACCCTTGATATAATTGATGTCAAAATCATATTGAGACAAAAAATCTAACCACCTTCATTTTCTTGCATTTAGATTTGGCTGAGTGAAGATATACTTCAGCCCAAGATGATTCATTTTCAATTCAAAAGGTTTACCAAGTAGGTAATGCCTCCAAACTTGTAGTGCATGAACAATGACATCAAGCTCTAAATCATGTGGAGCATAATTCAACTCATGTAACTTTAGTTTTCTAATTTTGTAAGCTATGACATGATCATTTTGTAACAAAATGCCTCCTATACCTTCACCAGTTGCATCAGTTACCACTATAAAATATCCATTAGGATCTGGTACTGCTAGACTAGGTGCTGAAGTTAATTGTTCCTTCAAATTTTGAATGTAATTTCACATTTCTCACTCCAAACAAAATTTTTATCCTTCTTTTGTTAAGAAGTTATTGGTGCAACCACCTTAGAAATATCTTTTACAAATTTTTTATAGTATCCAACAAGCCCCATGAAGCTTCTAACTACATGTACATTATTTGGTGTAGGCCACTCAGTTATAACTACAATTTTAGAAGGATCTACAACAATTCCATTCTTACTTATTACATGTCCCAAATAGTGCACTTCTGTGTCATAGAAAGAACATTTAGATAGCTTACCATATAACCATCTCTTTCTCAAAATTTCTATATCTATCTTCAGATGTTCATGGTGTTCCTCAAGGTTTTTAGAATATATGAAAATGTCATCTAAGAATACGAGCACAAGTTTGTCCAAGTATTCTTGAAAGATATTATTCATTAAGTTCATAAAGGCTGCAAGTGCATTTATTAATCCAAAGGGTAAAACCATGAACTCATAATGTCCATACCTTGTTCTAATAGTTATTTTATGAATGTCCTCATCCTCAATCCACAATTGATGATATCTAGATCGAAGATCTATCTTAGAATATACCAATGCTCCATGCATCTGATCAAATAGATCATCGATCCTAGGGAGTGGGTATCTATTCCTGATTATTTCTTTATTTAACATTTTGTAATCAATGCATAATCTAAGTGTTCCATCCTTATTTTTCACAAAAATTATAGGTGCTCCCAAAGGTGAAACACTTGGTCTAATCAAACCTTTAGAAAAAAAATTCTTGTAACTGAGCCTTAAGCTCAACTAATTTTGTAGTAGTAATTCGATATGGTGCCTTAGAAATAGGTTTTGTTCCAGGCTTGACCTATATTGTGAAATCAAACTCCCTTTTGGGAGGAAAACCTGGTAGTTCTTCTGGAAATATGTCACTGAAGTCTCGTAATAGCGGATATCGTTCCATGACATAATTTTTCTCTTCAGTTGTTTCTACAAATTTTACTGCATATAAGGTACAACCTTTATTTTTGGCCTTTTTAAGTTACATAGCTGATGATTTTCTAATAGAAATCTCACGTTTCACACCCTAATCTCTGTTGTTTTCTACAGGTCATCTAGACAACTAATGTGTTTTTCAAAATAGTCCACTTTAGCCTTATGTTCTACTAACCAATTAACACATATGATTACATCATATGACCCTAAAGGTGCAACATAAATATTAACTTCAGTGGAAAATTTAGGTAAGTCAAGGACTGCTCCAAAAAGACACATACTAACTGTATGAACAACATTGTTTCCATACTGTACAGTCCATGTTTTATCCATGTTTTCAGCATTTTTTTTAGTTTTGATGCTAATTTACTAGAAATAAAACATTCAGTAGCTCCAGTGTCAAAAAGAATAGTTATAGGTAAACTAAATAACTTACCTAGAACTTCTATAGGTGTGGTCTGTTTCTCATCCTACTTGTCAGCTACTGAAGTGTGTATCTTGTGTTGTTGATTATGATCGTCCTTTTTCAAAGGGCATTGATTTGCATAATGATATTTTCCATAGTTATAACAGCCTCTTACAGGTCCCTTTCTAGGCTCGGGTTTATTTCCAGCCTTAGAGTTACCATTCTGACCCCTATAGGACTTTTGTCTGTTATTATTGTTCTTGACAAAGTTACTCCGTGCATTTCCAACAAACTTGTTTATTACTTCTCTCTTATTAGTATCAGATGAAAACCTACTTTTCATTCTGAATTTATTCCATGGTCCTTTCTTAGCTGTAAGAGATGATGAAGAGGAGTTGGAATTTTTTTTCCTTACTTCTTCCTTATGAGCAGAAATTGTCTTCAATTTTTGTTCCTGCCTTATGGCCTTTTCAAAAACCCATTCTATCATGGTTGGGTTGTGAACATCCAGCTTTCCTCCTATAACAGGATTCAATCCCATGATGAATTTATGTATCATAAACTTCTCATCAGTTTGGTACTGAGGTACATACTTAAGGAGTTTAGTAAACCACTCCCAATACTCAGTTACAGTTAGCTTTCCTTGAGCTAAGATCTAGAATTCTGTCATTTTCTGATCATAGTAAAGTTGCGGAAACAAACATTGCCTAAAGTAACATTTAAATTTATCCCATGTGATATTAGTTTCATTAATATTTAACTCAACCTTACCACTATCCCACCATGAAGATGCCTCATGGGAGAGATTATATGCTCCCCATATGGCCTTTGTTTCTTCTAAGAAATTCCTTATTGCAAAGAATTTTTTCATCTCACTAAGCCAATTCTCAACCCCATCTCCTAATGTGGTGCCATCAAACTTGGGTGGACTTAACCTTTTTATATCATTAGTGAGTTCATTTGCCAGCCTAGACTTTTTTTCTTAGGCTAATCATGTATGTTCACATTTTTGTTATTAACACCTACACTAGCATTGTCACCAGGAGGTGGCTAATTATTTTTATCAGCATCTTTTTCCTCCTCATTTCCCATTACTTGTTGTTCAAGTACATTCAAATGATCTCTTGTGTCCAATAGGGCAACATGGATCTCATCGATTTTCTTGGAAATTGTTGCTCCTTCCTCAAGTGGAGGATTATTTACAACATTTCCTATTGTTCTAACCATTTTTTATTAACAAGAAAATTTAAGTTTCATTAGATTATGGACACAATAGGTCTAAGAGCTACAACCTTTAGCTTTGATACCAAGATGTAACATTCCCATTTTAAGACTTTAGAAATAGGGATTTTTGTTGAAACATGATGTTCTCTATTCTAAATAAAACATCATTTAGAACACACATTCCATGCCAATCAATCTCATAACATATAACCATATGCAGCTGTAATGACTCGGTATGCTACCAATCTCTCATTCCATGACTCGGTTACCAACTGATCTTTCATGTTAACTTAAAGTGTCAAATACTTTATGTATACTATGTATACTTGGTTCTCCCACTCTATTCCGAGTACAGAGTGATCTGTTTAAAGAACCTATTTGAATATTTGTTACCAATAATCATTAGACATCACAATACCTTAAACTAGGTGATATAGGACAACGCAACTACCAGCTTACGATAATTTGGCCAAATAGTTTCAATAAACTATTCATGTTACTATTCCTAGATGGCATACTCATCATTCTGGAATAATTCCTTCACCTCACTCTTCTGTTATCTAGAATGGTCTTTACTGAGTACTGTCAATCCACTTGGCCAAGTTTAACCCTAGATGGGGTTAGAAACATAATTTATTATAGGAAAACACTCATAATGACTTAGGGTATAGGGGCATACTCGGTTGACATAAGTCCCCCGGATGTGCCAAGGTACCCTGAGTCATTGAAAGATACCACCTATCCTAAACATGCTACTAACTTGACCTAGAGAGAAACTAAGTTAAAGTCCCAATGTGCATAAATCTAGATGAACAAATACAGAAGGGTGTTGCCACATGTCAACTGCAACACTGTATCCTCGAGAAGTCCTAGGATTTCTCGTGGGTATAGTCCTGTAGTTGGCATGTGCCAACATCCGTTAGAACTAATTCATCAAGATGTACATACCCCCTTAGTGGTCATTAATCATAATTAAATTGGATTAAGATTCAGATTACATCAACCATGCCTAACCCTAATTCCAACATTTATTAAGTTCTTTACCCATACTTGTCTTAATTAGATAAGGAGAACTTCATAAATCCTTGTTGCATTATTGTTCATTAACGTGGCATAACAAGCAGTCTTCCCAGAAACAAGACAACAAACAACAATGTTTAATTCCTAATGTAACTTAGCTGTCTAAATCAAGTGTGACATCCACCTAGATTTAGCTAGTGTTTACTTTATAAACGAAGTTATAAATATTATGAATCACAACCACTATTCTTTTTATCTTTCGTTGTTTTGGAGAGGAAGAGTCTTCCTCTACATGGTTAAATGTTAGGTTCCTCATAAAATTTTTATCATTCATTACACATATAGTTTAATTGTATGTCCCATGCATATTTCATTATTAAACTATAGTTGTGTAGTTAAAGAATGACATATTTTACATTTTAACAAGTTCATTTTTAATAAGGGAGATTATACTATCTCCTTAATCCAACTCAATATTTGATAATAACAATAGTATACAAACATATATAAAGAATACTGTAAAGATGTCACTATTATTTTTGGCATATAAGTACAAAGATTTCACTTCACAAATTGAAGTCCAACACAAACCTTTCAATTCATGATTTAAAATATACATTTACAAGACTATGTAATTCAGACATTATGCATGTCAATCATGATTAAGATCTTAAAAGAACATCACTTTTCTTTTCCAATACAACTCAATAATGATAAGAAACTCTTTACATAAGATCTAGAATTAAATAAACCAGTACATCATGAAATTTCTTGTCTTCTTTTATCACTTACGATGTCCATTTGCAAAAATTTCTAGCATGGGTCAGTTCAATGAACTGAGCATGACAAGCACTAATCATTAAAGTAAAGTGTATTCCACTAAATGTTCCATTAAACAACTCTTATTTAATGAAACAATTAATAGACATCATACAAATAATCATAAGCAATAACATCTAGAAAGAAGTTCAATTAAGAGAATCTGAATTCACTTTTAAGAAAAGAGTATAATATAATATGTAACATCAGAATTATATCACAATATTTAATTGATCCTATCAATTACTTTAAAATAGTCAACAAGTCCTGTCATTCAATTATTTCTTAAATCCATAAGAATAGAAATACACATTTATATTTTCCAGGAAGCAAAAGAAGTTAGTTACAGAGTAGCTTATATTAGTATGCTTCATCTTTCCATATAAACCAAAGAAGAGAATAAACACATACCTATTCCTTAGGCATAATTGATCTGAAGGAAAGAATCAGGATTAGTACACACAACACTACCTCAGTCCAAGATATCAATATAAGGATTACATAAATAAAGAGGTAACATCTAAACAAGAATCCCAATTCAATCCAAGGAGATTTAAAATAGTCTAACTAAAAGTCTTACTAACTTTTTTATGTTAGTAGATTATAATTCAAAGGTTTGAAACCAAAATTTCCAAAATTCCAAGCTATACTGAAGTAAAATAAATCTCTTAACCAATCCATAAGAAGTTCCCATCTCAGAAGAGAATTAATTAAAGAGAAGTTTAGTTAATGAACTTATACAGTCAATAGAAAAAGGATCTGAAACAGAAAAGGAACCAATCCATAATTCATTTAATTTATACTATTAAATGAAATATTTTATCTAATTCAAACTTAGAAATTCTTTATCTAGTTCCCAAAAGAGAACTCAAAACCGAATGCACAGTCAAAGAATGCACACTACAAACTTTCCATTACAAAAATTACAAACTAGTTGCCTGTTTCCATTCACCAAGTTCAAATTCAATTCAAATCTCAAAATGAAATTCACAATACATACTTTAAACATTCTACTGTCCCCAAGAGAACATTTTCAGGGTTACCATCAAGATCTTAATCAGTAGTGGAATTCCTTACTAGTAAGTTCCCCTAGGATACCATAAAAACTTAAACTCGGCTACCTCTAGGCAAGAATAAGTGGAAATAGAGTATTGTAGGATACATCTATTCAAAACACCATGTAACCAAGTATCCACAATGCATGTCCAAATCAGATCAACATCTTATAACGCTTGAAATTCTCCCCGTGTCCAGATAAGTGTGCAATACCTCCAATTTCACTTAGATGCATAAGAAACCAGCCACTCATGCAGTTTTATCGAGAAAATAACAAAGAATATCTCACATAGACAGTTATACAGGTTCTTTTCCACCAACGCATGTGCATCAAACTTAGATCCAATGTTAAATCTATATACGTACTCTTCTTCTAAATATTTTATCCACTCCTCAAAACTTGTTAGGGTCAACCAGTACGTCTTCATTGCGAACCATCTTGAAAACAACTGAAAAAGAGGTTCCGGAAAGGGAACCAATGATGTAGCCTAATATTTACCATGAACCACCCATGCGCACTGGTACATCACTCATCCTGAGTTAAGTGCTCACCCAAAACATCCAAAAGTACCAGGCCCCTCCTAAGAGTTGCTTGTCCAGGATGTGAACAAGTTGAAGATGTAATGTATTCATATCCACAAACAACATAAATATTCCATAGAACATATTCCAAATCTATATATAAAAGAATAATGGATTAAGTGATAGATATAATGAATTCAACCATGTAAGAACTAGTTCAGTCATGTTTAACACCATTATTCACCCAAAACACTCCTTTTTAATATAAACAGATTACTACATATTTATAAGGGTGGGGACTTACCCTTCACCCCTTACACCCTTACAAAAATAGGTTTCATGCTGAAAATAGTTATGTGCCTTTACAATAACATGCACACATTCAAGTGTGCTAATAATAGATCTCTTACTGTTAACTGGAAGTATTAATAATATTATTAATTCAAACTCATACATGGAAATTTAGTAGATGCTCTTCAAAAAATAGCATTTGTGTGTTGCAAAAGTCTCCATCCCATTATGTGCTCCATACACTATCTCAAAAAATATCCCGTAACAATGAAAATGGCTAATTCTTGATTCAATTTGTCTTTCCCACATTCTTCCTTCCCTATCCTTCTATGCCTTCAAATCTTCCTTACTACCGCACATGAATCTTCTCTACACCTTCTGCTTAGTTTCGTACTTCGTCTTCTGAACAGGTTTCCCTATCTAGTTCCATACATACAAAGTTAGAACATTCACCTCAGTACATGTGTCAATCAAAATATTACTCACCATCTAACCATCAATTATTGCATCTAATTTGATTTCTTTGTTATACTCATGATTATGGGGTGGAAATTTTTCATGAAGTATCTTTCACTCACAATCATCTTCTGCACATGGTACCTTCTTTTATAGATATTTCCCTAGAAGTTTGATGATATTATCTTGCCTCAACATCTTACATACCTCCTTCAGATCATCTACATATTTTTTTGGTATCTCGACATTCTTCACATGTTCTCTCTCATGCGCCTGTTCCTTCAATATTTTTTATCTCACCTTGTATCTCTATGATGACCCCCATAGTCTCCTAGTATACCTCCTCATAATCAATATTTAGTTACTTGGCATGTATGATATCCTCTCTCTCTATTGTTGAGTGGTTTGGATTTAAAAGGTTCACGCACACCTCTTGCTTCTATGCGAGTAATGACCAACAAGGGTTGTAAATCAGGATCAGGCATCTTCTTCGGCATCCAATGATCACTCTTTGCACATTGTACTTTTATCATCCCCGTACCTTTGTATTTCTTCATGTTCTTATATATGTGTTCATAAAGGTTATGGAAATCCTCAACCTTATGGTTCTTTCCACAAAATTCACACACCAAATTCTGGGGACATTCGTGTTGGTAATGATGTACAAATCCACAAGTGTAACAAAATCTGTGTGTAAATCTACCTCTACCACCATGACCTTTTCTCTAATATCCACCTCAAAATATACCTTCACCATTGTGCCCTTCAATGGGCTAATATTCATGTACGTGATAACTACTTTCAGTAGTGTTTTTCCATAATCTAGTCTTGCATTCCTCATAAGTTTTATCTATTGACCAACAATGCTTGGTATCATGGGTGTCTGCATCACAAATGTTACAGTACATGGATACATTCTTCATCATCACACACTAAAAGAGAGGTAAATTATAAACATTATGATTCTTGTGGAAAATCTCACAAGATTGTAATAATGTGCATATAGTCTTGTGCGGATAACTATCCTTCATATGTCCTTCAACCTCACAATCAGTATAACAAATACCACTTTGTGTTTTGTGTGCTAAATTATTAAAAATATTCTTTAATTACTTATCCATTACCTATATTTTTTCCTTAAGAAAAGGACACACTCCACTTTCAACACTCCCAACTGCTTTAGTACACAAAGTTTCTTCCAAGGCCTTGTGTATATCTACATATGTCTTCTAAGATAGAGATCTTTGAAATGGATTCAACAACCCTTCGATGAACCACTATGCATGTTGAATTGGATGAATATCATAAGATAAATTAGAAAATAGAGTCTTAAACTGTGCATCATAATCTCACACACTTTCATAAAAACCCTTTTTGATATCCTTAAGCGTACTGATACTTTTCTATTAAAACTCTAGAATTTGAAATTCACCCAAAAATGTAGTGTGCAATGCATCATAGTCCATTGTGGTCTAGTTTGGATCATACTTTCTCTACCAACTATGTGTGTGCTATTAAATTGTAGTAGAAAATTCACTTGCCTTTCAATCTATAGTTTTAATACCCTTCGCTATTTATAGTAAATCACACTTATGCACATGCTCAATAGCATCCTCCACACGTCTATACTCTAGTAAGTGAAGAGACATCTCAAAGAAAACCTGAGGTGTCTTTTGTTGTGGTTGTTGAGGTGGTTTTTGTTGTGGGTGTGAACCCTTCCCTAGGTTAGGACCATACCTAGATCCTAAACCTCCACCAGGATTTCCTTTGTGTTGTGGATGACCTAAACCTTCTTAGCATCCTATGCCCCTTATTGCATCCTGTGATCCTATGGATGAACTCCCTTGTTTCCTAGTTGTGGTACTAACATGGAAACCCATTATGTGTGTTGTCACAACACCTATATAAATACTTCCAACAATATGTGCACTAATACTCTATCCTATTTAAACTCTTGTTAGTGCCCATTGTGTTGTTATGGATGAATTCTTAGTATGATCCATTTCTTTGCTAAAAGTAAAATACCCTTGGTGTTGGAAAATAACACACTAATTTACAATCTTGGAAAACCATTGCAAGAAATATTAAGTTCTATTTAAACACATACGGGGAAACAAGTATCAACAAGATTTTAATAAAAGAATTTAAACAATACAAAATCAACAGATCTAAGCTATTTTTTGAAGAAATATAAATACCAAATAAACGAATATTGGTCCTTGGGGGAGTGGAACCTTACTCCTCCTCGAATCAGGCGTATTTAAAACTCAAAATTCTCTCAAATAGGAATGGCTATTTTATTGATTTAAATAGTCGTATTACCAAAGTATTACAAAAAACATACTAGATCGAAGTAATTAGTCTTATTTCCTCTTTCCCTTTTTTTTTTTGTTTCTAGTTCTATTTATATCATATTCTAGATATTATCTATCTATGTAGGTCACTTCTTATACATTTTACAAATCACAAACTATCAATGATTCTGATGAAATTGAATCATGCCTAGAAAAGTTGCTAAGTCGGATTGTGGTTAATTAGATAGTTGTAGGATAAATCTTCCTGGATTTGTGTTTAGAAATCTTCTCATCCTTTCCTGATTGAAAGGGTCGTAGATGTAATTTATCCAGATGTGGTTAGAATAGATAACTCACATTGGTTCTGGAACTTCGGAGAAGTTCCAGAACCATAGGAAATTGTTAATGATCAAAACCGTGAGAGTTCCAGAGCTATCCCCAAGAGTTTCGGAACTAAGTCCAAAATTTTTGGAGCTAAATACTAGAGTTCCAGAACTAAGTCTAAAATTTCCAGAACTAGATGATGACTATGTGATGGAGTTCCGGAACTAGCTTGGAAGTTCCAGAACTAAGTTGTTATGGGAACAGATGTCACTGAAAACATACTGAACACTTATTGATTCATTTCCTCAACTGATTAAACCTGCTTTATTACAAAAATGAATTTCAAACACACACTTCATCAATAATTCTAGAAATTTTAATATTAGAACCACAATCAATCAAAAGATAGAATATTACATCCTAGCTCATATCAGATCAACTAAAAGTCACACAATGCAATCAAACTTAATAAAAAGGGGAGTAAGATGAGATCATATATTATACATTAATCGGACATATTCTGACCTCATCATGAATTAAATTTTCATGTTGTTGTAATCTTGCCAAGAAATACACGATCAAACCCAATTTTATTGCATTGTTATTCTTTTTCCTGCATTTGCTACTAAATTGTCTGCAAGTCATTCCTACTCAAGCACTTTTTCATTAATTCTTTTGTACTACCCAAAAGAGTTCCCTGGATTCATATGAGCACTAAATTGGACAATAAGATGAGAAGAAAACAGAGTAAACCATCACTGGGTTTGACACAGTTCTAAAAATTCCAGGTTGGGGATGTACTTGATTTTTTTGAATCTTTCTTTAGTTTCTTTAGATTTCAATTCACAATTTTGATTAGAGTATTCCAGTCAATAGAAAATTCATTATTGTAGTTTCCATTTTTTTTTCATAAAGCTTATGGTGAATGATGTTTTCCTTCTATCCATGTGGGTTTGCAAGGGATTTGTTTCTAAAAGAAAGCTCATGCACTACACTAGAATCAATTTTAATTTCATTTCAATCTGTAAGCTTTCATTAGATCCTTGATTTCTACTAGGGAAGTTTCAGGGGAAGAAGTGCTTCTGAGAATATTTTACTTCTTCTCATCTCTCTGAGGTAGAACAAAGGAATTTTTAGATCCAAAAATAGAAATTGGAAAATCCTTTGTTTTATTATAATATGATAGATTCACTTTGCATAGGCAAATAACCACACTACGTTATTTATTTGTTTAGTTCTATTAATAGTATTGTAAGGGAAATTCCAAATTATTCGCATTTCTTCTGTAGGTTTCTTTTACATGTTTCTAGAAACATAAAAAATACAAAAAATTTAGATTAGTTCAATTAGTTTGATTTAATTGTTGTATTTTCATTATTCAATTGAAAAGAACAAAAACATTAGAATATATTATTTATTTGTTTAGTTACTGACAACAAGTAGGCTCAATTAATTTAAGGAAATTAAATAAATCATTGTAATTTAAATATGTTTCCTTCTATCTTGTTGGATTATTATTGACCTTTCCCTCTTTCGGTGTCCCACATGACCATTCAAGGTCCTCAAAAACTAAAAAACCACGTGTATGATCCCCAATTTGTTCAGCAAAATGCACCCTACTTGTTTACAGACATTGACATGGGAATTAGAATCTTGTTTTTCCAATCCATATGAATTCCACATGCCATCATTTCATAGTTGACAACATTGATCCACTCACTTTTACTTTTCACACATTTTTCTCTCGTGCTTCCATGACCTTATCCGAAAACTTCTACAAGGAAAATGTAGGATAGTTCCCACGCCTTCCAAAACCCATTGCAATAATTTTCTGCTGATTTAGATATTGACCATCATTTACATGCTACCATCATCTTAGACCATTCCATCTCACCTATGCAAGTAAGAAAATCTTGTGTCGCATTAGACGAGTAGATTCCATTAGTGCCCGTATAAGACATTATATTTCCTTGATCTCTCCTTGTTCACATTTCACCCCTTTGGACTATATAGTTTCCATATATCCATCTATCCATTCAATTTTTGTTGTCCCATCATGACCTTGGGAGGTCACATGTGTCCGAAGGTCATGAGTTGATTGTTAGGCATACAAAATTGGAGAGCCCAACATGAAGGACTAGTTCCTTTTCATTTCTATTGTTTCTATCTTATTTCACACCTCCTTATCCTCTCCCATTATTCTTTAGGTATTTATATACCCCCCGAATATGTTGGGTCAAGAATACGTCAGGTCCATTTTGGGTCTTGAGGTGTATTATTACCACATGGGTATGTAACAGTCACCTTCATTATTTGGATGGGCTGATAATTACTCATCCAATTTACCTTCCCCTCACATTCCTCCTCCTTAAGGTTCCAACAAAGGTTCATCTTTTAGAATTGAGGAGATCGATCAATTAGTGTTCTCTAATTCAAACAATATGACATTCACTGAAGAATAGGGTTTCTATCCTCGATTCTTGTCAAGACCCTAAATCTGCATGTAGTTTGATCCTTTTTCCTCTTTTCTCTTGACTAATGATGAACTCATGGCACTCTTCACATGAAACGATGAGAAAATCAATTCAATAGACTATTATTTGGAAAGGATGCAAGGTTATACTGATGTTATGCTTTAGAGAAACACTTTTATCCTTGGTTTTATAATAGGGAATATGTCTAAAAAGGGTGGTCTCCCAGAGAGAAATTTATAACAGGACATCATGTGTCTTTTCCTCCTAGCATGGATCAATATCTTGCTAGGCCAAATGTAACACCATCTTCACGTGATGTTATTTCAACTTTGGTAGACAAAGTTAGGGAGTTTTTTTTTCCGACCTTCTCATGCTCCATCTTTCACTAGGAAAAGTAAGGTCCCCCACCGTGCTCAGAATTTTGGTCATGTTCCCTCTATGCCATCACCTCCTCTAGTCTACATGGGTGTTCTTTGTTCCAGAGATCTCCTCACTAAATTAGGCACATTAACTATGCCCTCACACACTTTATATGGATATCCTCCACAGGCGCTAACCAGAAGTGCATTCTCTAAGGCCATCCTAACTAGAAATTTGATGTTCCCTTGTTTCACACCTACTACTCCATACCAATATGATGTTCCCCCATACCTCCATATGTATTCTAAATCACCATAGATAGACATTTTTTCCTTTCTTGAATTGTATGCTCAGCCTCAGTGGATGATTTATGCCCCTGCACATGCTTATGTTGAATATCTTAAGGAATCCTTCAACTTTACTATACAAATTGTAATGCTTCCATGACCACTCCCCAACTTGCCAAATTTAAAAAGGGAGGGGGGCCCAAATATGCATATTAAAGCGTACGCAACTATGGTCAGATAGATGCTCCCATGGGATGTAGTTGTAGATAATATTTTCCCAAGACCCTTAAGGGAATCACTCTCTACTGGTACTAGAAGATATCAAAATCTTCAATCCATTCATTTAAGCAGCTTGTTTTGTAGTTCATAAATTATTTTTTCATATCAAAAATATTTTAAAGACAAGAATCAAGAGTTCCTTTGTATCAAGCAAGAGCACAATGAATCTGCCACCCATTTCATTTAGATATGGTTAAAAGTCCTCTACTTCTTAGCTAACACTCTAAAAATGGGATAAAACAAAGCTTATGACTTATTCCTCCATTCTCATAGTAGAGGAACCAAGGAGGAGGTGCAAAATTTCCATCTTATGAGTTATGAGGAGGTGTTAGAGGGTGCTCTGTATTGACCAAGTTGGGAAATTAATAGTGTCCAAAATATGTATGACTCAAATAGGAGGTTGGTCACTCCGTCTCAGGGTAATTTAAATTACCCGAATGGTTCAAGAAATAGTAATGAAGGACCTGAATTCCTCAATAAGAATTGTGGTGCTATGATAGATGGCGTAACCGACCATCTAAAAATTTGAATGTTGTTAACACTAACAATATGGAGAATGGTAACAATAATGCCAATGTGAAAAAACAAGGAGTAAAAACTCCACAATAGGTTTCAGGCCCAAAACTCGGTTCACTACTCGAACCAATACCAAAATCAATTCAAAAGTAGTATCAGAACCAAGGTCAATGACCACCAAAATTTAATTATAACAGTGAATGGAAAATAATAATAGAAACTATGGACTGCAAAAGAACCAGAATCAGAGACCTCATGACTATGATCTTCATTTTTATTGTGGTTTTCATAGGCTTAGAGGGAATGATGCTCCTCCATGTCGCGATTGTAAAATTTTTATGAAAATACTTCCGGAGGACCAAAGGAATATTTTGTTGAAATGTTTTTGGATAATCCTATGAAAACCAACATAATATGCTCACATAGGGCTTGTTTCCCATTAGAAATGCTCCTCTTGGAGTCCTATAAAGACCCCCTTCTAAACACATCTCAAGAATGGAAAGCTATAACCCACATGGTACCAACAAGAGGATGCCCACATGAATTCCCATAGGGAACAACGATCATGAAGCATCTACTTTGTCAAACCCTTTGTAGAGCCTCCTTTGGATGGTTGGAAAAAACACCAATATTATAGGTTTAGTTGAGTTAGAGACTGAACCTAAAGTCAATTCAGCTACCCGAAACTCATGATTATTCCTCACAATTTCTTCTCATCTATCCTTCTATGTCATATGATACACTAGTGGCTCCCAAACCAGTAAGGGCCTATGATCTCATTACATATTTGACCAAGTCCTACTCTCACATTTTCTTTTTGGATTTGTTGAAGAATTCACTTGCACATAGAGCTACTTTATTAGAAGCATTATTCCTTAGCCATTTAATTCACATCACCCCTCCTCTTAGAGGCCCAAGTTAATCACATAGAATTTGATGTCTATCCTCTAGGGCATACCAAGAGGGATGTTGGTTTCATATTCACCATTATTAAGATGTTAACCAATGTTGAGTTAGCACAAAGCACTAATCCTACATTGTACCTTTAGGTTGGATCTAAAACTATGTTAAGCATGTGATGATAGATGATGGGGATTCCGTAAACATAGTTCCTTTCTCATTTCTTCAAAATCTAGGCTATGGGAGAAGAAACCTATTTTTATCAATGTGAAACACATTGAGAGGATACAAAAGCCTCAAAACAATGTCCATTGGGTCTATAGTACTTCCAGTTACTTGGACAAAGAATGTGTTGACTAAGGTCTACATTATAGATCGAGACACCAACTATAATATGATCCTCCAGGGACCCTAGCTACACCGAATGAAGTCAATACTTCTACATTATTTTAAGAAGTCATATTCTTACACCTAGTAAGGTTTTCATAGCCTAGGGGTGACCAAAATCCATTTGACTATCCATTTGGCCAACCTGAAGAAGAAATTTGGGATTCATATTTATTTTGAGCTATTGGGAAATAGTTTTAACAATCCAATTCTCAAATCAGAAGTCCAAACTTGTTCCAAAGAATGAGTTGGAAACCTTAGGCAATCGAAGTGTTGATTCTAGTGACTTAAAGTTGTTCAGTAGAAAACTATCTAGCAAAAAAACTACCTTAGAGATCATTAAGTTTGAGGAATGGTCTACATACTTTTCTCCCATTTTATGCCCCCGCCATAGGACATGCCTCTGGGATTGAGTTTTCCTTCATCTAGATATTTGACCAATCTGCATTGTTGAGGTCTCAGATGTCAAAGAGGAGATTCTACAATGAATTTTCAAAAAAAAACAAGATATATCTGCCCCAAATGGCTGTGTCACCCGTCCCTTCATTATTTGGATGGGCTGAATAATTACTCATCCAATTTACCTTCCCCTCACATTCCTCCTCCTTAAGGTTCCAACAAAGGTTCATCTTTTAGAATTGAGGAGATCGATCAATTAGTGTTCTCTAATTCAAACAATATGACATTCACTGAAGAATAGGGTTCTATCCTCGATTCTTGTCAAGACCCTAAATCTGCATGTAGTTTGATCCTTTTTCCTCTTTTCTCTTGACTAATGATGAAACTCATGGCACTCTTCACATGAAACGATGAGAAAATCAATTCAATAGACTATTATTTGGAAAGGATGCAAGGTTATACTGATGTTATGCTTTAGAGAAACACTTTTATCCTTGTTTTATAATAGGGAATATGTCTAAAAAGGGTGGTCTCCCAGAGAGAAATTTATAACAGGACATCATGTGTCTTTCCTCCTAGCATGGATCAATATCTTGCTAGGCCAAATGTAACACCATCTTCACGTGATGTTATTTCAACTTTGGTAGACAAAGTTAGGGAGTTTTTTTTTTTTTCCGACCTTCTCATGCTCCATCTTCACTAGGAAAGTAAGGTCCCCCACCGTGCTCAGAATTTTGGTCATGTTCCCCTCTATGCCATCACCTCCTCTAGTCTACATGGGTGGTGTTCTTTGTTCCAGAGATCTCCTCCACTAAATTAGGCACATTAACTATGCCTCACACACTTTATATGGATATCATCCACAGGCGCTAACCAGAAGTGCATTCTCTAAGGCCATCCTAACTAGAAATTTGATGTTCCCTTGTTTTCACACCTACTACTCCATACCAATATGCTGTTCCCCCATACCTACATATGTATTCTAAATCACCATAGATAGACATTTTTTCCTTTCTGAATTGTATGCTCAGCCTCAGTGGATGATTTATGCCCCTGCACATGCTTATGTTGAATATCTTAAGGAATCCTTCAACTTTACTATACAAATTGTAATGCTTCATGACCACTCCCCAACTTGCCAAATTTAAAAAGGGAGGGGGGCCCAAATATGCATATTTAAAGCGTACGCAACTATGGTCAGATAGATGCTCCCATGGGATGTAGTTGTAGATAATATTTTCCCAAGACCCTTAAGGGAATCACTCTCTACTGGTACTAGAAGATATCAAAATCTTCAATCCATTCATTTAAGCAGCTTGTTTTGTAGTTCATAAATTATTTTTCATATCAAAAATATTTTAAAGACAAGAATCAGAGAGTTCCTTTGTATCAAGCAAGAGCACAATGAATCTGCCACCCATTTCATTTAGATATGGTTAAAAGTCCTCTACTTCTTAGCTAACACTCTAAAAATGGATAAAACAAAGCTTTATGACTTATTCCTCCATTCTCATAGTAGAGGAACCAAGGAGGAGGTGCAAAATTTCCATCTTATGAGTTATGAGGAGGTGTTAGAGGGTGCTCTGTATTGACCAAGTGGAAATTAATAGTGTCCAAAATATGTATGACTCAAATAGGAGGTTGGTCACTCCGTCTCAGGGTAATTTAAATTACCCGAATGGTTCAAGAAATAGTAATGAAGGACCTGAATTCCTCAATAAGAATTGTGGTGCTATGATAGATGGCGTAACCGACCAATCTAAAAATTTGAATGTTGTTAACACTAACAATATGGAGAATGGTAACAATAATGCCAATGTGAAAAAACAAAGGAGTAAAAACTCCACAATAGGTTCAGGCCCAAAACTCGGTTCACTACTCGAACCAATACCAAAATCAATTCAAAAAGTAGTATCAGAACCAAGGTCAATGACCACCAAAATTTAATTATAACAGTGAATGGAAAATAATAATAGAAACTATGGACTGCAAAAGAACCAGAATCAGAGACCTCATGACTATGATCTTCATTTTTATTGTGGTTTTCATAGGCTTAGAGGGAATGATGCTCCTCCATGTCGCGATTGTAAAATTTTTATGAAAATACTTCCGGAGGACCAAAGGAATATTTTTGTTGAAATGTTTTTGGATAATCCTATGAAACCAACATAATATGCTCACATAGGGCTTGTTTCCCATTAGAATGCTCCTCTTGGAGTCTATAAAGACCCCCTTCTAACACATCTCAAGAATGGAAAGCTTAACCCACATGGTACCAACAAGAGGATGCCCACATGAATTCCCATAGGGAACAACGATCATGAAGCATCTACTTTGTCAAACCCTTTTGTAGATCCTCCTTTGGATGGTTGGAAAAAAACCAATATTATAGGTTTAGTTGAGTTAGAGACTGAACCTAAAGTCAATTCAGCTACCCGAACTCATGATTATTCCTCACAATTTCTTCCCATCTATCCTTTTATGTCATTTGATACACCAGTGGCTCCCAAACCAGTAAGGGCCTATGATCTCATTACATATTTGACCAAGTCCTACTCTCACATTTTCTTTTTGGATTTGTTGAAGAATTCACTTGCACATAGAGCTACTTTATTAGAAGCATTATTCCTTAGCCATTTAATTCACATCACCCCTCCTCTAGAGGCCCAAGTTAATCACATAGAATTTGATGTCTATCCTCTAGGGCATACCAAGAGGGATGTTGGTTTCATATTCACCATTATTAAGATGTTAACCAATGTTGAGTTAGCACAAAGCACTAATCCTACATTGTACCTTTAGGTTTGGATCTAAAACTATGTTAAGCATGTGATGATAGATGATGGGGATTCCGTAAACATAGTTCCTTTCTCATTTCTTCAAAATCTAGGCTATGGAGAAACCTATTTTTATTCAATGTGAAACACATTGAGAGGCTACAAAAGCCTCAAAACAATGTCCATTGGGTCTATAGTACTTCCAGTTACCCTTGGACCAAAGAATGTGTTGACTAAGGTCTACATTATAGATCGAGAAACCAACTATAATATGATCCTCAATGGACCCTAGATACACAGAATGAAGTCAATACCTTCTACATTATTTTAAGAAGTCATATTCTTACACCTAGGTAAGGTTTTCATAGCCTAGGGTGACCCAAATCCATTTGACATCCATTTGGCCAACCTGAAGAAGAAATTTGGGATTCATATTTATTTTGAGCTATTGGGAAATTAGTTTAACAATCCCAAATTCTCAAATCCTAAGTCCAAACTTGTTCCAAAGAATGAGTTGGAAACCCTTAAGGCAATCGAAGGGGTTGATTCTAGTGAAATTAAAGTTGTTCTAGTAGAAACTATCTAGAAAAAAACTACATTAGAGATCATTAAGATTTTGGAGAATGGTCTACATATTTTTCTCCCATTTTATTCCCCCGCCATAGGACATGCTCTTGGGATTGGTTTCCTCTCATCTAGAATCTTTGACAAAGTCTGCATTGTTGAGGTCTCAGATGTCAAAGAGGAAGATTCTACAAATGATCAAGATTATATCTTCCCCAATGACTGTTGTACTCTCAACTATGATGAAGTGAAGTGTTGCTTCAGTGCTAGGGCATGGGTGAATCTTACTTCTCTAGAGGGAAGGATCATAAATTTTTCTTTCAGGTTAATCTTTGAATGTCTAAATAACATCAAATAATACGAGGCTCTTCTTCTTGGTCTCATTGTAGCCAAAAGGATGGGCTACAAGACCAGATCGAAGCACCTATAGCTCTATAAAACCTCTATGCTTGAACTTAGACAAGTTTTTGATTTTATTTCTATCAAAGCCATACCTAGAGAGAAAAATCTCTTAGCTGATTCAATGGATACTTCTTCCTCTCACTTTTTTCCAAGCAAGAGATTGAAGGAAACTGATTTTATGGTCTTAGTTCGATCTAAACATTTAGTTCAAAAAGTACCAAGAAATGTGATTTTTTCATATGTTGAAGCCGAGAATGATCCTTCCACTATGGAATTTGTGTAGAATAATGAGGGAGTCCTAATATTCCTCAATACATGCACTGATCTTCATCTCGCGCACCATAAGAGAAGCTTTTCTCTTAGGCCTCACCCATCCTCCTACTTTGGAGATCACACATTGTGTTATTCCTCATCGAAATTTCTTGAGATGTGTGAAATAGAGGAAGAAGAGATAGAACTACCTCCAGCCCTACCTGAGTTCAAAGAGGGTAACACCTCTTTTATTAAAGGGACCATATATATTAATATAGGGGTGGAGAAGGATCCTAATATCTTAAATCTCAGTTCATCTCTTGCTCCATTTGAGATATAAGAACATACGCAGGTGTTAAAAGAGCATTCAAAATCCTTTTCCTTCAGTTATAAGGAAACAACAGGAATCACTCTTGACGTGGTGGTTCAAAACCTCATCACGAAGCCCAATGTCAAGCTTGTGAAATATAAGTCATGACCCACGAAGCGAAAGGTGGATTTTATGGTCAAGGAAGAATTAATGAAGCTTCTTCAGGTCAATTTCATTAAACCATTAGACTATTCCATGTGGGTGTCTAACATCATCCTGGTTCTGTAAAATAGTGGGAAGATACACATTTATACTGAATTTAGAGACATCAACAAAGCTTGTCATAAGGATGACTTTCCATGAACTTCCATCGATGTCATTGTACATACAATAGGTGGCTATGAGTTATTTTCTTTTATGGATGGATTTTCCATCTACAATGAGATAAGGATCTCTAAGGAGGATCAAAACAGAACTACCTTTACTACTCCTTGGGGAATATTTTTCTACACAGTCATGCCATTTGGCTTGAAAAACACCAGATCCACCTAACAATGAGAAATGACATATATCTTCCATGATCTTATCTATAAGATCATGGAATCTTTGGTTGATGACTTATTGGGTAAGGCCAAGAAGCGTTGCTATCACCCTGAGGTGCTTTGCATTATTCTCTCATCTTATTGAATACAGTGTAATGTTAAATCCATAAAAATGGGTATTCAAACTAGCGGGAGGAAAAATACTAGGGTATATCATTTCTTCTTGAGGAATTGATGTAGATCCAGAAAATATTTGACCGGTTTTGGAGATGACTCCACCTTCAAATAAGTCTTGCATTAGGTATTTTTTGGGTAAACATGGTGCAATCCATAGGTTTATTCTCAATCTAACTTATGGCATCCATCCCATCAATAAATTTCTAAAGAAAGAGTGTTGTAAAGAGTGGAATTTTGAATTTCACAAAGCATTTGAGTAGGTCAAAAATTTTCTCATGTCACCACCTACACTCATGCTACCCAAAGATGACTATCCCCTAATCTTATTCTCTCAAGCCACTGAGGTTTTGCTAACTTTTATATTAGTGCAAGAAGATAATGAAATTCATGAAAATGTCATCTATTTCATCAGTCACACTCTGATTGATTACAAGACATGTTATATATAGGCAGAGAAACAATGCATGGAAATTGTCTTTGTAATGAAAAGGTTATGGCATTATATGATTAATTGGGAAACATGAGTGATTGTCAAGTTTGACCAACTGTAAAATTTCTGAACCTAAGGTGCTTTATCTAAAAAATTTGGATATTTTCTCACATTGATGGGTGAATTCGAACTCAACTTCATCAACTAGAAGTCTGTCAAAGGAATTATTATTATTGATTGGTTGGAAGACAACCCAATAGATTGTGGGGACCTAGTGGATCTAGATTTCCCTAACAAGTGTGTATTTCATGTGGAAATAAATCCTCTCATTACATCATGTCCATGGTATTATGATATCATTAATCACATTGTGGATCATACATATCCTAAGGAAGAAATGTCGCAAAAAAAGGTGGTGGCTACGTGTCATAGCTGCCAAGTATGTAATTGTCGAAGAAGTTCTATATCGTAGAGCCTTCAATGGCATGACTTTGAAGTTTATAGATGAAGAAGAATATGAAAATATCCTCTTCGAATCCCACAATAGGGTCTATTGGGGAAACTCTGGAGTGAATGCTACAACTCAAAAAATTCATCAAATGGGTTATTTTTGGCCCACCTTAGAGGATGATGTAATAGAATATGTACATAGGTGCCAAAATGTCAAGAAATCTTGTATGAGATACACATCCTTGCTTAGGCTCTATAGTTGATTGTGACACCCTGACCCTTCTCCACTTGGGTTTTGGATTTGATGGGAAAATTATATCCCTCATCAATAGATGACCACAACTTTATCATTATAGCCACATAATATTTCACAAAGTGGGTCGAGGCCATGCCTCTCACTACTATACCTAGGTCTGTGATCGCTAAGTTCCTTTTGAATCAAATCATCTACAGGTATGGAGTCCCACAAGTCATTATCTCATATAATGGCACATCCTTTAAGAACAAATATGTTCATGAGTTGTGTTCACAATTCAACATCTCACATCACACAACCTCTTTATATTAACCTTAGGCCAATTGACGGGATGAGGCTACAAATAAAACATTAAAGTCCATATTCTTCAAAACAGTCAAGGAGAATAAGTGTGACTGGCATTTAAAGTTATTTTTAGCCTTATGGGCCTATAGGAAATTAGTATGAATGCCTATGCGAGTAACCCATTTTTATTTAGTCTTAGGATGTGAAGTGGTCTTACCACTAGAAACCAATCTACCTAGTCTCTGCATATATTTGCAAGACATTTTAGAAAGATGAATATCGAGAGGCAAGACTAGTTCAACTAGAAACCATCAATGAAACTTGACTTAGAGTTAAACAATGACATAGTATTTTTTCTAATAGAATATGTCATTAGTATAAAAAAAAGGTCTATGAACATGAGATACAAGTAGGGGATCTAGTTTTGAGACTAGATAGTCAAATCGATAAGAATACTAGTGAAGGATGAAATTTTACACCAAAGTGGTTAGGTATATATCGGATCATGGAGGAATATAAGAATGGCATGTATTAAATATGTAATTTAGAAGGTGAGGAGTTTAGTGAATCATTCAATTCACTTCACCTTAAATGTTTTTATGCATAGTTCATTTGCATTTCCATGTATACACTACTGCATATATTAAATATAATTTGCATAATCATATTGTAATATTGTGAAACAAGAAACTTATTTCTCAAGAAACTTTCTAATCTCTAAGTATTGGCAAATCATTTTAATCATACCTCTCCAACTAATCATTATATCATCTCTAAACTAATCAATCTCTTTATCATCTTAGTAGATGAAGTTTTGACATTGATCCTACCAAGGCCTAAACACTTAGTTATATTCACGGTTGCTTCTAGCTAAGGTTTTTTCTCCCATGGTGTGTACTAGAAGATTCTTAGTGTCACATATTTCCTTAGAAAACTCTCTTTTGACAACAATAGCATAAAACATTTCACCTGGATTGCTTGTTTTCCTATCTCAACCTTTGGATTTTATCCCTCACATCCTACTGGTTACATGGGGTTAAGGCTAGGGGAAAGTATAACTTCCCAAAAAGCACATAGTTTTAAAAAATAAGATAGGTAAAAAATAATCACAAAACAATTTCATTTTACGAATAAAACTACACTTCTTTTCCCTATCAGTCTTCAGTGATGAGCGCATGTTTCTTGTAGGTAGAATGAGGCTAGGAAAGGAGGGAATATCCATTACTCTCATATGCCTTTTCCTTGGTGATGAGCCCATGCTTCTTACTGGTAGCAAGGGGAAAGACATAGGGGGTCCCTTCAAATAAAACAATAAGTTGAAAAAAGTCAATAAGTAAAAATTTCTTTAAGTTCTTCAAAAATCACTAGAAAATGAGTTAGATGTATAAGTTCTGAGAGAGTTCATCCATAAACCATATTTTTTCAATCATAAGGCCACCTATGGGTCTAAGTCTAGTTAAACTTACAAGAAAACTATATTCTAACCTGGATAGCTAGCCTTGAAGTTGCGTTGTAGTTTCCTAATTGGGTCTTTGTCAAAATCTTATCCTCATATCGCCACCTTCATTCATCAAGCTCATATAACTCTTATCCTTATTGTCTCTCAGTTTTGAGCCCTCACATCTTACTAATTATGTGGAGTTGAGAATGGAGTGGGTTCATTTTATTATTATATCATTTTTATCAAGTTTTCCAACAAAAATAGGAATATCAAAAGTTTCTTGAAAACCAAAGTTTTAAATTTGTAATTTTTCTTCATATGCATCACATACATATCAAAATATTAAAAAAATAAAGAAATCATGTAGTTACACATTTTCATCAGCATTATCTATACATGCATTCATAAAAGCATACAAAACATAATATATTCTACACATTTAAGAGTACATAGATGAAACAAGTCATGAGAAAGTAAACTCTTACACAAAATATCTGAGACAAAAAGAATCATATGTATATATATCCATAATAATCAAGTTTTTTTACAATTCCATCACACTAACAAGTGTGGTCAAAATTATCACAATGAGCACAAAATCCAAAAAAATCTATATATGTGTCCAAAATTATAATGAAGCAATAAGGCATATTGCATATCCCTCGCTACATGATATGGATGAAGGAGTGCGATGAAGATTCTTTTTGAAGCTCCTATGATGTGAGTGGGAGCCTCCATGAATGGAATGATGAGAATGACCATAAGATGGGGCAAGTGATCTTTCAATGGTAGTCTCGCTACAAGAGTGTTCTTATCGTTGTCTCCTCTCAACTAGTTAATACACAACAATCTTGGTCCTCATCTCGGTTAAAACCTCTGTAGCTCACTGGAATGGTGCAAATACATCAATGTGGTACCCAGACATCTGTAGCTTCCTCACATCTATAAGAAACTCTTCTTGTATCAACCAAGATCTGAAAAATATAATATCACCATCAATCTGTAGTGGCTGCAAAAAAAAAAGACAATGGTAAGTTAAAAAACTTTTAAAACCAAAATAGAAGGTATTACACAATCCACTAACATTTCTAGTCTATATAGCATAATCAAGAGAAGAGTGTTCACTTAGTTGGATCTCCTAGCTACCATGATGGGTCTATTGGCATTGGTGGTGGAGATGGAGATACTATGGGCACTTCCTCTCCTCTACCATCCTCTCCTCTAATCTCCTCTAAGGCCACCCACTGGCCCATAATTGACTGCTCATCTCCCCTCTCTCATGTGAGAAAGGCTCCTCTGAGTGAAGAGTCTCCTCCTCTACCTCCTCAGTCATCATTACTCTTGATGCCTCTCTAGTGGATCTCCAGTTGTTATCACTATCATCATGTCCCTCTTCTTGAGCCTCCTCCTTAGCCTCCATCTCCACCTCAACCTCATCCTCCTCCTCCCCGCTATGCACGAGTGTGGTCTCAATTTTAAATACAACCCCTAGTCTAACCAGATCTGGGTCATCCTATAGGGTGCTAATCAAGATTCAAGGAATGGCAATGACCCACTTGAACCTACCCTTAGGGTTGAATCTAGCCTCTTGAATCCCGTGATATACAATTGAAACTATTTGGAAGACATTAATGTAAGGTAACACAACATTTTGGGGCACCCTATGAACTGGGTGGACCTCTAACCTGTTAGACTTATCCACTAGTTGTGTAGTGGTGTTGTATGTGGCCACGATAATAGCATCTTCACCCCATAGGCTGACCATGTTCTAATATGGATTTTTAATCATATCAAATGTGGTGAGTGTGATAACTAACTGATGATGCCCCTTTTTTAGGGCCATAATTTTCCATCTTGAGTCTCTAATATCCCTAGGGTCTGTAATCCCAAAACCCCTCTGATATGGGATCATCCTCTCATAAACCCATCCCATAAAAAGTGACTGATGACCGAGGGATCTTCCTCCCATTCTAACAATCCTACAAAGATCATGTTATATATCTCCCAATATTTCTATACCCCATGCATAAATATGGCCATATTTCTCTATGCTCTAGATAATAAGAGCCCAACAATAAAACAACTTGTCCCCACTCTTATCCCTAACCAATTGTAAATCCAAAATGCCAATGATGGCCTTGTGCAAGGAAGGAATAGGGTGGGAGGAAACTGATAATAATCTCATGCCATTCTTAGCATTAGTATCATGTGCTAATGCATCTCCCATGTCTATGGCCCACTAGCATAACTATACCTTAGAAGAAGCTCTGGATAATATCAATTTCTTGCCTTTGATAGGAACCCCAAGAATCCTATAGGCATCCTTAAGAGTTATGGTCCACTCTCCTATGACTCCAGGAAGGTGCAAACTATTCCGGTCTGCATCCCAATAACTCAATAGATCAACTAACAAGTAAGCGGCCGGTGTAAGTATATGTGTCTAGGATATCCTCTATATCCCAGCCCTGAGTAATATATCCCTCTTAGTCTGGGTAAGATTTTCTAAGATAAAAGGAAGCAAATCACACTCTCTGGCTCAAATCCATCTAATATACAAGCCCTACTTTCACCAAAATACCAAAAAGAGTAAGTTAGAAACATCTCATGCGTAATAAGCTAAAAAAACATCATAAAACAACATTAAAACCAAAAAAAATCTTCACACTTAGTCAATTTTAGCCTTTTCCTCGACAATTATGCAACTGCCCCTCTATGTAAAGGGGCGGTTGTGTAATTTCCACAATTTAAAAACATATCATATGTAATAAGCTCATAAAAAACAACAAAAAAAAAAAATCTTCACACGTAATCAATTTTGGCCTGTACCTAAACAATTACGCACTCACCCCTCTATACAGAGTGGTGGTTGTGCAAGTGTCGTGGTAGTTACACAACCTCCCCTCTATGTAGAGCAGTGGTTGTGTAATTTCCACTTATGCAAAGTAGAGGTCATGTCTTAAAAGGAAGTGTCATACCCTACGACCTTAAAATTCCAAAAAAAACAAAATAAATGACCATTTTTGATGAAATAAAAGACAAATGCACCTAGGCACCCCCCTTGTGAAAAATTTCACAGTAGAATTATTGAAAAGGACCCCCCTTATGATGAAGTTTTTGTATTTTTCAAATTATAGGTTAAAAATGAATAAATGCAAATAACTCACCCATCTATGATCTGTTTCTCCTCCCATTGGTGGGACTGCCATCACAATTGAACACTCTTCAATTTGAATATACTCACATGCAAAACCATCACAAGTGATCAAGAGCTCAAAAAATAGCTAAATGGGTGGGTGAAAATGATTTCAAACAATAGCGATTTTGGTGATATATAGTGTGTTTTAACTCTATTTTTCGATTATGTGTGTTTTGTAGGGCTAGAGCGGTAGCACAAGTATATTTCTATCCCCATGGATATCGTAAGTCCTTTTTTCAATTTTTTTTGGCAAATTTTTATTGATTTTATATTGTATCTACACTTCATTCCTATTTTCTTCTTGTAGGTAGCGGGAAGCTTGAATTGGCATCACTTCAACACATGGGCATGTTAGGTATAATTTCTAACTCTCCCATTTGGGAGTGACATACTCGGACTCTACGTTTTACACCTCTTCATGGTTAAGATGCTTTTCCAAGGGGGCAATATATATGCACCCAATTTTGCACGTGCTACATTATCAAAATGATTCAAAATCCCCAATGACGATAAATATCTTTCCAATGGTGTTCAAGTCCAATTTCCCACCTGCAGTGTATATTTGTAGCTTAAAATGCTTTCCTTGTTCATTTCCATTTTTTTTCACTTTCCTTTATCATTTTACAGGCCTTTTCCTTACATGTTTACTTTAACTCACACAACCAACGTAGTAGTTACATAACCTCTGATTTCCCTGATTGGTAGTTTTGTAACTGTCATGGCAGCTGCATAGATGTCGGTTTGCGCAGAATGGAAGTTTTATACGCATTCACCCAAGAGTGTTTTGGCGTGTTTTGAACACATTTCAACTCCTTCAAACTCACTTTAAGGGCATGTTTCTTGATCAAATTGGTTGTTATTGGGATTGATAGATATGTACTAACTTCCTCTTCCCCTTTTATTGTTAATTGAGAGTTAACTCCCCCTTCCTTGAGTGATGTGGAATCCTTAGGCTGCCAAATGTCATGGACCATTTCCCTATCATTTTCCTATAAGAGCCAAGCTTCTACTCAAAGCATTGGTTGGAGATTTTTGTTGTGAATTGCATTGTTATGCTTTCGTAATCTTGCCAAGAAATACACAATCAATCCCATTTCTCTTACATTTTTATTCTCTTTCATGCATTCTTACCAGATTACCTGTAAGCCATTCTTGCTCTAGCACTTCTTCATTAATTCTTTTGCATTACCTAGCACAGTTCCCTGGATTCATTTGAGCACTAAATTGGAAAAGAAGTTATGGGTACAAAAGAGTAAACCATCACAAGGTTTTATCATAGTTCTACAAATTCCAAACCTTAGGGATGTACTTGCTTTTCTTAAAGATTTGTTTAATTTCTTTATATTTCAATTCATAATTTTTATTAGAGTATTAAAGTCAATATAAAATTTATCTTTGTAGTTTCCATTTGTAAGCGCAAAGCTTCTAGTGAAATTTTCTTCCTTACCTGTCCCTATGGATTTGCAAGGGAATTTTGTCTGGAAGAAAGCTCCTGCACTAGTTTAGAATCAATTGTAATTTCATTTCAATTTGTAAGCTTTCATTAGATCCTTGATTTCTAGTGCGGAAGTTTTAGGGGAAGAAGTGCTTCTGAGAAGCTTTTACTTCTTCCTGTGTCTCTGAGGTAGAACACAGGAAGTTTTAGATCCACAAATACAAATTAGAAAATCTTTTGATTTATTAGAATAGGCTATATTCACTCTACACAAGTAACTAGCCACACCCAGTTGTTTGTTTGTTTAGTTCTATTAATAGTATTGTAGAGGTAATTTCAACTTCTTCATATTTCTTTTGTATGTTTCTTTTACCTATTTCAACAAACGTAGAAATCCAAAAATGTTAGATTAGTTCAATTAGTTTACTTTATTTTTTCTATTTTTGTTATTCAATTGAAAAGAACAAAGACCTTAATATATATATTTTTT
Organism: Taxus chinensis; assembly: GCA_019776745.2. Classification (NCBI taxonomy): domain Eukaryota; kingdom Viridiplantae; phylum Streptophyta; class Pinopsida; order Cupressales; family Taxaceae; genus Taxus; species Taxus chinensis. Next base: position 286,812,759 of record CM034150.1, on the reverse strand, counting down.
ATTTATTAAATTAGTCGTTTCCTTTATTAATTAGTTACTTGAAACACATAGGTTTAATTAATTCAAGGAAATTAATTGAATCATTTTAATTTAAATTTGTTCATTTCTATCTTGGTAATTTAGAACATAGTTTAATTAGTGGAAATTGATACATCTCCTCACGTATCTCTAGTTGTCTTAGGATTGAACTTGCCCTCTTGCGGTTTTTTTTTGTGAGATTGTTGGTTTCTTTGATTTAGTAGTTTTTGTATCTCACATGACCATTCAGGGTCCTCAACAACCAAGAAACCAAGTGTATAACTCCCGAGTCCCATAGCCGAATGCACCCTACCTATTTTCAAACATTAACACGAGCCTTAGAATCTTGGTTTTCCGATCCACACTACTTCCTCCTACCATCATTTCATAGTTGACATCATTGAATAACAAAGAAGACAGTGCTTATAAGTTATGTCAAAATCAGCCTAGTCAAAACTAGCTCCCACAATCCACTCACTTGTCCTTTTCACATGTTTTAATCTCATGCTTCCATGACCTTGTCTAGAAAATTATACAAGGTATGTAACAAGTTTGACAAATTGTTATAATTCTCTTTTGCATTGCAAATGTTGACATGTGATTTTATTGATGTGTTGTGTTCCTTGCTTGTTGAAAATCATGCTTGCCATGGATAAATCATTTATGATCTTGGATTCATTAGACTGAAATGATAGTTGGTTTGTAAAGAATCCATTTTCACATCTTATAGGTGAGTTGCAATCTGGTTATGGTGATTGCAAACTTATCTCTATTAACTAACTCATCCTTGGATCAATTCCAGTGATCCAAGGAATGTTTTAAATCTCCTTACCTAGTATGAATGATAAAATGACATTCAGAGGTTGAGAGACATAACATACTGAGATTTTTGTATGTTTACAAATTCTTTATTGTCTTGTAAGTTTGTGCCTGCATTTTGTTGTATGTTTTGTGCAAGGATCTTATTGATTGATCTCAGCGGGACGCTTATGGCATTAAGTGAAATAAGGCCTGCTTCAGGACTATTGAGGAACAATCTAAGTCTTAGACCTAAGGGATCTATCCTAACGAGATTCTAAACTAAGGTAGAGTGTACCTATTTTTCTAGCTCTGTCTATTGTATTCGGGACAACATCCTATCCCTAAGTTGCATGTTTTAAATTTGAGGGAACCACCTAAGGTGATGCTAGGTCTTTTTCTAATTCTAATACCTAATACTATATAGGTTGAGAGCTATGACCTAACCTAAGGTGGAAATTACTTATTGAAATGATTTTAAACCTAAGGTTATTATTTCTAAACTAGCCTAAGGTCTTATCCTAAGCTAATGGTACCTATCCTAAAATAATGAAGTGTGGAAAGGGGGACCTAAGGGTCGTATGGCAAATGGGAGGCTAGGTGGTGCTTTCTAAGTCTATTTATGAGATTTGATTTTTGTATTAATATGCCAGTGAACTGCCAGATTAGGTGGAGAGCATGAAAAGTTGGCAGAAGCCTACGTGTAGTCATTCACTAAATTTGGATCAATGCATGCAAAAGTTGAATTAGGATTCACCAATTTCTAGATGGTGGTGGCATGGAGAGATAGGCGGGAGATTTTCGAATCAATGGCATTAATGAGCCTCAGTTTTTGTGAGCAAACCATCTTAGAAACAATGTGGGTGGATTTATTGAGTGGTTTTTTGGTCTTGCATGCTTTACAATTTTTTATCTGCATGGAGCTATCTGGTTCTTCGAACCAGCTATTTGATTTTCACTTTGTGGCTATTTTTGGTTTCCCTGGTCTATTTTCGATTCAAGGAAAGTATATGAGGCATTGGGGAAATAGATATTTTTGTTGTTGATCTTTCTTGGAGGAGAAGAAGAGTTGGAAGCTCAACTGGAAGTCTCCTTCAAATTGGCAGAAGCACTATCAGGCATGATAAGCTCTACCCATTAAGATTTCTTGTTTTTCTCTAAATGTTCCATTAAAACAACTCATCTCTCATGAGATAAATGGTTATCTATTTTGCTCTAGTTGTTTACTTTCATGTTGGAAGGAATCTTTGTAATTTTTGGATATGAATCCATTGCATGATCATAATAGTTTTCTTGTGTGTTCTCTCTCTGAGTAAGTTTAATGGTGAAATGCATATAGAAATTTTGAGGCTTTAAGTGTTTTGATTTAGTGCGGTCGAATTTTGGACTATCTGCTCGAAAAAGAGCTTGAGTAAATGGTTTTTGGTTTGAGTTGGAACTGGGAGTCTCTTTGGAAATAAAAAGAAATAAAGGATACTTCTCTTGATGCATCTTTGAGTTTGAAAAATTTGTAGTACTTCTATCTCGGACTGTATTATTTACTTTGAACATGTATTGAGTGAAAATGTGTTAAGGATATCTTGTTTTCCTTTGTTCTGGGTAACCTGCGTCTTGTCTTTTTTAACTAAAAGTATTTGAATGTTTTGAAAGATGGGTGCATGACCTTTTATGAAATCGTATCTTTTGTGAGGATATAGAACCTCTGGTTTGAGACTTATTGTTTACTTACCCTTTGGTATGAACTCAAGGAAAGATATCAATACTGGGTCTTTGAAATATCTGGAAGTGTTGTATTCGTACTTCAACTTTGTTAAATCTTGGAACAATTACCCTGAATCTACAAACTTTATGTTTCTTTTATGGTAGATGGAGCTGTGTAAGTTATAGTAGTTGGAATCACTGCTACAGTTAGATTTCGTGAGGAATGTATAGAACTAATGTTTGATTTGAAACTTAATGTTGGGTTTTTGTATTCTTTGTTCAGATCCATTTAGAATGGATTTTTGGGTTTTTAAAAGAGAAAGGAGTTGAATACTCTTTTAAACTATATCTTGTTTTGTTAAGATTTTAGTACTTCTACTTCGGGACTGTATTGTATACTTTACTTTACAGTATGAACTCGAACTTGTGTTAAAACAATGTTGAAAAGGATGAATGTGGATTATAGCATTGGGTATGTCATCCTAGATTGCTATTTGTATTTATGAACTGGGTTAGTGTTGGTATTTGATGTTACTGATACGGTTGATTTCGTAAGGAAAAATAGAAGTAATGTTTTCTTTAAACTTTGCGTTTGGTTTTGTATTCTCTTTTGGAACTTGCGAAAAAAATTCTAGGTTTTAAATGGGATTTGGAATTTAATTGATGGAATTCAATGGTGAATGAATTCTAGGTTCGGATCCTTTCTATTGAGTTTCCTTTAACTTTTGGGAAACAAAGTTTTGTTTGCTCAAACTACTTTGTAGATAAAATCGCTCTCCCAAATTGGTAGGGTGATCTACCATCCTAGGCCTATTCAAATTCTTTAGTTCGGATCTCTGCACTTTTGATTTTGGATGAGGTAATGTGAACTCACTCTTCAGAACCGGTTTCTTCCTTGTGGATTGTTTAATTAAACTTGTTGGTAAGTTGACTGTGGAATTTTTTTGGGAATAGTAGTATGTTTAGGAAACTTTGGGACTATCACTTTTTGGTACAGGGGAAAACCAAATCATCCCCGTTTGACCTTTATTGATCTCAGCTAATTTGTATAGAGTCAATTGTCATGTCGATTCGGGAAGTGTACAACTAAGTCTGTCCTATAGAAAGGAAAACGTAATCATTTCTAGACTGGTTGTTTTGAATGAATGAGTCATGCTTCATTAGGATATTGTTTTAGATGGACTCCTCTCTATGCACTCAATATTAATATGAACCTTCCCTGGATGGACACGAGTAAGAAATAATCCTTTTGTAAGTCTTGCTTTGATATATTGAACGTATGATTTCAGATCACTGAATGATATCTCCAATAATGTAGAATAATACAAAAGAGCTTGCAAGTGATGATGATGATTGTTTTGTTTCTCTCCCTTCTTGGATTGGTTTGAGTTTCTTGTTATTCAGATGTTGTCTCTTAAATGGTGAATCCTTTTATTGGTTTCCTTTACTGATATATTTATATAGGTAATCGGTTATGAACTTTCTGAACCTGATTTCTATCTCTTAGAGGAATGGAGAATTGTGGATAATTCGTATTGATTCTTCTTCTCATTTATTTAAGTTGTAGGAGGAATCATCCTAAATATGTACTATGTTGAAATGAACTTGTCTATACACGATTTTTTGAAACTTGGCAAAACGAAAATAAGGCTGTTGGTTCTGAAAGTAATTCTTTTTTTATTACATAGTAAAGTTAAATTATGTATTTCAAATTCAAAAAGAATTATGAAATAATTAAAGGACAATAGTTTTTGTTTGATATAAATAAGTAATTGATTTCGGATCAATTCTTATAGGATATAATGTAGTAGTTTGCTGATTATATTATGATCCTTTCTTACAAGTAAATTCAGACTTATTATTTATACTTATTTTATGGTTGTTATTACTTATGCTTATTTGTATGATACATTAATTGTTTCATTAAAGAAGAGTTGTTTTAATAGAACAATTAGTGAAATGCACTTCATTTTAATGCTTAGTGCTTATCATGCTCAGTTCAATGAACTGACCCGTGTTAGAAATTTTTGCAGATGGACTTCATAAGTGATAAAAAAAAGGCAAAATTTTTTATGATGTATTGGCCGATGAAAATTTTGGCTCTTTTGTAAAGAATTCTGATTCATTCATGAGTTGTATTGAAAAATAAAAGTTGTATTCTTCTATGATTTTAATGTCGTTTGACATGCAGTATGCCTAAAATGCATAGTCTTGTAAAGTGTATATTTTTATCATGATGAATTGAAAGGTTTGGAGACTGACTCCAAATTGTTGTGTGAATTCTCTTATACTTTTTATGAAGGAAATTGGAATTTATCTTGTTGATATTATTTGTAACTATTTGTATTCTTATTACTATTATCATTTAATAAGTTTGATTAAGGGAATAGTTAAATCTCCCCTTGCTAAGCTGCAACTGCTAAGTTGCATAAGATGTTGTTCTCTATCTAAACAAATTATAGCATAATTATGGGATGTGTAACGGACATACAATTATACTATAGGAATTGTGAAAGATAAAAAGGGGTATGATAGCCCTAACACTTAATCATGTAGAGGAAGACTCTTCCTCTCTTAAAAGAATGAAAAACTTAAAGGAATGGTGTTTATGATCATTAATAATTGTACTTCATTTTTCTATGAAGTCAACTCTAGCTGAACCTATGTGGATGATACACCTTCTTTGGAAAACTTAAGTTACGTTAAATTAACTTTTTGATGTTTACTGTCTTGTTTTTGGATAACTGCTTGTGATGCCAAAGTTAATGAACATAAAAGAAATTATGAGTTAATGAGTTCTTAATATTAATCAGATTATATATGGAAGAAGAACTTAATGAAAGTCAGAATTATGGTTTTGTAAGGTTGCTGTAATATGAATCTTAATCCAATTTTAATTATGAGTTACTGATGCCCTAGGGGTATGTACATCATGATGAAGCACAGTTCTGACAGATGTTGGCACATGCCAACTGCAGGACTGTACCTTTAAGAAGACAAAGGAATTCTCGAGAATATAGTGTTACAGTTGACATGTGGCAACACCCTTCCGTACATTTGTTCATCTAGATATACACACATCTGGACTTAAACATAGTTTCTCTCTAGGTCAAGTTAGTAGCGTGATTTGAATAAGAAGTAGCTTTCATATGACTCAGGGTACCTTGGCACATTCGGTCGACTTAGGTCGGTTGAGTATGCCCATATACCCTAAGTCCTCGTGAGTGTCTCCCTATAATAAATTATGTCGCAAACTTGGGTTAGGGTCAAACCTTGGGCAAGTGGACTGATAGAATTCAGTAAAATACCATTCTAGATAACAGTAGAATGAGGTGAAGGACGTGTTCCACATTGATGAGTATGCCATCTAGGAATAAGTAACATGAACAATATGTTAGAAATCTTTGGCCAAAGTATCATAAGCTGCTAGTTACGTTGTCTTATGTCACCTAGTTTAAAGAAACGTGATGTAAAATGAATATTGGTAACAAATATTCAGATCGGTTCTTTAAACAAATCACTTAGTACCCAGAATAGGGTAAGAAAACCAAGTATACATAGTATACATAAAGTATTATATACTTAAAGACAACATGAGAGATCAGCTAGAAACCGAGTCATGAAATGAGAGATCGGTAATTTACCAAGTCATTTACAGCTGCATATGGTTATCTGTTATGAGATTGATTGGCATGGAATGTGTGTGTCTAAATGATGTTTTATTTAGAACAGAGAACATTGTGTGAATTATTTTTTCCCCTTGTTTTAAAGTCTTAAAATGGGAATGTTACATAACATATATGCCAACAATGATCAATTCATAGATAAGGATAAATATCATGGTTGCATAATCCAATTAGTATATATAGCATTTGAACAATAAATGCCCACTTCACAACAGCTAGTCATAGGTGTGAAGATTTTAATAGAGATATCAATGTTAACGTGACTATAATAGTGTCTTGTTCCCCCAATTACATAAGGTTGATAGTAAAAAATAAGAACACACCACCATTATATCACTTGATTCAATCATACAAGTTATTTAACAAAATAGAGAGTAACTTAAATGCTAAATTCACATCTAATACATATCAAACTATAATTAAAAGTATGTTAGTAACCATAATCCCTATAATCACCCATATTTTATGCATTATAGTCCTTATTGAAGCATCTCTAGATATACCCGATCTCTATCAACATCTTTCATCCTAGATCATTGAAAATATTATGGAAAGATTCAATCAACCCTATAAAAAAAGAGTCATAAAAGACTTATAAAATCCCATCCATCACATACAAGGTACAATCCTTATCATACAAAATATATAAAAATGATATATGTAGTCTGTTATGATTAAAACAAGGAGTCAGATTATCAAATGAAAGGCGCAAATCAAATGACTAGGAAAAATAATCATGGTCTAACAAGGTTATTGTTACATCAACAAGATCATGATCCAACATATATGTCAATAATGATCATAAGAATAGATAAGGATAAATATCATGGTGATACATAATTAGGTTAATGTAGACAACGTATGGACAATAAAGGCCCACTTCACACCCCTAGTCATATGTGTGAAGAGTTTAGTGGGGTTATCAATGTTAACATAACTATAATAATGTATTGTTCCCCATTCACATAAGGGAAATAATACCCTTTTCTTTGAGAGGTTTGAGAATATACAATAGATCCAGATAACACATAACAATGATACAATTAATACAATATCCAATCTCAAGCATAAGAGACTAGCTCTCAAAGAGAGTATGAACAAGTATAGTTAACATATCTGACAACTTTCAATTTATAAAATCAAGTCCAAAGCTTACACACTTATAAGTTTTGAGTCCTTTTAAGCTCATTCATAAAGACATTAAAAATCCCTAATAGTCTACACTTGCATGTGCTAAAAAAATGTCAACACTAAGGTAAACATATAGTTTGCATGCCATCTCCTAAACATATCTATCATAAAATGTTAGAGATAATGCAACATAAAACAATATCATGAAGACCCATTAGAAGAAGGGTTAAATCCTTTCAGTATTTTCCATTTAGTATATACAATACATCCAAACATCATTTAAAGGGAAACCCAATAACTAGAAACTGTCAATGATATTTAGTATATACAATACATCCAAACATCATTTAAAGGGAAACCCAATAACTAGAAAACTGTCAATGATATTCAATATACTATTCCAAATTTGTCACGATTACAAATAGGTCTTAGTTAGAGAAATCAATTTTCATTTAAACATTCATCTTTCCAAAACTAAAACCAATTTCATAACAACAATGGATTTTTTTTCAAAATGCACAATACAATCCGTGTAGAAAAAACCATACATTTTTCCACACATGCGCACACACACGCACACGTGCACATGCACACACACACACGCGCGCGCACGTGCACGTGCACACACACACATGCACATGCACATGCACATGCACACGAACACACACACATGCACACACACACAAGCGCGCGCCGCGTGCGCACCCCCCAAAACCCTGCCTAATTGTTTTTCACAAAATCTCTTAATAATCTAAATCTATGGTAAGAAATGGCATTCGTATAGATAAAATAGAGACAAGATGTAGAGGAAGTACCCTATTGAAATGTGCCCAGGCTCTACGTGATGCTATTGGTCAAAATGACCAATCCCAAAATATATCCAAGGAAATATTTCTAGGAAAAACCATCTACGTGATGCTATTGGTCAAAATGACCAATCCCAAAATATATCCAAGGAAATATTTCTAGGAAAAACCATGATTTCAAAAGCTCTTAAGCCGCACCATATATAAAATATGTATTATTCTAAAGTTAGAGTTTGCATACTCCATAAAAAATTCCATATAGTCCAAACCTCCCAAATCCCCTCTTACATTGAGAATATGAATGCATGTTCAAGAAAAGCCTTCATAAAGAGAATTTGAGCACGAGGATCAAGAAAAAATGTGTGCACATCAACAAAGTTACACTTGAATGGAAATACAAAATAACTCCAAGCAATAAGCAAACAATTAATCACCAAGAAATCTTGTGCATGTAATTAAAAGGTATAACATTCTCATAGATCAAAAAAACAAGTACAAATATGAGTATTGTGTAACGACCATGCATGGACTCATCATACCTCCATAAGGGAGAAAGGCATTACAATTCAGAAATAAAATGATACTCATGTATGACTCATGACACACATTGACCACACACTGACACATATGATAGATTCTATGACGGAATCTATCATGTGTCATATAACTCCTAATGAAAATAAAATGATACTCATGTATGACGCATGACACACATTGACACACACTGACACATATGATAGATTCTATGACGGAATCTATCATGTGTCATATAACTCCTAATGACAATCTAGAGACCTACGACTCACCTAAGGTGAGATGAATCACCTTGTGTGAGGGAAATTAACCTAATAAAAGGTAAATGAAACTCCTCACACCAATAATAACTAGGCTTACTTCGAAAGAAAATCAATGGAACTTTTGAATACGTGTAATCTATACCCCGCTTAGGGTTTCATAAGAGTCAACACCATTTTTTTGTGGTTTAGAATGATTTAGGGATTATTTCCACATAAATGGTAATTATAGAATAATACCGTAATTATCTACTATATATAATGCCATGTAATTTTAGGCATTCTAACAAAGGTTTCAATCAAAGTGGTGATTACTACATGCATTAAAAATTTACTAGTTTACAAAGTGGTGATATAAATTTGTTCATAGCTATCAAGGTGGTAATTATAAAACATTTCCAATGTCAAGTCAAAACCATCTATATCATAAAGTGGTGTTCAAATCAATATGTAGCAAAGTGGCAACTTACTTAAGTTGTTCATAGCTATCAAGGTGGGTAATTATAAAACATTTCCAATGTCAAGTCAAAACCATCTATATCATAAAGTGGTGTTCAAATCAATATGTAGCAAAGTGGCAACTTACTTAAGTTAAGTGAGGTTTAGCTTACCCACTACTAGGGTTGATAATGGAGAGGTCCAATAATGTAGCAAGCCCCATCACAAAATTAAGTCATGTCCAAGCTACTTAAGACCCACCAAGGTCTGGAATGTTGGCCACCAGAAGACCTACCATAAATATGTTAGTGCAATATTTTATTCCTTTGTATGGTTTTTTCTATACATGTATTTAGCTTGTTTTAGGTTTGTTGGGATAAATGGGAGTTACACTTCTCAACCTTTTTATATGGTGGTTACAATTCCCCTCTTCTTATTTATACACCTCTTATAAAGCTATTTTTAATGCATTCTAAAATACAAGCTATCTTTTGGGATCATGTTTGGTTCCTCTCTCTCTCTCTCACACAAATTTTATCTCTTTGTGCATTCGTATTTGTGCTCCATCTCGGCCCACATTCTCACTAGTATTAGAAACTCATTCTAGTAATTGAACATCATTAGTTTGTTGTGTTTATTTTGTTGGAATCTTGAGTTATTTCAAGCTTGTTATTTGTGCATTCGTATCTGTGCTCCATCTCGGCCCACATTCTCACATAGTATTAGAACTCATTCTAGTAATTGAACATCATTAGTTTGTTGTGTTTATTTTGTTGGAATCTTGAGTTATTTCAAGCTTGTTATTACAGATCTTGTGATTTATGAGTATGTTATTCTCCTGCGTCTTTAAATGACCAGGAGAATTAGAAAAGAGCAAAGGAAATCGGTGGTTTTGTATGACAATCTTAATTATGTACATTATTTAGACAAATGAATTGTTGCCATTGAGTCTGAATCGTGACAAAACCCTATGATTGATAGTAAACTCGAGTATTATTTGAAGTACAATAAATATAATTTATTTTGGGGGTTTGTCATGGTCATCTATGGGCTATTTGGTGGTATTCTATACTGTGCTAAAGTTTGTTTTTGTAGAAATTTAATGAGTGTTTTTCAGTGTTGTAAGATTCAATGGACCACATTCACTATTGAGGTTGGTTGTTATATCTACTCGAGTATGGTTTTTCTTTGTTGTACATATATTGAGGATTGTACTTGACCTTCTTTTGAATGGTTTACTTGTGTTGGACATATATTGAGGATTGTACTTGACCTTCTTTTGAATGGTTTACTTGTGTGGACAAAGATCCACCTACACTTGCATTCATACTATCTACAAACATTACATGGAGTTGAGGCAACAACTACAGTTGTGCAACCATAAACATGGAAATGTAGTTTGATTTGGCATCATACGGATTGTGGAAAATACACAGAGGTTGAGAGTTATAATATACCTATGCGACTATAGTTGTGACACATAGTTCGAGGTGAAGACAATATTCATTTTTTGTTTTTTTATTATATGTGTGACCTAACCCTAACCTTGGATAGTTGATAAGTAGGAGGAAAAATTACACAACTCCCCTCCAAAGGTGACATCATATTAAGCACGAGTTTGGAAAATTGGAGAAGGGAACCCCACCAATTTTCCTAGCCTTAGCCTTTGGTCACATGGTGTTTATCCTATAGTCATGACCCGCCCAAGGGGGATTACAACATTAGAGGGAATTTATTTGAAATAACTTAAGTGTTGAAATAAGTGTTGAAATTTGTAAGAGGTCAAGGGATGCATTTTTTTAAGGAACATCAATAAGTATTAAAATTTGAATGTAGAAGAAACATGTAAGAGGCATAAATTTTTGTAGGCAAATACATGTCAAGCACCATTTATTTTGAAAGTGTGTATCTTTTTTAGATCTATGTATTGGTGCTATTTTTTCCTTGTTTCTCTCTTTCTTGCATTGTTACCAAACTACTTTCAAACCAACTAGCTCTAGCACTCTACCATTCTTTCTACACACTTTCGAGCACAGCTCCCTGCACACATTGGACACTCATTGGAAAAGAAGTTTAAGGGGATATCAAAAATCACTGCCAACATTTGATTTTTCTCTATACAATATCTCCAGGTTGGAGGTGTCATTGAATTCCTACAAGTTTCTTTTGTTTATTTTAAATATATTCAGATCTTCAGTCTATTAATTACTTTCTTTTATAAAGATTCAATTATAATATTATTTACAATAGATTATGTTTACAAAGCTTCCATTGAGGATTTCCTTCCAGCTTATCCATGTGGATTTTTCTAGGAAGAATTTAAAGGAGGTTCTCACTACATTACATTGTTAATCCTTCACAGTTTATTTACCGATAGCTTTATAATTTTTCATTAGAAAGCTTATGTTTTACTAGGGAAGCTTCATGGAAATAATTTCTACTAAGAAGAGTTTAATTTGACCCGTGACTCTGAGGTAGGGTAAGAATAAGTAGAATCCATAATTACAAATTAGGAAAGACATTTATTTTAGTAGATTAGATTAAATCCTCTGCAATGGGGAAATAGCATCATCTGGCTATTTCACTATTTAGTTTGATTTATTTAGAGTAGAAGCAATTTCATATAATTAGAAGAAGTTAGTTTTTTTGTGCACATTTCTTTTATATTCCAATAAACACAAAACTCCCAAAACATTATATTAGGTTATGGTTCACTTGATTATTAGACGTTTCTTCGAAAATGATGAAACAGATAGAGTAATAGGCGTAGGAGGAATACCTGTTGAAATGTTGCTTGATAGGTTGTTGTGCACATGTTGACTCCTTAATCCACAATTGATCATGAGAGATTCCTTTTGAATGGGAGGAACTACTTGAAATAGAAAGCAAGACCACCAGAAAGAGTTAAACAATATATGCAATGAACTGCCTAGCGTGTGCTAGATCTGAGAAGTGTGATACTTACTAGACGGTTGTCAATCCATTGTTTAAAACAATTTAATGATGGTAATAAAGTAAATCCTATTTTAGTTAAAATGATTTAGGTATCTCATTTAGAACACAATAAGAAAGATCTAATCTAATAGGCTAGGTTAAAATAAGATCTAAAGGTGAAGTAACTAGTTTTGGGTCTCTTAGGTTTGACAGAGGTCTTAGGCAGGTCACAGGTGAGTAAGGGTGATGTGGGAATAGATAGGTAGGTTACTGTTCTGGGCTGTATTAGTAGATACAAAGACCAATGCCGATTAAGGGTGAATAATTCCCGTTTGGGAGGACTGGCGCCGGTTACTATGGGGCACTGGGAATGTCACAAAATGAGCTTTAGATCTCCCTTATGATTGCACAAAGGAATAGGCTGGTTGGAATGAGGTGTTAAGTTTTTTGGATGAGGTTTGGCGAGGTTTTGTTAATAGGGATATGGAGAGTTGAGTATTGATGGAGGTCAGTGAGTGGCTAGGAGAGCGAAGGATGAAAATACAATGATGAAATAAGTGAACTAGAGGAGTAAAATGTTCTACTTACTGGGAATCGAGTTCTAGACGTCTGTGAGTGAGGAATGAAGGTGTTGATAAGAGGTTGAATGCTATAGAGGATCACCAAACATTGGGGAGATCTTGCATGGGCTATATGTGCTCTCCTCCTTTCCTGATTGGATCAAATTTTTGTCTGGGGGAGTGTTAGATGGTTGTTGGGTGAGTGTTGGTTGTCTGTGTAAGAGAAAATACTTGATCTCCTTCTTTGCATGTGTGTTCTCCCTGAAACTTGTTCTCAAAAGATGTGATATCTCTTAGGGATCTGCCAACCTCCAATAAGAATGTGCCAACCCTAAAATAAGGTTATTTTAGGAGTTAAATGGTAACTGACGATGGTTCTGACTTAACTGGTGGTGGTTTACGATAACTAGGGCCAGTTAGGGTGGGATTTCCTAGGTTTACTAAATTGGGAAGATCCCCTTAATTTTCTAGGATCTCGTTTTGTTTACCTATGGACTAGATTCGAAGCTTCCTTCTAACATGTGGGGATGTAGTTAGAGGGAATGTAGGCATTGATTTTTAGGGTTTGGGTAGGTCTTAGTTAGTTATGGAAACTTATTAAGAATAGTTTTTAGGGTGAGGTGGTTAGATGAGGTGGATATGTGGGCATTATCCCAATTAGAATACTTAAATAATAAATATTGTGATGATAATAAATTAATTTAATTAAATTAATTAAATTAATATTATAGTGGGGTGAAGGGGGCCATATCTAGGTGAATGTGTTCAAGGTATTTATTTGACGGGGGACCAAGGAGAGTGTGACCCATTTTTGGGGTCTAAATTTTTCCCCTTTTTGTTGCGTAGATTGTATTGGTAAGCGATGCTAACAAAAATAAGATGTGGTTGCCCCATGTGTGGGTGGAGGTGATCCCCCTCAAACCAGGAATAAATGAGGCAGAAGGTAGAAAAGGTGATTGGTTTGATAAAAGGTAAATGTGATGAAAAGGAAGGTGGGTAATAGGGGAAAATGGAGCAAGGTCTACTTTGGTAATCTAGGTAATGGGTCAGGGTTAAAGCTAGCAACATTCAAATACACGCACATGTAGAAACTATAACACAGTACTAGGTTGAAGAATAGGAAAACTCTACATTGTCTAAGGTCGATAGTTTTATCTAAACAAGTTTGAGGTGATTCCAGTATCCAAGGTATAGGATATGGTCATGAAACATGACATAGGTCAGGTGTAGGAACATTTAGGTGTGTTCTGGCACACCAAAGGTAGGGTTAGGATAAATGGTCATGGAAATAGGTAAGGTAAGGTCATCAGGTCAATCAACATAGGTAACAATGCCGTAAGGTATAACGAACACATGAGGTCAAAGTTCACTAGTGATGGTCTAGTTCTAAGAATCTAGGTCATGACACGAGTAGGGCTAAGGTATGGGTAAAATAATGAGTCCCCAATTGAGGATGTGGGTAGGTAATAAATGATGAGGGCAAGAGAGTGGGGGGGATGCTCAGAATAAAGGTTGGGTATTGAAAAAAATTGACGGGAAAGGTAATAGGGTAAAATTTAGGGAAATGTGCAAGAGAGGGTGACCGATGCCGGCATAGGGTAACCGACCATGGTAAGGTAGGGCACGTGATCAATGTCTCAATACAATAAACATGTATAGATAATCATGTGCATCTCTCAAAATCATTATCACGTATGTCGATACTCAATAAAAAATGTCATTGACACACATATTTGTTTATATGATGGGATGGATGTGATTCTGATCATTGGTTGATGTTTTATGAGAATTTTAAGTTTTTGTAGTGATATGGACAAAAACTAGGTGAGTGAGGTAGGATGGAGTTAGGTTGGTTTAGGCATGGATCGAGTTAGGTTGGTTTAGGTATGGGTCGAGTCAGGTTATAGGCATGGATCGAGTCAGGTTGGTTTACGCATTGTTGAGTCAGTTTTGGTTAGGCATGGATCACGTTTTAAATTAGTTGAAGGTGTGATTCATGAATTTTTGCAATGAATGATGATACAGGTCATGTTTAAGATGTTTTATAATACATGCATGATGATGATAGAGAAATTGAAGTCATAATAAATGTATGGTGTGATGATGATAAAATTGTTAAGTAACTTGTTGTCTGTTTGGTTTGATTTCCAATTAGTGATATAAAAAGTAATTTAAATGGGCTAGAATGTAATTAAGGATGATGAAAGATGAATTGGTTAGGGTAGAGAGTGGTCAAGCTAACCTCTAAGGGTCCCATGCCCTCGGAGTGTTTCCTACATAGTCTTGGCGAAAAGGGACCTCGGGCCAATGTAGTTCTCCCATAAGCTAGGGAAGAATATGAGGAGGTCTGAAAATGAGTTGGTAGGTTTTAGGCATGTTTTGGGTTTAGGTCTATTGGGTGTGGGTGGGTTATAGGAAAATTGGTATAAGTGATGTCAATTGTGGAAAAAGAAGAAGATTACCCCAAATGTATGCGTCGAGGACCAAGTCCTATATAAGGTAACCAAAACATAAATAAAGACAATTAAAAGATAAGAGGGGGCAATAAAGCCACCTGATTGGTTAGCATCATACCAAGTAGATCATACCTTGGAGGAGGTGATGAACATAAGACCCTAAAGACATTTCATGATTGATTGTTCTAAGGTGAAAAGTAGTCAAATGATCACCAAATGTCTTGGTTTCCAAGAGGTCCCTTGAGGCTGTAGGAAATGGGAGTGGGAATGGTGAGAAGGGTGAAAGGTGGTTAATGTTATATGATATGAGGTAGCATGCTCCTTGGGAAAGAGATCTGAGGTCACAATGGGCAAGTCCATGACTAAAAGTCTTCTGTTTTGACATGTATTTTATTAGAAGTTTGATTCAAGGATTTGTTTTCCATGTGAGGGATTTGAAGTCATGGATAATACTAAGGTGAAGAATAGGATTCTTGTGTAGAAATCAGGGTGAAACAACCATGGGATCTCATCTAAAGGTAGACAAAAAGTATCCATGAGAATTATGCTATGTGTAGCACCATGGTACACGTATTCAAGAGGAGATAACAAGTGACGGGCACTCACATGATTCTTGTTTAGTTGTTGGTGAGGTGTAAGAGGTGGATAGCACTCAAGGGACGAGCGTTGAAAGAGGTAAAAGGTGAGGTAGGACTAAAATTCAATAGTAGAATGGTTAAATATGCAAGGCATTAAGGGGCTCAGGTTTGGGTTTACCATCAAGTGAAGATAAATGATAAGCATTTGATTCGTAAGTATGGGTCACGATGTATGGTCCAAGCCAATTAGGATCAAATTTTCCCCGTTTACTTTTTTCTGCTTTTGTTACATGTTGATTTTCTTTCAGGACAAGGTCACCGAAGTAGAAGGTTCCTTCATGGACACATTTTTCATAGTCACGTTTGATATGTTTTTGGTAAACCTGAAGGTGGTCAAGAGCGTTAAAATGAAATTCGTCTAATAACTCAAGTTGTGCTAAATGATCTTGATGAAAGGCATCATCATTGAGCATGTCATGGAGAGAAATGTAAAGTGATGGAATGTAGACTTTGAGAGGTAGAATAACCTTAATACCGTAGACCAGAGAAAATGGTGTGGCCGTAGTGGAAGTGTGGATACTAGTGCGGTATGCCCATAGGGAAAAATGAATGTGTGTATGCCAATCCTTCCCAGTATCGTTAACCACTTTCATGAGAATTTTGTTTAAGGTTTTGTTAGAGGATTCAGCTTGGTTGTTGGTTTGTGGGTAATAAGGTGAGGAGAAACTTAACTGAATGCCGAAGGCATTGAAAAGTTTACGCAATGTTTTGTATTTGAATTATTTCCATTTTCTATGATGAGGAGATGAGGAACACCAAAATGACAAATGATGTGATGATTGATGAACTCACATATTTTCTTGGCTTTCATGGAGATGAGTGTTATGGATTCAACCCATTTTGTGTAGTATTTGGTAGTGGTAATGATCCATTGATGTTTTTTGGGAAGAATGGGGGTTGATCTCTCTAACAAGATCTAAACCCCATTGAGAGAAGGGTCAAAGGTCACGGGTGACCTGTAACGTGTGACTGGGTGTATGATGAAGGTTGGCATGTTGTTACCATTTGACACAATTCTGTACATAGTCACAACAATCGTGGTTAAGGGTAGGCTAGTAATAGCCAAGGTAAAGAATACGCTTAACAACAACAAGGCCACTGAAGTGACCTCCACATATTCCATCATGAACCTCCTTAATGGTATAAGGAATTTTAGAAGTCTTGAGGCATCGTAAGAGAATACCATCAAAGCCATCCTTATAGAGGAGGCACCCCATGATGACGTAATGAGAGACCATTTTAAGGAAGTTGCATTGTCCATTACGGGTGAGATTAGGAGGTAAGATGGAGAGAGAAATATAATCAGAGTATTGTTCATACCAAAGGTCACTCTGGTTAGGGGTAGCGGTTCTGATGGAGTAAACTTTGTGAGGTAATTAAGAAGGTGATTAGAATCATTATACAGTGAAAAATATTTTAAAATTAGTGGGAGAAGCAGGTATTTGAGATGCCAAGCAAGCCAAGGTATATGTAAATTTGTTGGTTAAACAAGGGATGGTTTGAAGGGCGTAACAGTCAAAGGTGGTCAAAAGTATGTCTACATGATGTTTATACTCTTCAAGTATCTCATTAAAAAATTGGTATATACCATTGACTTAGTTTATGACCAATTGAGAATCACCAAAGATGTTGATTGATTCGACATCTAGGTCATATGCAGCTTAGAGACCTAATACGAGTGCTTCGTATTCAGCAATATTGTTTGTGTAATAAAAATCTATTTTTAAAGACAAAGGCATGGGTTCACCACCAAGAGGAATGATGATAATACCTGACCCTCTACCATGCTAACAGTTGGAACCATTGAAGAAAGTGTCATTTGCTAAGCGGGTTCGTCTAGGGAAAGGGTATCAATTGACTCATCTGAAAAGTTAAAATTAGAGGGTTGATCCCTAGAAACAGATGCGTCGGCCGATTGGTTGGTGATATCTTGGCCTTAGATGGACTTTTGATGAATGAATTCGAGGTCGAGGTCAACTAAAATCATAATCCATTGTGCAACACGCTGATTTTGATAAGGTTTGGCATGCATGAAGTGTAGCGGGTCAGTGTTGGTCACAACATAGGTTTTTTGGTTGAGTAGGTAATGGCGGAGTTTTTTGGCAATGAAAACTAAGGCTAAACAAATTTTTTGTGATGGGTGTATCAGGTTTCATAGTCCAAAAGATTACAAATTATGTAATAAACCGCCTACTCCCTATGTTGTTCATCGCGATGAGCAAGCATGGCTCCCAAGGAGTGATCGGTAGCTAAGATGTATAGGTAGAAAGGTTGATCGTCCTTAGGTGGAATGAGTATGGGTGGCTGAAGAAGGTATTGTTTTAAGGCCTTAAAAGCTTTATGAAAGTCATCCTCCAATTTAAAGGAGACATCCTTCTTGAGAATATGATGAAATGGTTGACACTGATCAGATAATTTTGAAATGAAATTATGAATAGACTGCAACATACCTTGCGGGCTACGGAGTTACCTAAGGTTAGTGGGCAGAGGAATTTCTAGAATGGCCTTGACTTTAGCAAGGTCAAATTCTATACCACGTAGAGAAATGATAAATCCCAGGAGCTTTCCTTAGAAGACCGCAAAGACGCACTTCTTGAGTTGAAGGTGAACGTAATATTTAATTAGGTGGTCAGAAATGGTTTTGAGGACAATAAGGTGCTCGGAGTAGCGTTTAGATTTGGCAAGGAGATTGTCCATGTAATCTTCCAATATATGATGCATGATGTCATGGAAGATATGAGTCATAGCCCATTGATATGTGGCACCGAAATTTTTAAGTCCAAAAGGCATGACTCGATAGCAGAAGGTCCCCCAAGGGATGATGCATGTGGTTTTATGTTGATCCTGATTTTGTTATAACCCAAGAAGCCATCCATGAGTGATAGCATCTTGTGACCAGCAGTAAGGTCAACCAGTTGATCAATACCAGGTAGAGGGAAGGCATCCTTTAGGTAGGCTAGGTTGAGGTCACATAAATCCATGTAAATGCGGAGTCCCCCTGTCACCTTAGTGATAGGGACAATGTTAGAGATCCAACAAGGATAATCAATGGGTAATATGAAAGAAACAGAAAGAAGACGTTGAAGTTCTTCTTTGACGAGAAGGGAAATGCGAGGATACATTTTCCTTAGTTTTTGTTTGATGGGTTTGGCATCAGCAATGGTTATGATATTGTGGACCACTATAGTGGGGTCAATACTGGGCATGTCTGTATAACACCAAGCAAAATCATGGTTATGATCTTTGATAAAAGAAGTGATGGCTTCATGTTTAGCAACATCTAAATATTAACCGATCTTTAGGATGTGTGGGTCATCTTGAGTATGAATGTTGATCTCGATATTCAATTCATTCAACATGGTTTTCATCTCAGAGGGTAACGGATGATGAATAGATGAGTCTTCTTCACCAAGGTAGGTGAGTGTAGATTCATCATCCTAAAATTGAATGTCGTTAATGGAAGGTCTATCATCATCGATCATTTCATGATGTAGGAAGGAAAGAGAGGAAGGGGCCTCACCCTCACATTGATAAGTCAAAGACCCCAAGGAAACATTGTTTATGAATAAAAATGTTAGGAGGGATAGATTTAGGATCCATTGATGAAGGTGGTGATGAAGGCAGAGTGGGTGAAGAAGGTGGAGAAGGGCTGATGTTCTCGATGGGTTCAATGCGGGCTTGTTTAGTAGGTGGTTCAGCAAAGCTGATACCACTACGGTCGTTATGTTTGTGGGTAGTACATGGATTAATAGTATGGCGGCCTTTCTTGTAAAATCCAAAACCATAATCCTTCCATGCACATCGGTGCAAGAATATGTGGATGAAATGGCCATTGGTGAGAGACTGGAAGTCAATAGAAAATGGGTGGATTTGTGATGGTTGTTTGGGTGTGTAAGTGGTAGTATCAAGTCCCCAAAAGGTGAGACTAGTACGAAGATAAGGAGGACCATAAAGGATGCATTCTCCTATGTGGTGATCATAGCAAGGGTGTTGGTGAAGACTTCCAACTCTTGTGGAGTAAGGAATGTGTTAACACTATATAGGTGATAGTCCCACAGAGTGAGGCATTGAAAAATACCTTCCAAGGGATCAGTGATTGGTATGTGGGTAGCTGGAATAGACTATGTGTCAGAGGTTGATGTAGAGGTGGAGCTATTGGGTTGGGAGGCTGATGGTTCGGCCATGGAGGTTGTGGTTGCGGTACGAAGGGAGGAGGCATGTGCGGTTGAGGTAGTGACTATATTGGTAAATGGAGGTGTAGAAGAAGTGGTAGTGGTCATGGAGGTTGATGCCTTAATGGGTATAAACATGTAATTGGGTTGGTAAAGCATGTTGCATGTTTTAAAAGGTGATGGATCAACTGAAATAGTATAGGTATTCGCTTCATGCTCAAACTTTACACAACGATGCAGAGTGGAAGGAACGCAGCCCATGACACGAATCCAAGGTCTGCCAAGCAATAGGTTATATTGAAATTCCCCCTCGAAGACATAAAATAGCTCTGGAACAATGCAGGGGCCCACGTGAACATGGAGGATGACAATGCCTAGTGTAGACGTGATAGCATCATTGAATGAAAACAACATGACATGATGTTTATGCATACAATTGTCACATATACACATTTGATTGAAAGCATGGGATGAAATGATATTAATGCTTGCACCTTCATCAATCATTACATGTCATACATGTATATCATCAATGTGAACAAATATGAAGAGAGCTAGGTTTGGGTCATCCATTTGGTGTTGTGCAATCTCTTCCTCTGAGAAGCTAAGGCATGCTATTTGGTGAGTAGGGTGAGAGGTGGATAAAGGTGGTAATTTGGTGAGAGAGGATACATGATGGGGTGTGATCATGGAAGCTACGGGTGTAGGGTCATTGGGTAAAACCTCAATAGATTGAAGAACCTCCATGAGATCTTGAAGATGGTATTTTGAGGTTTGGATGAGGTCATATAGGGACATTTTGAGGGGAGATTGGTATAATTTTTTGATCATGGTACGATGTGTGACCCCATTAGAAATAGGGTATGTGGGGCGGAAAATAGTAATTTTAGGTGAGGGTGCAGATGGTATGTTGGGTATAGGATTGTTTGGTGAGTCAGTTGCCTTTTCCTTGCCTTTATCTCTCTGAGCATGAGTAGTGACATGTATCATGTTGATCTGAGGGGAGTTGACAAATGGAGAAGGTGTAGGGTTAGTGGTATAACAACATGATGGGAAAAAACCTACCGGGGAAGAAAATACTTGTGAAGTGAGCTGAGCACAATGACATTTTAGTGATGGTGTGGCAAGTTCTCTCATAGTTAATTTCAAATCTTAGGGGTGGTTCTAGGAGCTATGGGGGTGGAGGTCATGGTTGTTGAGTAGTAAGTGAGGGAAGGACTGTGGGAATGGGTTTTGGTGAAATGGGGTCCTCATCAAGAAGGTCGTCATTGTCAAAGTTTACCTCGTGAGGAAATAATTGGATAAGGATGGTTTTCAAAGCCTTGCACTTCTCCACATTGTGCCCTGGCACATGATGGTAGGCATAAATTTTAGTGCCATCAAACCCTGTTGGCTTGGGTTTGAGAGGGTCACAAGGTCTGAGCAGAGGTAATGTGATGATACAAGTCTCAAGGAGGTTGGTTAATATTTTGGCATAAGACCCAACTAGTGGGTTGTAATAGGAAGTAAAACTAGGTTTGGGAATAGGTGTGGCTGATTGTTTAGGAATGGTCCTTATAGGAGGGGGAGTGGGTCGATCTATGGTTTTGGGTGCTGGAGTGGTCTTGGGTGTTGGTCAAGTTTACTTGGGTAGGGGTATGGTAGATGAACAGGAAGGAGGGTGTATGGTTGTTATGACTATCTTATTGGAGGGTAGAGGATTTTTGTCTTTGGGTTACATCTTCTTGGGTAAAGGTGATATCGGTGTATGAGATCTAGAGGGAAAAGTGGATGGGGTAAGAGGAAAAGTTACCCATGGAGATAATGGAGGTACTGTGAAGGTAGATGACGTGGGTCATGTATGGGGTGTGAGGGACAGAGACTGAAGTGTAGTGGGTAGTGAAGAAGTTGCTAAGGGTATTGGAGGTATGGGTGGTAAAGATGTTGTAGGTGTGGGTGTAAGTCATGTTGGGCATCTAGGTATGTTAGAGGTTTGCGAGGAAGGAATGGGCTATCGCATTTTTGGTTTATTGATGGGTGGAGGTCCTAAAATGGATAGAACGGGTGAAAGTGATGAAGGTATGATTAGTGCATCTAGGGTGTGAGTTATATGGGTTTGGTTATTCTATTTGGGTGCCAGAGTAGATTTGGTGCTGACTTCGAAGGATGTAGCTAAATCTAGTTTGACCAGTGGATGAGTAAGGCTGGTGGTTGGGGTAACCCCTAAGGTAGTAATAGGTTTAGGTGAGGAGGACGATGTAGGTGTGGGTTTGGACTTAGATGTATGTTGGGTTATGGGTAAGGGTGTATGTTGAGCTATGATGGGTGTAATAGAAGAAGTTGTGATAGAGGTGGGTACGCTCGGTTTGATTGGTCAAAATATTTTTGGGTAGATAGTGGAAGTGTCAGCAAGTGACATATGCATT
The DNA here is from genome assembly GCA_019776745.2 of Taxus chinensis. Lineage (NCBI taxonomy): Eukaryota > Viridiplantae > Streptophyta > Pinopsida > Cupressales > Taxaceae > Taxus > Taxus chinensis. The sequence continues at coordinate 286,790,222 of CM034150.1, read as the reverse complement.
TGCATTGAGACAGGAAGTTGAAGGCACCCCCAAAGTAGGGCTCTATCCACATAGTCTAAGTGATTGGCTAAGCATGAGAACGACATGTCTATTTGCGAGGTAGATGAGGACCTAATGGTAACTCCCGTAAAATGTGTCTTAGAGATGGGGAATTTTCTAGCTTCAGCTTCCATGGGTAAGAGATCCAAAAGTAGGTCTGCATGATCTTGGGTAGGTCATGGAGAATGCTCTCCTAGAGGCAAAGATATCTCTACAGGATCCTTGATAGATGGAGGAGAAAATGGGTGCTCCTCTATAGGTGGAGGAGATAATGGGTGTTCCTCTATAGGTGGAGGAGATGATGGGTTCTCCTCTATGGGTGGAGGAGGTAAAAAAATATCCTCCATGGACTAAAGAAGTGCCATGGGTGAAAATTCTCTAAGCAAAGAAGCCAAAGGTGAAATAGTCTCGATATTAGAGGAGGGCTCCTCCACGGGTGATGAAGGAAGTGAAAGGTGTTCCTCTATGGGTGGAGGAATAGGTGAGGTGTGTTCAAGTGTAGGTGGAGGACTTCGAGCTATAATTTCCTCTATAGAAGGAATATGAGGTAGTTGGAAAACAATGGGTGCATCACTAAAAATAGTGTGGACCTCGTAGGTATGGATATCGTGAGTTGAGGTCTCTCCAGTTTGATCAAAAGAAGGGGCATGATTAGGAAAGGGTTTATTGAAGATATTTAGGTTTTGATTGGAAGGTGCGTTAGGATTATCCATAGTTAACTTGCCTTTCTCGATCATTTCTTGGACAATATTTTTGAAGGTGATGTAATTTCCATCACTATGACCCTTTACTCGATGATAGTTACAGAAGTCGTGTTCTTTATACCATGTAGGTGTGGGGTGAGGAGGGTCAAAACTAGTGTGTGGTTTTATAGGCAGAAGGGTGATGGCCCCAACTTTGATGAGATTTTCTAAAACAGAAGAGTAAGGCTCCCCAATTGGGGTCTATTTCTATTATTCTTGTCTGAATTGAAAAGTGTGAATGGGTGAGAGATTAGATGAGGCAGTAGCCTAATTCGATGGATGATCTAGGCTAGCTTTGAGTATCACTATGTTAGCAGTCACCTTATCTTTTGAATAATTGTTTTAGGGTTCGAAGAAGAAGAAGTGTTTGACTTGAATTCCAAGTTCTTACTATGTAATTAGACTTTATTCTCTTTGATGGCCTGAATATCTAGCTTTTGTGCCATGGTGAATGCTTTGATGAAGGTTAAGAAAGTTTGGACCTTCCGGGTCAATGAGATATGTCTAGCACAATCCCACGTGAAGAGTTTGATGAGTTTGGTTTGTGGTAGTTGGAATGTGAGTTGATTGATCAGGCTACACTAGTGAGTGAAAAAATCTATTGAAGATTCGTCATCATACTGATGCGTGGAGTATAGGTCAGTCATGGTAACCTTCTTAATGATATTGATGGAGAAGTGATCCAAGAAAGCTTGGGCTACTTGATTAAATTAAAATATAGAGTGTCGAGGTAACCCACTATACCAATCTAACACAGGTCCAGTCAGAGACATGGGAAAGGTCCTTAAGAGAAAAGCATCATCATGGGCAATTAGGTAGCACCCATGTTTGAAAGACTGTAAATGTTGTTGCAGGTCTTCCTTGCTATTGAAACAGTTGAATTTAGGCATTTCCCAATGCATGGGGTATGGATGAATAGGGATGGATGGGTGGCTAGGCTCATTATAAATCTCTTCATAAGTGAGAGTGTTACATGAGCCAGAAACTGATGCTTCCAATATCTGCATCTTTTCCATCATTAATTTGATTTGGTCATTGGTTGGTTGCGATGGTTGGGTGCCTCCTGTAGTGTAAGAGGGTTGGTGTTTGGCATATGACGGGGGTGGCATTATAGTATATCGTGCTTCTGTATAGGTAGATTGAGAAAGAGGGAGTGAGATAAGTGGTACGTACCTAGAATGAATAATAGATGAAACAGGAGGCTATTGACAATACATATATGGATATGGAAGGGTCATGGTAGCCCTAGTGGCAATGGTGGCTAAAGATTGTGGAATAGAAAGGATGACATTTTGAAAAGGGGTAGGGGTCACCGATACAAGAGGTGGTTATGTAGCTACGGGTATACATGAGACCATAGGGGTGGATGAGGTTACGTTTTGGGTGGTCGGTGAAGGTATAGTGGATGTGGCAAGTGCCATGGATGTAGAAGATGCTACATTCATAGGGGGTATAGGGCCTAGCTGTGAAATGACTGGGGGAAAGGTAGAGGTGGGTAGCGTAGAGCTAGATAGGGCTTATACGGAAGTGGGAATGAGAGTCAGGGGGATAGATACTAGCATGTCGTCTATCAACTAACCCGAGGCATCTCAAGTGGACGATTGGAAAAGGTAAAACTACAAGGTGGCTAGGTTTTGGTCAAGGAGTCGTGTGAAACTATCATCTCTGGTAGCGATAGTGATAGGTTGGATAGGTTCCATGTCAGGTAATAAAATGGAAGGTGGCGAAGGGATAGGTGGGAGTGGTTGACAACTAGCATGGAATACAAGGGTGCTAGCTTGTCAATGCATCAGTACCATGTGAATAGGTACTAACGTGGTAAGATTACTTTCTGTAAGTGACACAGAAACACAACACAAGATGAATAAATCAACAGTGGTAGGTGAATTGGGGCTAAAATGGCAGTTGGAAAATGACACAAGATAATCGATGCCGGTTAGGGTAAACTGACACCGGTCAAAGGTAACTATGGTCGGTCACTGTGGAATGTGAACAGTTGGTCAGAAACAAGGTATAAGGCCAAATATGATAGGTATGCCGAATACTGATGAGATTTACAAGGTCAATGTATACGAGAAGAGTGACAAGAACTCTAAATAGTTGAAGAAGGGGAATAGGTGTCCTTTTGGGTAGGTTAACCAAAATGATAGTGAACTGACGCCAGTTAGGTATAACCAATGACGGTCAGGGAGAAACCGATGATAGTCGCTGGACCAACACCAGTTACTGTGAAATTGAAATAGTGATGAAGAAAATATGGTTGTGAGTTAAAATTTTATGTGGAATCAAACCTATAACTTTGAGAATGATGAGAATATGGTCCAAGAACACTCAGATGAAGCTGTAATACACCAACTGTGATGAAGAGCATGTAAGGAGAAAAAGGAAAAATCAAGAGCATGGCCTCTTACCTCAAAATGCAAGCCAAGTAGAAAGACTAAGAAAAATATGATCCTAAGAGTGTTTTTTCTATTATGTTTGTTTAGCTTATGTTATTTATGGACTAACTCATGAACTATAGAATAGATTTTTTTGGTGAGGATGGCTTCCTACAAAAAAGGAAATCTACAAGGAGAGGTTTCAGGTATGTTATGGTGGGGGCAGGCCTTGCTCTGAAGTATGACTCGATAGAGCAACGAGCTGGGTGCCCACTGTGTCGTGATCATGTGATCACCTACAACTTCTTCTAGGAAAGATGTTGTTTAAGAATGTGTATATTTTAAATTTGTGATGTTTGGATAAGACTCAGAGAGAGAGAGAGAGAGAGAGAAAGAAAGTTCTTTCTATGATTCATTTATCAACCATCAGCTAGGCATCACTTCCAGCATATAGGTTGCCCTTAATTAATGTGAGCTAATGCCAAAAATTAGAATGAAGTGCAATGATTTTTAAGTCCAAATCAAAATATGGAATCTGATGACACAAATATATGAAGAGGAGAGGGATGCTCTTTCACTAAAATGCAGAAAACAAGAAGAAATGATTCTTTTTACGCACACCAAAAGAAAGTTTCCTTTTAGACAAAATAGAAAGAAAAAGAAGGTTACCAAGGAAGAAAATTAATGTGTATGCTTTTTAGAAGGGAAACAAACACACAAATTTTCCTAGGAATGAATAAAAACGCAAGGAACCTCGGATGGGTCCCATTGGGTGTGCTAAAATGTTTCACTTGATTCTTAGACGTTTATTTGAAAATGAAATAATAAATAGGGTAACGGGCTTAGGAGGAATACCTGTTGAAATGCTGGTTGATAGGTTGTTGTGCGCATGATGACTCCTTGATCCATAACTGATCGTGAGAGATTCCTTTTGGTTAGGAGGAACTACATGAAATAGAAAGAAAGACCACCAAAAAGAGTTAAACAATATAAACAGTGGACTGCCTAGTGTGTGCTAGATCTGAGAAGAGTGATACTTCCTAGACAGTTGTCAATCCATTGTTTAAAAAAAATTAATGCTGGTAATAAAGTAAATCCTATTGTAGTTAAAATGATTTAGGTATCTCATTTAGAACACAATAAGAAAGATCTAATCTAAGAGGCTAGGTTAAAATAAGATCTAAAGGTCAAGTAACTGGTTCTGGGTCTCTGCAAGTCTGATAGAAGTCTTAGGTAGGTCACAGGTGAGTAAGGGTGATGTGGGAATAGGTAGGTAGGTTATTGTTCTAGGCTGTATTGGTAGATACAGAGATTGATTCCGGTTAAGTGTGACTGACGCTGGTTTGGGAGAATCGGTGCCGGTTACTGTGGGGCACTGGGAATGTCTTAGAACGAGCTTTAAATCTCCCTTATGATTTCACAAAGGACTAGGCTGGTTAGAATGAGGTGATAAGTTTTTTGGATGAGGTTTGGCGAGGTTTTGTTAATAGGGATGTGGAGGGGTGAGTATTAATGGAGGTCATTGAGTGGCCAGGAGAACGAAGGGTGAAAATACAATGATGAAATAAGTGAACCAGAGGAGTAAAATGTTCTACTTAGTGGGAATCTAGTTCTGGACATTTGTGAGTGAGAAATGAAGGTGTTGATAAGAGGTTGAATGCTACAGAGGATCACCAAACATTGTGGAGCTCTTGCATGGGCTGCATGTTCTCTCCTCCTTGCCTGCTTGGATCAAATCTATGTTGGGGTGAGTGCTAGATGGTTTTTGGGTGAATGATGGCTATCTGTGTAAGATAAAATACTTGATCTCCTTCTTTGCATGCGTGTTCTCCCTGAAAATTTTTCTCAAAAGATGTGATATCTCTCAGGGATCTTCCAACCTAAAAATAAATGTGCCAACCCCAAAATAAGGTTATTTTGGGAGTTAAAAGGTAACTGATGATGGTTTTGACTTAACCGACAACAGTTTACAGTAACTGAAATTGGTTAGGGTAGATTTCCTAGGTTTAGTAAATTGGGCAAATCCCCTTAATTTTCTAGGATCTCGTTTCATTTACTTGCGGTTAAAACTTGAAGCTTCCTTCTAACATGTGGGGATGTCGTTAGAGGGAATGTAGGCATTGATTTTTAGGGTTTGGGTAGGTCTTAGTTAGTTATGGCAACTTACTAAGTATAGTTCTTAGGGTGAGGTGGCTGGATTAGGTGAATATGTGGGCATTATCCCAATTAGAATACTTAAATAATAAATATTATGAGGATAATAAATTAATTTAAATAAATGAATTAAATTAATATTATAGTGAGGTGAAGGGGTCCATGGCTAGGTGAATGTGTTCAAGGTATTTATTTGATTGGGGACCAAGGAGAGTATGACCCATTTTTGGTGTCCACAGATTACTTAGTTCTTTTATTAATTTTATTCCCTTCTGTTTAAAAATCATTGGAATATCAAAAAGACAAATAGATTAGATTCATTTTATTTGTTTAATTAATTCTTTTTCATTTTTTTAATTAGCTAGCCGCACGTAGATTTAATTAGGTTCAAGGAGAGTAATCAAATAAATTTAATTTAAATTTGCATGATTTTATTTGTAAATTAGGCACATAGTTTAATTCAGATGGAATTAACACAACTCCTCATGTATCCTTAGTTGGCCTAGGTTACCCAAAATTGACCTTTCCTGCTTGTAGATTATTTGCGTGTGTGTTTGTTTTTAGATTAGTTGTTTAAACATTCACATGACCATCCAAGGCTCTAGGAAATACAAAGATTTGGTTTGTGATCCACGAGTGCCTCAACCAAACCTAGATCCAAAATTAATAGACATTTACCAAGGCCTTTGACACCTTATTTTCCAAATCACCCCACTTCCGCATGTTATTATCTCATAGTTGATGGCTTTCAACATCGAATCAGGAAACACTTACGTGTTCTAATTCATCTTGGTAGAGATGAGTTTCCACAATTCACCCTTTCATCCTACCTACACGTTTCCTATCACACCTCCATGACGTTATCTAGAGAATTTTGTGAGGAAAAAACTGGACATTTCCCACATAGTCCACAGCTAGTTCAGAGGGTGTTTGGTGACACTGATATTGATATACTCCTTTGTGTGTCCATTCCCCTTGACTGTTCTATTTTTCCCATCCAAATTAGACTATAATTAATTTTCTTATATGATCAGATTCCCATAGTTCTCGTATATAAAATTCGATTTCCTTGATTACTTGTTATCCATTTTGGACCATTTTCACATATTTCACCTATTCTCCCTAGTTATCATTGCATATCCATCTTCCATATCATATTGACTTTCCCGGCATGACCTTTGGAGGTCAAGTGCATTCTAGGGTCGCATGTTGATTCTTAGATGTACGATATTGGTGAACCTGACGTGAAGGACTAATTCCTTTTCATTTCCTTTATTTCTTCCTTCTTTCATTCATTCTTATCCTCTCTAATTATTCTGTGGGGTTTTATACACCACCTGAATATGTCATGTCAGGAATAAAAAAATCCCATTTTGGGTCTTGAATCATATTATTACTATATGGGTATGCAACAGTCCTTCTTATTTGTTACCTAATGATGAACTCCTAGCATGCTTCGGTTGAAGCGATGAGTTTCTTAATGCAATAGACCTATCCTTGGACAGGATGTAAGGGTATATTGATGTTATTCTTCAAAACAATGTTACTACCCCTCATCCTACAATAGAAAATGCATCCAAAGATGGGTGGCCTCCCAAGGATCAATTCATAGCAGGACATCACATACCTTTACTTCCTAAAAAGACTCAAAACATGCCTAAGTAAAATGCAACACCTTCATCTGGTGATGTAATTTCAACATTGGTTGATAAGATTAAGGAACTAGATTTTTCCTAATCTTCTCATTCTACCCAGTTTGTAGGGAAATGCAATGTTCCCCACCACCTTCAGAATTATACATATGTTCCCTTTGTACCTTCACCCACTATAGTCTACATGGGTGTCCCTATCCCTGAAGACCTCTTCACTAGATCAAGCATGTTAGGTATGCCCTCTCAAACCCCATATGGATATCATCCATAGATTCCAACTAGAAGTGTGTTCTCAAATGCCATTCCAATTGTAAATGTGACATTCCCTAGTTTTTCACCTACCACTTTGTATCAAAAAAATGTTTCCCCATACCTCCACATGTATTCCAAATCACCACAAGGGGAAATGTTTTTCTTTCTTGGTTCATATGCTTAGCCTCATGGGATGCCTTACACTCCCCCAAATTCTTATGTTGCACCTTATCAACCTTGTGTTCCACCTCCACCTCCCCATCAAGGTTTTTCCATGGTAGAGTATTATGCGGTGGGCACATATTATGAATATATCAATGAGACCGTTGACTTTATAATATGAAGTGTAATGCTTACATGAGCATTTCCCGGCCTTATAAATTTAAAATGGGACGGGGGTCCAAATGTAGACCTCAAAGTGTATGTAACTTCCATTAGAGAGATACTCCCATGGGATGCGGTTGTAGCTAAGATATTCCCCAATACCCTAGAAGAGATTTCTCTCGACTGGTAATATAGAAAATGGAATACTCAATTCATTCATTTAAGAAACTCGTTTCATATTTCATAAATGATTTAAATATGAAAAATCTCTTGAAAACGAGAATTAGAGAATTCCTTCACATTAAATAAGAGCATAATGAATCTTTCGCACACTTCATTCAAAGGTGGCAAAAAGTCCTCTACTCCTTGTCTAGTGCTCCCAACATAGATACAATGGATCTTTGTGACTTATTCCTCAATTCCCTCAATCAAAAAACTAAGGAATAAGTAAAAAAGTTACCTCTTAGGAGCTTTGAGGAGGTCTTAGAGGGTGCTCTTAACATTGACCAAGTGATGATTGATTATGGTCGAAAGACCTATGGTTCAAATGGTAAATTGGCCAATCCATCACTAGGGGGAAGATAATATCATAATTGCATAAAGAAAATTCGAGTATAACTCCTAAATCTTGCTCAATAAATATGGAAGTATAAATTTAAATAGGACATGTTGTTCACTATATTGAAGGAGATATAATCTCAACAAGAAAAAAACTCCACACAGTGAACTGAAACCAATCCATCACAAGGTAATTCAATTTACCCAAATGGTTCAAGAAACAACAATCAAGGACCTAAAGTCCTTAACAATAAAAATGGTGCTACGATGGATGGCATAACCGACCAAGTTAGAAATTTGAATGTTGTTATCACAAGTAACATTAATAATGGTAAAAAAATATTAAGGCAAACAACCAAAGGAATTAAAAGTTCACTCCTTCAGTTAATGTAGTTGACTTTAGTTGTCCTCCTCTACCTCCAAGCAAGTCAAGGCCTAGGGCCTAGTTCAATACTCAAACCAATACTCAAACTAGTTTACAAACTAGTATCTGAACCAAGGTCATAGGCCTCCAAACTTCAACTACAATAACCTACAATAGAACAACAATATAAATTATAGACCATAGAACAACTAGAATCAAAGACCTCATGACTATGATCCTGACTTATAGTGTGGTTTCCATAGTTTTAGGGGACAAGATGATCATACATGTTGTGATTGTAATAAATTTATACAATGGATTCTAGAAGACCAGAGACAATTCTTCATTGAGATGTTCTTGGCTAATCCCATAACACCTATGCAAAACACTCATATGAGTCACGGTTCTTGGAAGAAGGCTACTCTTAGAGTTTATAGAGATCCCATTTCAATACTCCTAGAGAACATAAAGCTTAATCCTCATGGTAATAAGAAAGGGGTTCCCACATGAAATAATGACCATGAGGTATCAATGTATTTAAGCCATCTAGTAGCTCCTCCTTTGGATGGTTGAAATCAAACTAAGATAGTAGGTTTAGTAGAACTAGAAACTGAACCCAAAGATAATGCAATAACCCATATGTGATATTATTCTTCACAACCTCTTCCTATTTATCCCTCTATATCAAATGATACACCAATAGTTCCTAAGCTAGTATGAGCTTATGATTTGATCACATACTTGACTAATACCTTTTCCAACATTTCCTTATGATATTTCTTAAAGAATTATCTTGCACATTGATCAGATTTATTAGAATCACTAGGTATTGTCCATCTTATCCATGTCACTCCTCCTCTAGAGTCCTAAATCAATCATATAGACTTTTATTTCTATCCCCCGGGGCATCCTGAGAGAGATGTTAGGTTTGTTTTCAACATTAGAAACATTCCTAATGATGCTGAGTTGGCATGAAGAGTTGATCCTACATCGTACCTGTAGGTTTGGATCTACAACAACTATGTTAAGAGTGTAATGATAGATGATGGGGTTGTTGTTAATATAGACACTTTCTCATTTCTTTAGAAGTTAGTATATGGAGAAACAAATTATTCCTCAACAAAAAATATGCTGAGAGGCTACGATACCCTCAAAGAAACTTCGATTAGAACTATAGTGCTTCTAGTCACTCTTAGACCCAAGACCATGTTGACTGAATTTTATATTATAGACCAGGAAAATAAATATAATATTATTCCTAATTGACCCGAGATTCATAAAATTAAGTAAATCCATTCCACGTTACTCCAAGATGTTAGATTCTTACACCTAGGTAAGGTTTTCATGGCTTAGGGTGACCCAAAGCCATTTGATATCCATCTATCCAACCTAAAGAAGAAATTAGAAGTTCATTCAGAATTTGAGCTCCAAACCATTCATGTAAACAAGCCTCAAGGTTCAAATTCTGAGTCCCAGTTTGTTCCTATAACTGATTTGGAAGCCCTTAAAGTGAGTGAAAGGTTGAATTTCAATTAAAAAAAATCCTCCATGGTAGAAACCATGTCAACAAAAAACCACGGCTGAAATCATTAAACTATTTGGGAATGATTTGCCAACTGTTCTTCCTTTTGATTCTTTGAGTATAGGTCACACCCTTGGAATAACCACTCTTCTATCTAGTGTCTTTAATAAGTTTTTTCTGGTTGAAGTCTGAAAATTTAAGGAATAATACTCCAATAAGGATCAAATTTCCATCTTCCTTGATGATTTTTGGAATCTCGAATACGATGGTGTAAAGTGCCACTTCGGTGTTGGGGCTGGGTGATCCTCACTTCCTTTAAGGGGAGGGTCATTCCTTTTACCTTCAAGCTAAATTTTGAGTGCATGAACAACAAATATGAGTATGAATCTCTACTTCTTGGTTTTATTGTGGCCAAGAGAATGGGTTTGAACAATGTTATAGTTTTAGGTGAGTCTAAAATTTTTGCTAATCAAGTGTCATACATCTATGAAACTAGAGCACAAACACATATAACTCTATAAGATGGGCGTTCTTGAGCTGACCAAGGGTTTTTATTTTATCTCTATCAAAATTATTTCATCAGATAAAAGCTTATTGGTCGATTCTATGGCTACTTCCTTTGGGTTTTGTCTAAACAAAGACCTGAAAGAAACCAAATTCATTATTTTGGTTCGTTCTAAACCTCTAGTTCGAAGGAAGCTAACCAATTTAATTTTAGCAAATGTCAAGACTAAGAATGATCCTACCACATTGGACCATGTGGATAATAATGAGGAAATCCTAGGATACCTTGATGCATACATTGATCTTATATTCTCGATCCACTGATATCTCGATTACATGAATGTTGGTGAAATAGGATGAATAATATGGTTAAATAGTTGCACCCTTCTTGATATGAGATGTGTTACACACAAGCGAAGGAGTGCTCTGTGATAGTGTTCGTAAAAAAAAGTTTAAGGCATTACATGCTTAATCAAGAAACATGAGTGATTGTTAAATCGAAAAAAGTGTGAACTTTCTTAACTCAAACTTCCTTATCTAAGAAGGTTAGTGGCTTAATTACGTTGATGGGTGAGTTTGAAATCACATTTGTTAACAAAATGTCTATGAAGAGACAAATTATTGGTGATTGGTTAGCTGATAACCCTATTTATTGTGTAGATCTACTAGACCTAGATTTTCCTCATGAATGTGTGTTCTACATAGTGTAGACACCAAAATTAGGTCACACTCCCCTTGGTTTCATGTCAAATAATCACCTTGAATACACTCATCTAACCATGGCCCCTTTCAACCCACTCTAATATTAGTTTAATAAAATTAATTCATGATCTCATAATATTTATTATTTAAATATCCCAATTGAGATAATTCTCACACTGCCACCACACCTATACACCTCACCTAGCCACCTAACCTCAAACCTATTCTTAGTATGTTTCCATAACTAAATAATACCTACGTAAACCCTAAAAAATCAAATCCTATATTCCCTCTAACCAAATTACCACCCGTAAGAAAGGAAACTTCCATTCTAATCCGCAGGGAAAAATGAACAAGATTTAAGAAATCAAGTGGATCTACACAGTTTAGTAAAACCTAGGAAATCCTGCCCTAACTGACATCGGTCACACTAAACCACTTCCGGTCAGCTCAGAACCATCGTCGATTACCATTTATTCCCTAAAACAACCTTATTATGAGGTTGACACATTTTTTGAGAACAAGAGATGAAACCAGAGCTACATGCAAGAAAAACCAGTATTCACACATGCATTAGAACATCCACAGACAACATCAAAAGCGATCACAGATCCATTTCCATTCACAAGAGCATCCTGGGAAGCACCATCACCACACTAAACTCCATACATCTGATCAAATTCCATTGTCATCTATCCATCAAGCTCATATAACAGTAAGTATTTTGTTAACCAACATTCATCTACTTTTCTTTTAGTATGCTCTGTTACCTCTGTTATTAGCTTCTACTTGCATTCCCATTCTCCCATCTTCCACCTTAATGCAAACTTAATCATTCTTTCACCCACACCATTAAAATGCCCATACCTGAATTTTAAAGATCTCTAAGCACACCTAAGATATTCATTGACCTTACCATTACCTTATCCATTTCATTTAGCCTTATATCTAGCCTCACACTAAGGTTTTAATAAATTTCATCTACCTGGACCATACCGATGCTAGTTACCCATAACCCTTGCAATTTTAACTTAAATCAGCATTGGTCATACCCTACCAGTGTCAATCTCTATGTTTTACCCTTAGACCAAGAACAAAGCCTTAAATCCCCACCAAATACCCAAAACATCCCAAAAAAAGACCCTGACAATACCAATACTCTGACAGAGACCTTGACCTTCAGATTCAATCATATCTTAGCCTATTGTAAAAGAATTTTCTTATTGTAGTCGAATAAGATACCAAAATCATTTTAACTACGGTAGGATTGTATTTATTGTTAACATTGAATCATTTTAAACAGTGGATTGATAGCCTTCTAGTTAGTATCACGATTCCTGGAACTAGCATACGCTAGGCAGTCCACTACATATACTATTTAACTTCTATTTGGTGGTCTTATTTTCTATTTTAGGGATTTCCTCCTAGCCAAAAGGAATCTCTCATGATCATTTGTGGACCAAGAAGTCATACGCACGCAATATCCTTCAAATAGCTTTAACAGGTATTCCTCCTAACTCATTTACCCTTATCTGTTTCGTCAATATTCAAGGAAACGTTCTAAGAATCAGGTGAAACATTTTGGCATGCCCAGTGGGACCCATTCGGGGTTCCTTTCATTTCTTTATTTATAGGTGAAATTTTTTATGTTTGTTTCCTTTCTAAAAGGTTCTCACATTAAAATTTCTCCCCTGGAATCCTCTTTTCTTTCTATTTGTCTCAAAGCAATTGTGTTTTGGTGCTATAAAAGGAACTCTTCTTCTCTTTCATTTGTACTACATTAGTGAATGATCATACTCTCTCATGTTCATATTTTTGTGTCATCAAATTTAATATTTCGATTTGGGATTAAAATAAAATGCATCTCATTCTTCTTTACTACATTATCTCACATTAAATGAGGGAAACCTATATACTAGAAGTCATACCCAACTGATGGTTAAAAAATGAATTGTAGAAAAGGACTTCCTTTCTCTTCTTCTCTCTTTGATTCTTACCCAAGCATCACAAAATTGAAGAAATATAAAAATTCTAAAACAACATCTTACCCAAAATAAGTTGTAAGTGATCACAAGATCACGATATAGTGGGCACCCATCTTGTTACTTCTTTCGAGTCATTATCTCAAAAGATGGCCCGCCCTTGCCATAACATAATCTAAAACCTCTCCTTGTATATCTCCTTCTTCGTAGGAAGCCTTCCTCACCAAAAACTCTAATCTAAAGTTCATGAGTCAGTCTTCTAAATAGCATAAGTTGAACAAACATAAAGAAAATATCACTCTTAAGATCATATTTTTCTTAGTGTTTTTGCTTGGCTTGTATTTTGAGGTGAGAGGATGCGTTCTTCATCTTTATATTTCTCCTTGCACGCTCCTTATCATAGTTGGTGTATTCCAACTTTGTCTAAGTGTGCCTGGACCCCATTTTAACCATTCTCAGAATTTTGGGTTTGATTCTACACTTGATTTTAAATCACAACCACTTGTTCTTCATCTCTGTTTCAATTTCATAGTAACCAGTGTCGGTCCATCAACCATCATCAGTTACCCTCTGACCGTGACCAGTTTTACCCAACCAACATTGGTTTACTGTTCTTTTGGTTGACCTTCCCAAAAGGACACCTATTTCATATTCTTTATTACTTAGAGTCTCTGTAACTCTCATCTTCTCTGTCCTGATAAAATCCATCTGCATCTTATCTACCCAGTAAGTTATTAGCATTTTTTCTTGTTTTGAAAAACTATCCATTTTCCATAGTGAACGACCGCAATTACCTATGACCAACGTCGGTTTACCATAACCGGTAGCAGTTAAGATGTTCAAATTTCCAACTAATATTTTGTACCAAATCTTCCTACCACTGCGTGTTTTTCCTATTTCTGTTGTATTTTTGTGTCATTTACAGAAAGAAGTTATCACATCAGTACTTGTTCACATGGTGCTAATTCATAGCCAATCAAATGCCCTCATATTCCACGCTAGTTGTCAACCACTCCCACCCATTCCTTCACCACCTTCAATTCTATCACCCATGGATCCTACCCAACCTATCACTATCACCATAGGGGATGAGGAGTTTACACAACTCCCTAACTAGAACCCTGCCACCTCATAGTTATATCTTTCCCACTCGTCCACTAGAGATGCCTCGTGTCAGTTGATATATAACATGCCCATATCTATCCCCCCGACACTCATTCCTAATTATGCTTCAGCCCCTTCTAGCTTCGTGTTACCCGCATCTGCCTTACCCCCAGTATTTTGCTACCAGGCCCTGTACTTGTTATGATCACCACATCAACCACATCTATTGCACCCATAAAATCCACTATATCTTTTTCCACCACCCAAAACATAACCTCATATGTGCCTATTGTCTCACATATACCCATAGCAACACAACCACCCCCGGTGTTAATGACCCCTACCCCATTTCAAAAAAAATTCCTCTCTACTCCATAGTCCTTAGCCCCCATCACTACTAGGGTTACCTCGACCCTTCCACCTCCATATACATACTATCAGAATCCTCTAACTTCATCCATCATTCCTTTAAGGTACGTACCCCCTATCTCACTCCCTTATTCCCAACCTACCTGTGCGGCATCACCATATACTGGAATGCCACCTCCATCATATGTCCAACACCAACCCTCTCACACTACAGGAGGTACCCATCCATCACCACCTACCAATAACCTCATCAAGTTAATGATTGAAAAGATGCAGAAACTAGAGGCATTGGTTTCCGGCTCGCGCAACTCTCTCACCTACGACAAAATTTTAACTGAGCCCATATACCCATCTTTTCCTATTCATCCATATCCCATACATTGGGAAATGCTTAAATTTAACTACTTCAATAGCAAAGGGGACCCGCAACAACACTTGCGGTCTTTCAAACATGGGTGTTATCTGATCACCCATGATGATGCTTTACTTCTGAGGACCTTTCCCATGTCTCTGACTAGGCCCACATTAGACTAGTATAGTGGGTTACCTAGACATTCTATCTTCTCATTTAATCAGGTAGCCCAAGCCTTCTTGGATCACTTCTCCATCAACATTTTTACGAAAGTTACCATGACTGATCTCTACTCTACACATCAATATCACGACGAGTCTATCGCAGATTTTTTCACTCGTTGGCATAGCCTGATGAATCAACTCACATTCCAATTGCCACAAACTAAGCTCATAGATCTTTTCACTCAGGATTGTGCTAGATATAGCTCACCGACCCTGTAGGTCCAGACATTCCAAACCCTCGATGGGGCATTCACCATGGCATGAAAGCTAGATATTTGGGCCATCGAGGAAAAGAAAATTCAACTACACAATAAGAACTTGGCATTTAAGTCAAATGATACCTCTTCTTCTTCAAAACCAAAAAATAATTATTTAAAATCTAAGGGGGCCACTAACATAGTGGTAATCAAGCCCGGCCCAGCTCATCCATCAAATCAGGCTAAGCCCTCATCTCATCTTTCTCCTGTCTAGACCTTTCAATTCAAACGAGAACAACAGAAATACATCCAAATCAGGGATCTTTATTCCTCTATCTTAGAAAATATCATTAAATTTGGGGCCATTAACCTTCCCCTATCAAACCACACAATAGTTTTGATCCTTCTTGCCCCACACTTGTATGGTACAAAGAGCACAACTTCTAAAACTATCATCCGGTAAAAGGTCATAGTGATGGTAATTGCATTACTTTCAAAAACATTGTCCAAGAAATGCTTGAGACCGGCAAGTTAGTCTTAGATAACCCGAACGCACCTTCCAATCAAAACCTACACATCTTCAAGAAATCATTTCCTAATCACACCCCTTCTTCAGATCAAACTGGAGAGACCTCAATTAATGATAGCCATACCCGTAAGGTCCATGCTATTTTCAGTGATACACCAGTTGTTTCCCAATTACCTCATATTCCTACCATAGAAGAAATCTTGGCCTAAGGTCCTCCACCTACACATGAATCCACTTCACCTATTCCTCCACCCATAGAGTAACACCCTTCGTCTCCTCCCTCACCTCTGAAGGAGTCTTCTCTTAACATCAAAATCATTTCACCTTTGGCTTCACCACCTAGAGAGCCATCACTAGTGGTACCTCTCCGACCCACAGGAGACACTTGTTCATCTCCCCCCACCCATAGAGGAACACCCATCATCTCCTTTACCTATCAAATATCTAGTAGAAATGTCATTACCTCTAGCTGACCATTCTCCATCAGCCACATAAGAGCCTGCTGACTTACTTTCAGCTCTCTTACCCATAGAGGCTGAAGCTAGAAAATTCCCCATTTCTAAAACACATTTTATAGAAATTTTGATTGGATCCACATCAACCCCACCCACTGTAGTGTCCTTCTCATGTTTAGCCAACCGCCTAGATTATGTGGATAGAACCCTAATTTGGGGGTATCTTCTACTTCATGTCTCAACACAAATGGATATTTCACTCGTTGACACCTCCACTATTTATCTAAAAGCATTTCAGTGGATCAAACCAAACAAAACCATAACTATCACAAATTATCCCACGATACCATTCATGGCTCAACTTACACCTCTATCAATAACCCAACATGCATCTACATCTAAACCCACCTCTACATCATGTGCCTTGCCTAAACCTATTACTACTTTAGGGGTCATCCCAACGGCTAGCCTTACTCATCCACTCATCAAATTAGATTTTGTTACATCCTCCAAAACTAACATGAAACTTAATCCGGCCCCTAAACAAAAGAACCAATCCCCTATATCTCGTACCCCAACCTCACCGATCACACCTTCATCACCTTCACCCCTTTTGTCCGTCTTAAGACCTCACCCCTCGACCTTGGCTAAGAAACCTCCACCCGCTGGTAAAATAAAAACACAGCAGCCCATTCCTCCCTTGCAAATCTCTAATATACCTAAGCACCCAACACAACTTCTGCCCACACCTGTAACATTTTACCACCCATACCTCCAATACCATCGATAACTTCTTCACTACCTATAACACTTCATTCCCTTTCCATTACACCTCCTACATAACCTATGCCATCTACCTCCACAACACGTTGGTTATCACCATGGGTAACCCGCCCTCTTCCACCATCCACTTTTCCCTCTAAATCTTGTGCACCCATATCACCCTTACACAAGAAGGTGCAACCTAAAGTCAAAAATCCACTACCCTCCAATAAGGTAGTCAAACCAACCACACACTCTATTACCAGTTCATCTACCATGCCCTTACCCAAGGAGATACAACCAACACCTAAGACAACAACAACACCTAAAAAAATAGCTCGACCCACTACCCCTCTTGAAAAGACCCTTCCTTTACAATCAGCTGCACCTGCACTCAAACTCACATTCACCTCCTATTATGATCCACTAGTGGGATCCTATGCCAAGATCCTAACCACCCTACTTGAAGATTCTGTAATAGCATTTCCACCTCTTAGACCTTACAACTCACTCAAAACCAAACCAAAAGGGTTTGACAAAACAAAAAATTTCTCCTACCATCATTTCCTAGGACACAATGTAGAGAAATATAAGGCTTTAAAAATCATTCTTATCAAATTGTGTCCTCCAAAAGAAAACTTTGACGATGATGACCTTCTCAATGAGGACCCCGTTTCACCAACACCAGTTTATATAGTTCTTCCCTCATTTCCTACTCAGCAACCAGGACCTCCACCCCCACAACTAATAGAGCCACCCCCAAGATTCAAAATTAACATGGTTCGTATCAGAGAACTCACCAAACCTCCACCCAAATGTTGGTGTGCCCAAGTTATTTCACAAGGTTCATTCCTACCTCTTGGATTCTTCCCTTCCTTTCGCTATACCTTTCATGTCTCACCTACTTCACCTGCCTCCTAGCCCCAAATTAACATGTTCCACGTTACTACCCGCACACAGAAAGACAAAGGAAAAGAAAAGGCAACCAACCCACTGACCAACCTTATACCCAACATACCATCTGTACCCTCACCTAAAGTCACTATCTACAGCCCCAGATATCCTATTTCCCATAGAGTTATACATCGTGCGATGCTCAAGCAATTACACCAATCCTGCCTTGAAATGTCCCTATATGACCTAATCCAAACCTCTGAATCCCATCACCAATCTCTCATGGAGGTTCTTCAGTCTATTAAGGTCTTACCCAACGACCCTACACCCATATCCTCAATTATTACACCTCATCATGTAGCCTCTCTCACAAAATTATCACCTTCTTCATCCTCCTCATTTCCCATCACCTGTTGTTCCAAGTACAGCTAAGCGATCTCTTGTGTCCAACAGGGCATGCAAGAGATCTCATCAAGTTTCTAGGTTGTTGTCGCCCCTCCATCAGGATGGAGCATTATTCGCAACGTTCCCCCTTGTTCTAACTCATTTTCATGTTACAAGAAAATTTAGGTTTTTGATCATGATTATGGACACAATAGGTCCAAGAGTTGTAACCTTCAGCATCTGATACCAAGATGTAACATCCTCCTTTTATACATTAGAACAAGTCATTTTTTTTTTATCCCTTTGATAATTGCATCCTGGTTCTAAATACATAATTTAGAACTCACAAATCAAATAACCATTCATATAACAGAAAAACCATATACCGTTGTAATGACTCGGAGTACCTCCGATCCATTCATTCCATGACTCGATAATCTACCGATCTATTCATTAGTGATAAGAGTTGGTGTTTTTATTTAACACCCCACTCTTGCAGTTCTCTTCCCTATTCTGGGAATCAGAATGCTCTTTCTAAGGAACTTATCTAAATAATTGTTACCATTATTCATTGGCATCTCATCCCTTAGACTAGGTGATTGAGGACAACACAATTAACAGCTTGCGATACTTTGGCCAAAGATTTGAAACATACTACTTATGTCTCGTATTCCTTAATGGCATACTCATCAATCTGGAATACGTCCCTCACCCCATTCTTATGTTATGTAGAATGTCTTATATCAACTTCTGTCAGTCCCTCCTATACCCACTTAATCACTCAGAAACAGATTAGTAAGGTGATAGCATTATATGGATGCCCACGAGGACTAGGGATACGATGACATACTGGTTCAACCCTAGTTAAACCAATGTGTCAAGATACCCTAAATCTCCTAGGCAACCTTATAACGTGACCACATTCCTAATCGGTCCCAGAGTAACTTGTTTGAGTTCAAGGTGTAAATCTTAGCGATCAATGTAAAGGGTGTCGTCATAAGTCACCTGTATTGTTGTAACTTCAAGAAGATACTAATCTTCTCAAAGGTACAACCCTGCAGTTGACTTCTGCTGTCAACTTTTAAAATCCACCTCGAAAAGATCTACTTATTAATAAGCATTACGCACATTGAGTTTAAATTACATTAAAAGACGTTTCCCTTAAGGTTAGCCTTTCCCAATCCCTGGGTTCCTCACCTTAGAATGACCTTTCTTAATAAAACCCTTTGCACAAATATGTCAATAAGACTAAGGTCCCATCAAGGAGCTCATAGAATTTACTTAATTCTATATCAACAAAATTGGACAATAACAAAAAATATTCACATGAGATTGCCATCTGAACCCTATTTAGGTTTAATTCAGTTCTCAATTTGAATTTATATCTTACTTATAAGTATTGAGATATAGTGATTAAGATTCCAATTACACGTTGTCCCTGGTTTAATCAAGACTAGGAATTAATAATTTAATTCAGCTTGTTTAGCGTTCTGCTTAGGTTTATTTTGTCCCTAGCTTCCAGTAAGACAATGATCTATATTTCAATTTAGCTTTAGTTAGAACACACAAGAATTACTAAACAATCATAAGTATTCAGTCACATATTATTGCAAGCTTACATTGATAATCACAAAAGTCTCCAATATAAACAATATTAACAATGCTCTTTAGATCATTTGAACCGAAGAAGGTCAAACTATCAAGATATAGATGCAAACATATAAGTATCAATTATTTATTTCCATTTCCTTCAAAACTATTCAAATACATTTTATGCATTCAGCATATTTGATAAAATGTTCAACGGAAAAAAGAACATCTTTCCTCATATAGTACATTTAGAAAATTAAGCTGTAATTCAACATAAAATCAAATTTATAACAATCTGATCATCCTATCAGATTTGCGTGCTTTTTACCACTTACAGCATCCATCTGCAAAAATTGTCAACATGGGTCAGTTCAATGAACTGAGCATGATAAGCACTAACTCTTTAAACAATTGCAATCCATCAACTGTTTTCATTAAACACCCTATTTAAATGAGATCAAATCACCAAACAAGTAAACATATTTCAGACTATGCTTTGGTAAAACAACATGACTATAAACGCGTAGCTCATATTATAGTCACTAAATAGTCTCAGATACTTTTCAATTATTTCATCAAAACGTTAGTGACCAAGAAGACAAATGCATCTAACCAACTATCCATCTGAATCCCAAGGACAGCAACATCAGACGGATTATATATTCAACATAATAAATAAATAACCTTTCATGATTCCATCAGCATGATAGAACAATTCCAAAAGTTAGATAAACAATTATATCAACCTATACTTAATAACAGAAGAGAAATAAACGAATCATACATATTTCCTTCAGAACTAGCTCATGACTGTACCATCTTTCCAAGATCAAGGCATTCACCTTAAACACATGCAAATAAATCAGACGAGACCATCAAAAGCACCATAGACTTGTTAAGGATCAAATATAACCAACTACTGTAGTTATCCAACAGTACAGTAGCTCTCACGCTAAACAGTGATGACCCTCTACCAACAGACTCCACAAGACCTTCCACATGAAGCGGCAAACAAGAAGATATTCACCACATCGCCTGTCGAGGTGCATTCGACGGCTCTTAGTTCAGTCAAGCTCAAGGCAGGATAGTCATGCAACAGAATACGTAAACACGACTACAATCCCACACATCAACCTACAGCCCCCTTCTAGTCCCTAATAAACAGTGCAAGGATTTCAGACCCAAGGTCGAAATCAAAGAGCTTCAATTTATCGCAGTCAACAATAGACTCCTCGACATTAAGCAATTAATGTTTCCCTAAGACTATGCCGAGATAATCACACAGAATTCCCACAACATGCACAGCCTTATCTAACTAGAATAATCAGAAAGGAAACATGCCATACCGTATTCTCATCTGGACGCATTCGGGGTTTGAAGTGTGGTATTCACGACCCAATTTTACAGAGCCAAGTTACATGATATCTAACTATACTCAAGGAATCCAACAGTGCCAAAAACAACAAGTGTACCAATCAGGTTAAATAGAGGCAAATACTATAGTTACCTATCAAGGATTCAACTGAACCCGAGTAAACAGTATACAAGATAAATAATAATTAATGATTCCCAACTGTGCCAACAATGGTAAACATTCATAATCAGGCTTATACAAAAGCTAATTACTGATTTCGTAACAAAGAATCCAACTGAGCCTCTTCAATATTTTCACACAAGCTTACACAGAAAGGAAATGTAAGTACACTCAAGAGTCTGCACCAAAAATTCATTACAAAATAACATAGGTTGTATACCTGTTACTCCTTCCGGACTCTAACAAAATCAAATTACCAATACTCAAATATATGTATATATAGCTTCAACAGTGGTCCATAATACACGAATCATTCAATGGATTCCACAGAGTCGTTTCGAATACAATAAATATATATATTGCATACTATCAACGGGTTACATCCCATAACCACAATGCAAGGGAAAAACAACTTCAGCAAGGTCACAATGAAATATTGTAACACAGCAAGTTATCCATTCACAAATAACTTTAAATATCAAAGTGAAACCTAATAAGATTCAGTAACCACTACCTTAATAACCTCGACAGAAGTTACAAAGAAGTCCAATTAAACTGAACAAAATGTCCATCAGTATTCTTCCCAACGAGTATCAACAACAAGCATCAACAGTAAGCATTAACAACAAGTATCGACAGTAAACATTGACAAAAAGTATCAACAGTAGCCTGTACCCAGCAAGAGAACAATTCATGGGCTCTCACAGAGCAAGCCCAGGTACACATTCTTGCATATATATTTCACAAATTAAAGCCGGAATGCAAAACACAAAAATATTGCAACAGTTCGAAAAATAAAATACACCCATCAAGGTTTAAATTGAAAAATCGAACCAGCAAGAAGATACAGTGATAAAATCACACAAGGCTACCATATAAATTATCTAATTCCAAAAATCATCGTAATAGAGTTGTTCTAATGAAATCATTTGAAAGAGAGCAAGATTTTTAAAGGTTAGGGCCTAACATGCCTGGTTATTTGCTTAAAATTTCGAAGCAGACCACTGAAAGAGCTCAAACCATCTCCTCCTTTTCCAAGTTAGAGCCACCCACAAAAAATTTCTTATTTCCAGGACTTATATATTTTCCTTGCCAAAGGAAAGAGCTAGTTACGCTCATACTTGCCATGCAACCTCCCAATAAGACTGGTGCGAAGAACCCAGTGAACAGACAGAAGGAAAATCGGAGCGCATGCAAAACCCAATAAACTACTAACTTTCCATTTTGCCTGCCTTCCCGTGAAACTCGAGCTCGACTACCGAGTTCATTAATTCCATTTACCTCCCAATTTCTCCCGCTCAATCTCCACTTCCACCGACCGCCCATAGTTGGCGATGGACAAATGCACATCAAAGACCATATCCAACTTTGGCGACCTGCCACGTTGGCTCTAGTTAGCCGTTTTTAAAAACCTCCACCAAATTACCTGTCCCTCATGCTTATCCATGCATTTAATAACATAGAAACTGCCACCCATGGTTGGCACCCTTCCAAAGGTCCCCTTCCTCCTTGTTCAATAGTTAGGTTAGTAACTTAGGTTAGGATTTAGGATAACACCTAGTCTAACGACTTTGCACATAGATACTAACTTAGAACATTAGCTCTTAGCCTAGGTCTAGGTTAGATTAACACTAATCTAACCCCTAGGTTATAGTTTAGTTTTAGGTTACTAACCTTAATAAATTCAGTTAGTCCTTAACATTTCAAATGCTTAGAAAAAGAATCTACCACATACATTCACGAATAGGGTTCACTCCTGTACTGCCAATAGGCTAGTGAATTAAAATGTAATTGAATTATTACCTGGTCCACGATCAAGGCCTTCCAGATATATTATGATATCTGGGCACCAGTTCATTTAACATGATCAGCCTGAGTTATACTCCGGACTAGCTTATTCACTACATCCAGACCTTGTAAACCTACTTAAGGTCTATAATTTTAATTCATCACGAATAAGCTTAAAGAACCACTTGGATCAACACCACTGATCCAAGGCTAGGTCTTATAGATGGATAACTCCATAATTCATTCTGAGATCAGATTTAAAATCAGGTGTAAAATGAAAGAAATAAAAGAGTCCAATCATAATCCAACTTAGTCAAAGATCTGCAATCTGCAAAGAAGATACAGTACATATCAAGCATGACTTCTCAATCAAATGAACACATCCTTTTTACAAGAAATCACATATCAACACTTGTATGCTCAGGAGGAAGTAACAATAGTTCAGGGTGTTACATGCTTCCCTCCTAAAAAGATTCATTGTCCCGATGATTACATATTAAATTAACCTTCAGGTCAACCAATTTATTAGTTCACAAAACAATGCGACTATTTTCCAACTTGAATAGTTCCAGAAATCAATGTCACAACACATTTTATTCAGCCTGAATAATGTTTGCCTTCATCTGGCTTTCATAAATACTTTTTAAAAAAAAAAAAGTTCATAAAAGAATGTTTTGTCAACAGATTTCATTCTGTTGAAAAAGAGAAGGAAAAGCAATTTTCATCTCTTCCATATTTTCCCAAGTTGCACTTTCTTCGTTAAACTGGTCCCACTGGACCTTACATTGTTGTATTTCACGATTTCTTAAATGCAATTGGTGAGTTTCCAGCACTCGTGTGGGTTTAACCATGATTATTCCTGGGTCTTAGACCTACAAGGAATTCCAATTTAAAACATGTGACAGATCTGAAACGTATTTCTTAAGCAAAGAAATATGGAAAACATCATGCATGCGAGATAAAGCAGTTGGTAATGCTAAACGATAAGCTACAGGATTGATTATTTTGACTATTTCGAAAGGTCCCCACGAATCGAGGGTGACAACTTGGCAGCCTTGCCAAAATTTATAGAACTCTTTCTGGGTTTAACACGAAGAAAAACCTTCTCACCAAGCTAAAAACTTCGATCAAACCCGCTTAAGGTCAGCATAGCTCTTCTTTCTATCCACTGCTTCCTTTAATCGTTCACGAATCAGCTTAACTTGCTGTTCCATTTCTATGAGAAATCTCTGGTCCAATTACCACTCTATCCTCAACACTATCCCAGCTAATAGGAGTTCTACACTTTCTTCCATAAAGTGCTTCAAATGGTGCCATTTTAAGAGATGAGTGATAAGTGTTGTTGTATGCGAACTCAACTAATGGAAGATACTCTTCCCATTTATACTGTTGATCTATGCAATTACATTCGCAACATGTCCTCCAACACTTGGTTTTACCCTCTCAGTTTGTCCATCCGTTTCCAGATGATATGCAAAACTGAAGTTTAGTTTCGTTCCAAGAGCTGCATTAAGTGTTTTCCAAAAATCTTGGACGTCATCCTTGGATCCCTATTAGATATAATCAATTCTGGTACACCATGTAATCTAAAAATTTCTTGTACGAATCTTTTGGCAATTACTGGTGAATCATCCTTTAGATTTCCAACGATGAAATGAGCTACCTTAGTTAGTTTATCTACAACTACCAGGATAACATCATGTTTATTCCTGGACATGGGTAATCCTTGTACAAAATCCATGGTTATTACTTGCCATTTGTATTGCAGTATGCTATGAGGATATAAACAGTCCAGCGGGGTGCATATGTTCTGCCTTAACCCGCTGACACTCCAAACAATGGGTCACAAAATTTATGACCATCCTTTTTCATACCCTTCCAAAAGTATTGTTGTTTCAGATCAGCAAGCATCTTTGTGATTCCCGGGGTGTCCAGAGAAAGGTGAATTATGAAATTCAACTAACAACTTCTTTCTCAAATCGTTCAGCATAGGTACGTATACCCTATTTTCATAACGCAATATTCCTTTATTATCAATATGAAAACCTTTATACCTTTCATCATTAGGTTCTGCAGCAAGCGCTGCTTTTACTTGCTGAAAGTATGCATCTGATTCTGAGGCACTTTTTACCTCATCTTTAAACTGAGTTCTTAATGTTATAAGAGCAGAAATGTGCCTCCTACGACTTAGAGCATTAGCTACTCTATTCTCCTTCCCTTTGATATAGCTAATATCAAAATCATATTGTGATAAAAATTCTAACCACCTTCTCTGTCTGGCATTCAGGTTAGGCTGAGTAAAAATATATTTCAGTCCTAAGTGATCATTTTTCAACTCAAAAGGTTTCCCAAGTAAGTAGTGTCTCCAGACTTGAAGTGCATTGAACAATGGCAGCAAGTTCCAAATCATGAGGGGCATAATTCAGCTCATGTAATTTAAGTTTTCTACTTTCATATGCTATGACTTGATCATTTTGAAGCAAAACACCTCCAAGGCCTTCCCCAGAAGCATTCGTTACAACAGTAAAACTCCCATTAGGGTCTGGTACAGCTAATATAGGTGTAGAAGTCAACTGTTCTTTCAGACTTTTGAAAGCCGCTTCGCACTTATCATTCCATATGAATTTCTTATCCTTCTTTTGCAATGAAGTTATTGGTGCAGCTACTTTAGAAAAATCCTTTACAAATTTTCTATAGTAACCTGCAAGACCCATGAAGCTTCTTACTTCGTGCACATTCTTTGGTGCAGGCCACTCAGTTATTGCCACTATTTTTGAACGATCTACAACAATTCCTTCCTTACTTATGACATGACCCAAATAGTGTACTTCTGAATCAAAGAAAGAACATTTGGATAACTTACCATACAACTTTCTTTTTTCTCAGAATTCCCAAAACTATCTTCAAATGCTCATTGTGCTCCTCAACGCTTTTAGAATAAATGAGAATATCGTCCAAGAATACAAGTACAAACTTGTCCAGATATTCTTGAAAAATATTGTTCATTAAATTCACAAAGGCTGCGGGTGCATTAGTTAATCAAAATGGTAGAACCGTGAATTCATAATGTCCGTACCTTGTTCGGAAAGTTGTTTTATGAATATCTTCTTCTCTAATCCTTAACTGATGATAGCCAGATCAAAGATCTTTCTTAGAATAAACCACTGCTCCACGCATCTGATCAAATAGATTGTCGATCCTAGGAAGTGGATATCTATTCTTGATTGTTGCTTTGTTCAACATCCGATAATCAATACACAGCCTTAGTGTTCCATCCTTCTTTTTCACAAATATCACAGGCACACCCCAAGGTGAAACACTTGGTCTAATCAAACCTTTAGTCAAAATTTCTTGCAACTGTGCCTTAAGCTCGACTAACTCTGTAGTAGTCATCCGATAAGGCACTTTGGAAATAGGTTCCGTTCCTGGTTTGATTTTGATGGTGAAGTCAAACTCTCTCTTGGGTGGTAACCCTGGTAATTCCTCAGGAAAAACATCCCTGAAACTTTGTAACAGAGGAAATTGTTTCATACAATCGCCATCTTCTTCTGAAAATTCAGATATCTTTACTGCATAAAGGGTACATCCTTTATTCTTAGCCTTTTTAAGCTGCATAGCTGACAGTTTTCTAACTGAAATTTCCCATTTCACACCTTGAATCTCTGCTATTTCCAGCTGATCATCTAAACATTTTATGTTCTTTTCATAGCAATCTACCTTTGCTTTATGGTCAGCTAACCAATTGACACCGATAACAATGTCATACGATCCCAAAGGTGTAACATAGAGGTCAACTTCCATGGAGAAATTAGGTAAGTCAAGGACTACCCCAAAAAGACACATACTCACTGTATGAACAGAGTTATTACCCATACTGTACAGTCCAAGATTTATCCATTTTTCTGGCTTTTTTTTTAAGTTTAGAAGCAAGTTTATTAGAAATGAAACATTCAATAGCTCCTGTATAAAAAATAATAGTGACAGGTATGCCAAATAACTTACCCGAAACTTCTATAGGTGTCACTTGCTTTTCAGCTTGCTTTTCTGCTACTGCAGCATGTATCTTGATGCTGCTGATTGCGATCATCCTTCTTCCAAAGGACATTGATTTACATAGTGGTCTTTTGCCACAATTGTAGCAGCCTCCTACAGGTCCCTTTTTAGGCTCAAAATTGCCTCCAGTTTTGTAATTGTCACGTTTTTCCCTCCATAGGGCTTCTGCCCATTGTTATAATTTTTTAGCAAAATTATTCCTTACGTTTCCAATGGGCTTAGTTGCCACTATTTTCTTGCTATTATCCCCTGGAAACTTACTTTTGTTGCCAAACTTTTTCCATGGTCCCTTTTTGGGTGCAAGAGAGGTTGAAGAAGGGTTTGCAGTCTTCTTCCGCACTTCTTCTTTATGAGCAGAAATAGCCTATAATTTTTGTTCTTGCCTTATGGCCTTTTCAACAACTCCTTCCATAGTGGTTGGACTGTGAACATCGACCCTGTCCCCCTATCACGGGATTCAATCCCATGATGAATTTCTGTATTCTGAACTTCTCGTCAGTTTGATACTGTGGTACATACTTGAGGAGTTTTGTAAACCGCTCCCAAGTATTCAGTTACCGTTAACTTCCCTTGAGCTAAGTTCTGAAATTCTATCATTTTCTGATCATAGAAAAAGTTGTAGCAGCCAATGTTGCCTAAAATAGCCTTTAAATTGATCCCAAGTAATATTGGTCTCATCAATGTTTAGTTCAGCTTTAAGGCTATCCCACCTCAAAGATGCTTCGTGGGAAAGCTGATAGGCTCCCCAAATAGCTTTGGTTTCCTCTAAGAAGTTCCTTATTGCAAATTACTTCTCCATTTCACTGAGCTAGTTCTTAGCTCCCTCTCCTAATGTGGGTGCCATCATACTTAGGTGCGCTTATCCTTTTTATATCATTAGTGAGTTCTGTTACCAACCTGGCCTTTTTTTTTTCTGGCTGGACAGGTGAATTTCCCAGCATTAACATCAACTCCCATGTCATGGTTGTCCTCAGGAGGGTTATTGATTGTTATTATCACCTTCTTCATCCTCCTCATTTTCCCATCACCTGTTGTTCAAGTACAGCTAAGCGATCTCTTGTGTCCAACAGGGCAGCAAGGATCTCATCAAGTTTCTAGGTTGTTGTCGCCCCTCCATCAGGTGGAGCATTATTCGCAACGTTCCCCCTTGTTCTAACCATTTTCTGTTACACAGAAAATTCAGGTTTTTTATCAGATTATGGACACAATAGGTCTAAGAGGTGTAACCTTCAGCTCTGATACCAAGATGTAACAACCTCCTTTTATACATTAAAACAAGTCATTTTTTTTTTATAATTGCATCCTGGTTCTAAATACATAATTTAGAACTCACAAATCAAATAACCATTCATATAACAGAAAACCATATGCCACTGTAATGACTCAGAGTACCTCCGATCTATTCATTCCATGACTCGGTAATCTACCGATCTATTCATTAGTGATAAGAGTTGGCATTTTTATTTAACACCCCACTCTTGCGGTTCTCTTCCCTATTCTGGGAATCAGAATGCTCTGTCCAAGGAACCTATCTGAATAATTGTTACCATTATTCATCGGCATCTCATCCCTTAGACTAGGTGATTGAGGACAACGCAATCAACAGCTTGCGATACTTTGGCCAAAGATTTGAAACATACTGCTTATGTCTCGTATTCCTTAACGGCATACTCGTCAATCTGGAATACGTCCTTCACCCCATTCTTATGTTATGTAGAATGTCTTATATCGACTTCTGTCAGTCCCTCCTATACCCACTTAATCACTCGGAAACGGATTAGTAAGGTGATAACGTTATATGGATGCCCACGAGGACTAGGGATACGATGACATACTGGTTCAACCCTAGTTAAACCAGTGTGTCAAGATACCCCGAATCTCCTAGGCAGCCTTATAACGTGACCACATTCCTAATCGGTCCTAGAGTAACCTGTTCGAGTTCAAGGTGTAAATCTTAGTGATCAATGCAAAGGGTGTCATCATAAGTCACCTGTATTGTTGTAACTTCGAGAAAATCCTAATCTTCTCGGAGGTACAACCCTACAGTTGACTTTTGCCATCAACCTTTAAATCCACCTCGAAAAGATCTACTTATTAATAAGCGTTACTCACATTGAGTTTAAATTACATTAAAAGACGTTTCCCTTAAGGTTAGCCTTTCCCGATCCCTGGGTTCCTCACCTTAGAATGACCTTTCTTAATAAAACCCTTTGCACAAAGATGTCATTAAGACTAAGGTCCCATCAAGGAGCTCATAGAATTTACTTAATTCTATATCAACAAAATTGGACAATAACCAAAAATTATTCACATGAGATTGCCATCTGAACCCTATTTAGGTTTAATTCAGTTCTCAATTTGAATTTATATCTTACTTATAAGTATCGAGATATAGTGATTAAGATTCCAATTACACGTTGTCCTGGTTTAATCAAGACTAGGAATTAATAATTTAATTCAGCTTGTTTAGCGTTCTGCTAAGGTTTATTTTGACCCTAGCTTCCAGTAAGACAGTGATCTATATTTCAATTTAGCTTTAGTTAGAACACACAAGAATTACTAAACAATCATAACTATTCAGTCACATATTCTTACAAGCTTACATTGATAATCACAAAAGTCTCCAATATAAACAATAATAACAATGCTCTTTAGATCATTTGAACTGAAGAAGGTCAAACTATCAAGATATAGATGCAAACATATAAGTATCAATTATCTATTTCCATTTCCTTCAGAAATAATCAAATACATTTTATGCATTCAGCATATTTGATACAATGCTCAACGGAAAAAGAACATCTTTCCTCATTTAGTACATTTAGAAAATTAAGATGTAATTCAACATAAAATCAAATTTAAACAATCTGATCATCCTATCAGATTTGCGTGCTTTTACCACTTACGGCATCCATCTGCAAAAATTGTCAACATGGGGTCAGTTCAATGAACTGAGCATGATAAGCACTAACTCTTAAAACAATTGCGATCCATCAATTGTTTTCATTAAACACCCTATTTAAATGAGATCAAATCACCAAACAAGTAAACATATTTCAGATTATGCTTTGGTAAAACAACATGACTATAAACACGTAGCTCATATTATAGTCACTAAATAGTCTCAGATGCTTTTCAATTATTTCATCAAAACGTTAGTGACCAAGAAGACAAATGCATCTAACCAACTATCCATCTGAATCCCAAGGATAGCAACATCAGATGGATTATATATTCAACATAATAAATAAATAACCTTTCATGATTCCATCAGCATGATAGAACAATTCCAAAAGTTATATAAACAATTATATCAACCTATACTTAATAACAGAAGAGAAATAAACGAATCATACATATTTCCTTCAAAACTAGCTCATGACTGTACCATCTTTCCAAGATCAAGGCATTCACCTTAAACACAAGCAAATAAATCAGACGAGACCATCAAAAGCACCAAAGATTTGTTAAAGATCAAATATAACCAACTACTGTAGTTATCCAGCAGTACAGTAGCTCTCACGCTAAACAGTGATGACCCTCTACCAACAGACTCCACAAGACCTTCCACATGAAGTGGAAAACAAGAAGATATTCACCACATCACCTGTCAAGGTGCAGTTCGATGGCTCTTAGTTCAGTCAAGCTCAAGGCAGGATAGTCATGCAACAGAATACGTAAACATGACTACAATCCCACACATCAACCTATAGCCCCCTTCTAGTCCCTAATAAACAGTGCAAGGCTTTCAGACCCAAGGTCGAAATCAAAGAGCTTCAATTTTATCGCAGTCAACAATAGACTCCTCGAAATTAAGCAATTGATGTTTCCCTAAGACTATGCCGAGATAATCACATAGAATTCCCACAACATGCACAACCTTATCTAACTGGAATAATCAGAAAGGAAACATGCCATACCGTATTCTCATCTGGACGCATTCGGGGTTTGAAGTGTGGTATTCACGACCCAATTTTACAGAGCCAAGTTACATGATATCTAACTATACTCAAGGAATCCAACAGTGCCAAAAACAACAAGTGTACCAATCAAGTTAAATAGAGGCAGATACTATAGTTACCTGTCAAGGATTCAACTGAACCCGAGTAACAGTATACAAGATAAATAATAATTAATGATTCCCAACTGTGCCAACAATGGTAAACATTCAAAATCAGGCTTATACAAAAGCTAATTACTGATTTCGTAACAAAGAATCCAACTGAGCCTCTTCAATATTTTTGCACAAGCTTACACAGAAAGGAAATGTAAGTACACTCAAGAGTCTGTACCAAAAATTCATTACAAAATAACATAGGTCGTATACCTGTTACTCCTTCAGGACTCTAACAAAATCAAATTACCAATACTCAAATATATGTATATATAGCTTCAACAGTGGTCCATAATACACGAATCATTCAATGGATTCCACAGAGTCGTTTCGAATACAATAAATATATATATTGCATACTATCAATGGGTTGCATCCCATAACCACAATGCAAGGGAAAAACAACTTCAGCAAGGTCGCAATGAAATACTGTAACACAGCAAGTTATCCATTCACAAATAACTTTAAAAATCAAAGCAAAACCCAACAAGATTCAGTAACCACTACCTTAATAACTTCGACAGAAGTTACAAAGAAGTCCAATTAAACTAAACAAAATGTCCATCAGTATTCTTTCCAACAAGTATCAACAACAAGCATCAATAGTAAGCATTAACAACAAGTATCGACAGTAAGCATTGACAACAATTATCAATAGTACCCTATACCCATCAACAGAACAATTCATGGGCTCTCACAGAGCAATCCCAGTACACATTCTTGCATATATATTTCTCAAATTAAATCCGGAATGCAAAACACCAAGAAATATTGCAACAGTTCGAAAAATAAAATACACCCATCAAGGTTTAAATTGAAAAATCGAACCAGCAAAAAGATACAGTGACAAAATCACACAAGGCTACCATATAAATCATCTAATTCCAAAAATCATCTGAACAGAGTTGTTCTAATGAAATCATTTGAAAGAGAGCAAGATTTTTAAAGGTTAGGGCCTAACATGCCTAGTTATTTGCTTAAAATTTCGAAGCAGACCACTGAAAGAGCTCGAACCTTCTCCTCCTTTTCCAAGTTAGAGCCACCAACAAAATTTGCTATTTCCATGACTTATATATTTTCCTTGCAAGAGGAAAGAGCTAGTTACGCTCATACTTTCCATGCAACACCAAGAAGACTGGGGCGAAGAACCAGTGAACAGACAGAAGGAAAACCGGAGCGCATGCAAAACACAATAAACTACTAACTTTCCATTTTGCCTTCCTTCCCGTGAAACTCGAGCTCGACTACCGAGTTCATTAATTGCATTTACTCCCAATTTCCTGCTCAATCTCCATTGCCACCGACCACCATAGTTGACGATGGACAATTGCACATCAAATACCATTTCCAATTTTGGCGACCTGCCACGTCGGCTCTAGTTAGCCATTTTAAAACCTCCACCAAATTACCTGTCCCTCATGCTTATCCATGCATTTAATGACATAGAAACTGCCACCCATGGTTCGTACCCTTCCAAAGGTCCCCTTCCTCCTTGTTCAATAGTTAGGTTAGTAACTTAGGTTAGGATTTAGGATAACACCTAGTCTAACCTCTTAGCGCATAGATACTAACTTAGAACATTAGCTCTTAGCCTAGGTCTAGGTTAGATTAACACTAATCTAACCCCTAGGTTATAGTTTATTTTTAGGTTACTAACCTTAATAAATTCAGTTAGTCCTTAACATTTCAAATGCTTAGAAAAAGAATCTACCACATACATTCACGAACAGGGTTCACCCCTGTACTACCAATAGGCTAGTGAATTTAAATGTAACTGAATTATTACCTGGTCCATGATCAATACCTTCCAGATATATTACGATATCTGGCACCAGTTCATTTAACATGATCAGCCTGAGTTATACTCCGGACTAGCTTATTCAATGCATCCAAACCTTGCAACCTGCTTAAGGTCTATAATTTTAATTCATCACAAATAAACTTAAAGCACCACTTGGATCAATACCACTGATCCAAGACTAGGTCTTATAGATGGATAACTCCATAATTCATTCCAAAATTAGATTAAACTCAGGTGTAAAATAAAATAAATAAAAGAGTCCAATCACATTCCGACTCAGTCAAAGATATGGAATTTCAAAGAAGATATAGTACATATCAAGCATGACTTCTCAATCAAAGGAACACATCCTTTTTGTAAAATAAATCACATATCAACACTTGTATGCTCAGGAGGAAGTAACTATAGTCCAGGGTGTTACATGTTTCCCTCCTAAAAGATTCATCGTCCCGATGATTACATATTCGATTAACCTTTAGATCAACCAATTTATTAGTTCAAAAAACAATGCGACTATTTCCAACTTGAATAGTTCCAGAAATTAATGTCACAACACATTTTATTCATCCTGAATAATGTTTTCCTCCATCTGGCTTTCATATAAACTTTAAAAAAATAAGTTCATAAAACAAATGTTTTGTCAACAGATTTCATTCTGTTGAAAAAGAGAAGGAAAAGCAATCTTCATCTCTTCAAGATTTTCCCAAGTTGCACTTTCTTCGTTAAACTGGTCCCACTAGACCTTAAATTGTCGTATTTCACGATTTCTCAAATGCAATTGGCGAGTTTCCAGCACTCGTGTGGGTTTAACCACGATTATTTCTGGGTCTTGGACCTGTAAGGAATTCCAATTTAAAACATGTGACAGATCTGAAACATATTTCTTAAGCAAAGAAATATGGAAAACATCATGCATGTGAGATAAAGCAGGTGGTAATGCTAGATGATAAGCTACAGGATTGATTATTTTGACAATTTCGAAGGGTCCCACGAATCGAGGTGAAAACTTGGCCGCCTTGCCAAAAGTTATAGAGCTCTTTCTGGGTTTAACACGAAGAAAAACCTTCTCACCAAGCTCAAACCTTCTATCAACCCGCTTAAGGTCAGCATAGCTCTTCTGCCTATCTGTTGTTTCCTTTAATCATTCACGAATCAGCTTAACTTGCTGTTCCATTTCTGTGAGAATCTCTGGTCCAATTATCACTCTATCCTCAACACTATCCCAGCTAACAGGAGTTTTGCACTTTCTTCCATAAAGTGCTTCAAATGGTGCCATTTTAAGAGATGAGTGAAAAGTGTTGTTGTATGTGAACTCAACTAATGGAAGATACTCTTCCCATTTATACTGTTTATCCATGCAATACATTCGCAACATGTCCTCCAACACTTGGTTTACCCTCTCAATTTGTCCATCCATTTTTAGATGATATGCAGAACTGAAGTTTAGTTTCGTTCCAAGAGCTGCATTAAGCATTTTCCAAAATCTTGACGTAATTCTTGGATCCCTGTCAGATATAATCAATTCTGGTACACCATGTAATCTGAAAATTTTGTGTACGAATCTTTTGGCCAGCACTGGTGAATCATCCTTTAGATTTCTAGTGATGAAATGAGCTACCTTAGTCAGTTTATCTACAACTACTAGGATAACATCATGTTTATTCCTGGACATGGGTAATCCTTGTACAAAATCCATGGTTATTACTTGCCATTTGTACTGCGGTATGCTATGAGGATATAACAGTCCAGCAGGGTGCATATGTTCTGCCTTAACCTACTGACACTCCAAACAATGAGTCACAAAATTAATAACATCATTTTTCATACCTTTCCAAAAGTATTGCTGTTTCAAATCAGCAAGCATCTTTGTGATACCCGGGTGTCCAGAGAAAGGTGAATTATGAAATCCAACTAACAACTTCTTTCTCAAATCATTCAACATAGGTACGTATACCTTGTTTTCATAACGCAAAGATTCCTTCATTATCAAAATGAAAACCTTTATACCTTATATCCTTTGGTTCTGCAGTAAGCGTTGCTTTTACTTGTTGAAAGTATGCATCTGATTCTAAGGCACTTTTTACCTCATCTTTAAACTGAGTTCTTAATGTTATAAGAGCAAAAATGTGCCTCCTATGACTTAGAGCATCAGCTACTCTATTCTCCTTCCCTTTGATATAGCTAATATCAAAATCATATTGTGATAAAAATTCTAACCACCTTCTCTGTCTGGCATTCAGGTTAGGCTGAGTAAAAATATATTTCAGTCCTAAGTGATCAGTTTTCAACTCAAAAGGTTTCCCAAGTAAGTAGTGTCTCCATACTTGAAGTGCATGAACGATGGCAGCAAGTTCCAAATCATGAGGGGCATAATTAAGCTCATGTAATTTAAGTTTTCTACTTTCATATGTTATGATTTGATCATTTTGAAGCAAAACACCTCCAAGGCCTTCCCCAGAAGCATCCGTTATAACAGTAAAACTCCCGTTAGGGTCTGGTACAGCTAATATAGGTGTAGAAGTCAACTGGTCTTTCAGAATTTTGAAAGCCACTTCGCACTTATCATTCCATATGAATTTCTTATCCTTCTTTTGCAATGAAGTTATTGGTGTAGCTACTTTAGAAAAATCCTTAACAAATTTTCTATAGTAACCTGCAAGACCCATGAAGCTTCTTACTTCGTGCACATTCTTTGGTGCAGGCCACTCAGTTATTGCCACTATTTTTGAAGGATCTACAGAAATTCCTTCCTTACTTATGACATGACCCAAATAGTGTAATTCTGAATCAAAGAAAGAACATTTGGATAACTTACCATACAACTTTATTTTTCTCAGAATTCCCAAAACTATCTTCAAATGCTCATTGTGCTCCTCAACGCTTTTAGAATAAATGAGAATATCGTCCTAGAATACAAGTACAAACTTGTCTAGATATTCTTGAAAAATATTGTTCAGTAAGTTCATAAAGGCTGCGGGTGCATTAGTTAGTCCGAAGGGTAGAACCGTGAATTCATAATGTCTGTACCTTGTTCGAAAAGCTGTTTTATGAATATCTTCTTCTCTAATCCTTAACTGATGATAACCAGATCAAAGGTCTATCTTAGAATAAACCACTGCTCCATGCATCTGATCAAATAGATCGTCGATCCTAGGAAGTGGATATCTGTTCTTGATTGTTGCCTTGTTCAACATTCGATAATCGATACACAGCCTAAGCATTCCATCCTTCTTTTTCAAAAATATCACGGGTGCTCCCTAAGGTGAAACACTTGGTCTGATCAAACCTTTAGGAAAAAGTTCCTGTAACTTTGCCTTAAGCTTGACCAAATCTGTAGTAGTCATCCGATAAGGTGCTTTGGAAATAGGTTTTGTTCCTGGTTTGATTTCGATGGTGAAGTCAAATTCTCTCTTGGGTGGTAACCCTGGTAATTCCTCAGGAAAAACATCCCTGAAAATTTGTAGCAGAGGAAATAATTTCATGGAATCATCATCTTCTTCTGAAGATTCAAATATCTTTACTCCTTAAAGGGTACATCCTTTGTTTTTAGCCTTTTTAAGCTTCATAGCTGACAGTTTTCTAAATGAAATTTCCAGTTTCACCCCTTGAATCTTTGCAGATTCCAGCTGATCATCTAGACATTTTATGTTCTTTTCATAGCAGTCTACTTTTGCTTTATGGTCAGCTAACCAATTGACACCGATGACAATGTCATATGATCCCAAGGGTGTAACATAGAGGTCAACTTCCGTGGAAAAGTTAGGTAAGTCAAGGATTGCCCCAAAAAGACACATACTCACTGTATGAATAGAGTTATTACCATACTATACAGTCCAATGTTTATCCATTTTTCCAGCTTTTCTCTTAAGTTTAGAAGCAAGTTTATTAGAAATAAAACATTTAGTAGCTCCTATATCAAAAAGAATAGTGACAGGTATGCCAAATGAATCTATACTCACCTAACTTGGTGCAGAAGACTCATATATTCATCAATCGTTACCATCTGAGATGCAAACCATGTTGAACGAATTGACTATCGAAATCAACATCCACACTCAGGACAATCCACACATTCTAAAGATTGGCCAATCTTTAGATACTACTGAATAGGAAGCCATCACTTCTTTTCTCAAAAATCATAACCATGCTTTTGCTTAGTCTTACACAGACATGCTCGGTATTGACCCTACCATAGTGGTCCACAATATCGTAACCATTCTCGATGCCAAACCTATAAAATAAAAGCTAAGGAATATGCACCCTTCCATTGCTCTTTGACCTTAGCACCTTCTTTTTGTTTCCTTCATCTTACCCTTTGATTATCCTTGATGGATTTATAACATTGTCCCTGTCACTAAGGTAACAGGGGGACTCTACATTTACATAGATTTTCGTGACCTCAACCTAGCTTTCCTGAAAGATGACTTTCCTTTACCTGGTATTGACCAACTGGTTGACCTTACCACTGGTCACGAGATGCTATCACTCATGGATGGTTTCTTGGGTTATAACCAAATATTTCTTGCCCTACAATATCAACAAAAAACCACATTCATCACCCCTTGGGGGACCTTCTACTATTGATTCATTCCTTTCAACCTTAAAAATACTGGTGCTACATATCAACGGGCTATGAATTACATCTTCCATGACATCATGCACCGTATATTGGAATATTACGTAGATGATCTCCTTTCCAAATCTAAATGCCACTCTAAGCACCTTGCCATCCTAAAAACCATCTTTGACCACCTCATTAAGTGTTTTGTTCACCTTCAGCCCAAGAAATGTGTCTTCACAGTTCTCTCGGGTAAGCTCCTAGGATTTATTATCTCCTTACATGGTATAGAGGTTGACCCTGCTAAAGTCAAGGCCATTCTCGAAATTCCTCCACCCACTAATCTTTGGCTACTCCGTAGCCTACAAGGTAAGTTGTAATCTATTCATTGTTTCATTTTACAACTTTCTGATCGATGTCAGCCATTTCATCATCTTCCCAAAAAGGATGTCTCCTTTAAATGGGATGATAACTGCCACTAAGCTTTTGAGGCCTTAAAAAAAACCTTCTCCAACCACTCATAATCATTCCACTTAAAGAAAATCAAGCCTTCTACCTATACATTTTGGCTACGGATCACTCCTTAGGAGCCATGCTCACTCATCATGATGAACAACATAGGGAGCAGGTGGTTTATTACATAAGCTATATTTTTTTAGACTATGAGACCCGATACACCCATGCCGAAAAACATTGTTTAGCCTTAGTTTTCATTGCCACCAAACTCCACCATTACCTACTTAACCAAAAAACCTATGTTGTGACCAACACCGACCCCTTACACTTCATGTCTACCAAACTTACCAAAATCAATGGGCTGCACGCTGGCTTATGCTTCTAGCTAACCTCAACCTTGAATTCATCCATCAAAATTCCATCAAGGGCCAAGCAATTTCCAACCAATTGGCCAACACACCTATTTTCAAGGATTGACCCTCTAATTTTGACTTTCCAGATGAGTCTATTGCTACCCTTTCCTTGGATGAACTTGCTTACCAAATGACACTCTTCTTTGATGGCTCCAAGTGTCAGTGTGGGGGTGGGGCTAGTGTTATCCTCATTCTTCTTGATGGTGAACCCATTCCTTTGTCTTTCAAACTCAATTTTTATTGTACAAACAAAATTTCTTAATATGAAGCACTCGTATTGGGTCTCCAGGCTACCTATGACTTGGATGTTAATTCAATCAACATCTTTGGTGATTCTTAATTAGTCATAAACCAAGTCAATGGTATACACCAGTGTTGTAATGAGATACGTCAAAAGTATAAACATCATGTAGACATAATTTTGACCACCTTTGACCGTTACACCCTTCAAACCGTCCCTCGTTCTAAAATCTTTGTCACCGTATAAATATTCCAATCACCCTCTTATTTAGCTCACAAATATTACTCTATTATAACCACTGCTCCCGACCCAAGTGACCTTTGGTATAAATAATAATCAGATTATCTTTCCCTCTCCATCCTACCTCCTGACCTCACTCGTAATGGATAATGTGCCTTTCTTAAAAGGGTCTCTCATTACATCACCATGGTTGGTCTCCTCTATAAGTGCAGCTTCAATAGTATTCTCTTATGGTGCCTTACAAGTTATGAAATTCCTTATACCATTAAGGAAATTCATGATGACATATGTGGAGGTCACTTCAGTGGACTTTTTGTTGCTAAGCGTATTCTTTACTGAGGCTATTACTAGCCGACCCTTAACCATGATTGTTGTGATTATGTTCAGAGTTGTGTAAAATGCCAAAAACATGCCAACCTTCATCATACACCCAATCATGCATTATAGGTCACCCGTGACCTTTGGCCCTTCTCTCAATGGGGTTTGGATCTTGTCAGAGAGATCAATCCCCATTCTTCCCAACAACATCAATGGATAATCACCGCTACTGAATATTACACCAAATGGGCTTAAGCCATACCTCTCATCTCCAAAAAAGCTGAGAAAATATGTGAGTTCACCACTCATCACGTTATTTGTCACTTTCATGTCCCACATCACCTCATCACTGATAATGGAAAACAATTAAAAAATAAAACCTTACAAAAAATTTACGATGCCTTTGGTATTCAACTAAGTTTCTCATCACTATATTACCCACAAACCAATGACTAGGCCAAATCTACTAATAAAACCCTAAATAAAATTCTCATGAAAGTGGCAAATGATAATGGGAAGGACTGGCATACACAAATTCCTTTCGCCCTATGGGTGTACCACACTAGTATTCGTACTTCCACTGCTGCCACACTTTTTTCTCTGGTCTATGGTATAGAGGTTGTTCTACCTCTCGAAGTCCAGATTCCATATCTTTGTATTTCTCTCCAAGACATGCTCAATGATGATGACTTTCATCAGGACCATTTAGCACAACTTGAGTTATTAGATGAAATCCATCTTTATGCTCTTGATCATCTTCAAGTTTACCAAAAACATATCAAATGTGCCTATGAAAAACGTGTCCATGAACGAAATTTCCAAGTCAGTGACCTTGTCCTAAGGGAAATGAAACATGTAACCAAAGCAGAAAAAAGTAAATGGGGAAAATTTTCTGCTAATTAGCTTGGACCATACATTGTGACTCATGCTTATGGATCAAGTTCTTATCATTTATCTTCACTAGATGGTAAACATGAACCTGAGCCCCTTAATGCCTTGCATCTTTGACCATTCTACTATTGACTTTTAGTCCTACCTCACCTTATGCCTGTTTTCATGCTCATCCCTTGAGTGCTTTTCACTTCCCTCCTTTCACTATGCCATCCCCAATGATTAAACAAGAATCATGTGTGTACCCGTCACTCTTTTACCCTCTCTTAAATATGTGTACCATGGCTCTATACATGGCATGATTCTCATGGATACTTTTCGTTTTCTTTCAAATGAGATCCCATGGTCATTTCACCTTGCTTTTTGAACAAGAATCTGATTCTTCACCTTAGTCTTGTCCATGACTTAAAATCCCTCACATGCACTCCAAATCCTTGAGTCAAACTTCCAATAAAAAAATGACTCCCTCAAAAACGACATCTTTCTCTCTACATCGCTGCTATAAATAGACTAATCCATCAAAGGATAGCTATGTAAAGCTTTCTTCTTAAAAAAAAGAATCCAAAGCTTCCCGCATCGATCAGCTTCGTGAAGACCTCGAGGACTTAATTTCCTTATCCCATATAGACTTCCTGCATCAATCAGTCTATTTCAAATATAAGTTAAAATAGACACCTATTTTTTCATGGACTTGTTTATTGGGATCTTGGATCTCTTTCCATAAGGCATGCTCCCTCACGCCATATAAACTAACCACTTTTCACCTTCTCACCATTCACACTTTCATTTCTTACCACCTCAAGGGAATTATTAGAACCATGACATTTGATGATCATGTGACTACTCTTCACCTTTAGAATGATCAATCATGCAATGTCTTTAGGTTATTACGTTCATCAGCCTATTTAAGTATGACCCAATTGTTATAATCCTTACTAATCAGGGGGCTTTCTTACCTCCTCTTATCTTTTAACCTTCTTCATTACGTATTGATTATCCTATACAGGATTAGACCCTCAATGCTTACCTATGGGAAATTTTCCTCTTTTACCACAATCAACTTAAAATAACCCATATTAATGTGCCTACAGTTCAACCTTACCTAAACGACCTTGACTCAACCATGCCTATAACCTACCAACCCATTCTCATACCTCCTTACATTTTCCCTAGCTTATGGGAGAACTACATTGTCCTGAGGTTCCTTTTCACCTAGACTATGTAGGTAGCAATCCGAGGGTATGGGGCCTTTGGAGGTTATCTCGGCCACTCTCTACCCTAACCAATTCCCCTTTTCCCTTTCCTAATCACATTCTACCCTAGTTAATTTCCTTTTTATATATCAATAATTGGAAATTAAACCAAACAAAACAATAATCACTTCACATATTTATCATCATCATTTATACATTACCCTTATGTCTATCATTCATTATGTCTACCATTTCTTTACCATTATCAAACATGTTACTATAAAACATCTCAACTTGACTCCATCCATGCCTAAACCACAACCAGACTCAATCCATGCCTATGACCTGACTTCATCCATGTCTAAAGCACAACCTAACTAAATCCATGCCTATGACTTGACTCCATCCATGCCTAAACCACAACCTGACTCCATGCATGCCTATGACCTGACTCAATCCATGCAAAACCTGACTCGATCCATGCCTATGACCTGTCTCTATCATGCCTAAACTACTTAGTTTCCATCACATATACAAATAAAAATAGCAAGTTAAACACAACCATATACAGATAATGACAATAATCACCATCATCTTTATAAATCAATCATCTAAACATGTGTATCCATATACATAAATCCCAAATATCTTTGGCATGCAGGCCAGTGTATATAACAAAATCCTAAAACTCTCATGTACATCCTCACTATCTTTGGCATGCAAGTCGGTATATGTGTCAAAAATATGATGTCAACAATGAAATAATCATGCATAGAGCTCAATCATATGCCCATATGATGTCTAAACCAGTCTTATCTGTCTCCTCCCCTACTCCTCTACCCTGGCGTCTAGCTGATCTCCCTCCGCCTCACCCTAGTCTATCCCCTAAAGGTCTTGCCTCTAGAGCTGGCCTCCGTGTACTAGTGGCCTCACTCAAAAATTTCCCCTAGGCTCGCGGGCCCCCTTTACTCTCCACACTATGTGTGTGTGATCTTCTCCTCTTAGTAGAGGCCTACTGTGCTCTGTACTCAACATATGATAAGACATATATACCTACTGCCATCAAATGATCCTGGTAGTATCTCACCTCATCCATGGCATCTCTTAATCTAACAGAGGGTACTATCTATGCTGGTTTCATCAGCCTCTGACCCTATCCCTACCCATGTGGTGTTTCCATAAGACCTAGAGCTTGTGCTTGTATCTGGGCCGCTATCTGTGCCTGTGCAGTGACCAATTAGCCCTACAAACTTATCACTTGTCCCTGTAACATGGCTAACTAGCCTTGTAAACCTGTCACCTACACCTATAGGGAGGCTTCCTACACCCCATGTCCATCTCCACCCTCTCCCTCTCCCTCTGGTTCAGGTGTTGGTCCCTATACTCCTTGGGCCTAAAAAGTTGCCACCTGTGCCTACAGGGTCACAACTTGTGCCTTGGATCTTGTCAGATGTCCCTGTATTATGCCCAATTAGGTCACTAGGGTAGCCACCTGCCCCTGTAGGGCATCTCTCTACACTGTGATGCTAGCAAAATCTTGTTTCCCCGGCCTCAGCGGTCCTACTCGTAGCTATGCATCCCACCATTGCTTGTACCTATCGATCACCGTGATATCATCTATCTGTCAATTGACTGGCTTCTCCTCCTTCCCAGTTGGCACTGTTAGTTGTGGTGGAGATATAGGCCTCTCCACATCATCTCTCTTGTACTGAGGGAAGGGTTGGGGTATAACTTGTGGTAATCCAAACTACCATCTGACCCAGTCTATAGGTATCATCTCATGCTCCTGGGCTCGTCGCCCCTCTATCGACATGTAAATATGTAGCCCATCCATCTCTACCGCCATCTTCCTATATAAAATATACCCTATATATGGCCTCCAAATAATGTCCACACCAGAAAACTCCTCCAGTAATCGCCTATAATAGGTTACATCATGTGTCACTCTAGCCACTCAATGCTCTCCCATAACTGGTACCCATCATCTATAACCCACTCAAACAAGACCTGGCTCAAATGCATCGGCCTGGGGCATACCAACTAAGCACACACACATAATTTCCTCATAGGCCCAACAATGTAACAAAAATGTGTCGCACAAGCTGAAATGTCGTAGTCACCCGTAAGCACACAACTCCCTGTATAGTTATACCAAGAATGTAGGTGCCCATGAAAACCGAGTCTTTCTCTCCACCATGTCATGTAGGACTTCCATCAGTGACCATGGGAATATCCCACCCTCTGGATCTGGTAGTGCAAAATAGCAGACTACCTCCATCAGAAGTACTACCAGCGTCATCTCCTCAGGGTAGGATCGATACATTACCCCATAGCTCATACTGACACTATGTAATCCTAACAATGCCAACCCCTCTCCAAACACTAGTAAAATTAAATCCTCAGATTCCTTTGAGGAGATTGAGTAAACCTATGTACCTACTATATGTAGTCACAAGATCCAATAAACATCCTCTAAGGTGATCATGATCTCACCCGTCAGCAAATGAAAGGTATTGGTTGTTGATTCCCATCTGTCGATGAGAGTGACCATCAAGCTCAACTCTTGGACTACGTTTCGGTAGCATCTGACACTAATCAGACCCACATCTACAACATGGATCCAATCCTCACATGTCATCTCCCCCCATATCTTCATAAGTAAGGGAGGTACCCTATCCCTCATCCCTAGCTGGTCCCTGACCTACATATAACTAATCATATTAATAAACCTTTACCAAAACCCACATACAACCTTGTTAACCCCCTACTACACCACTTACACTAAATAAATCACCCTTTCACGTATATCTATAACCTAAATCAACACTACCTATCTACTTATCTACCCATGCCTCGAACCCTCCCCTATTGCCATTTTTCTCATCTCACTGATCTTACTTATTAGCTCACCTACCCATACCCATAACTCTACCATCCCCTCTCTACATCACCCTCCCCCTACCTATCTGTCAGTAACCTATCCACTTTAAATCTTTAAGGGCTTACTTCTTTATCCTATTGACTAGAATCAGCCAACATTGAGTGACCACGGTCCAACAATAACTGACATTAGTCACTGCATCTATGACTGATACCGGTCCTTACCCACTGACATCGGATAGGAGCAGATCGATGTTGGTCACTGTTGCGGTGAAAAACCCACGATGCCATCCCATCTTTCTCCCACTTCCCTCCTTTCTACCCATTTGCCCTCCCATAACTACCTAATTACCTATTCCCACCCATTACTTACCTAAATCTACCCTCCCTTATTACCCTTTTCTCATT
Source organism: Taxus chinensis (assembly GCA_019776745.2). Lineage (NCBI taxonomy): Eukaryota > Viridiplantae > Streptophyta > Pinopsida > Cupressales > Taxaceae > Taxus > Taxus chinensis. The sequence continues at coordinate 286,745,300 of CM034150.1, read as the reverse complement.
AATCTCCCACATTTAAATTTTAAAATTTTCCCCCCAAAAATAACCTAGTTTTCCTTCCTACCCTCCACCTACTCACAAACAATCAAACAATCAGAATAGGTTATTACCTCATCACGCTGTCGTCTACATGGTGGCACCTCAAGCCCCATGTGCAAGTCCACCTGATCCCTTTCATGCCTCTACCATCACCAATCATCCACTGGCTCAATCTAATCAAATCACTCACCCAATCCAATCATCGCGCTCATATCCCCACCTATCAAACAATGATCCCTCACTCTATGGCTTGCCAACTCATCTCTCCATGTCATTTGGTCACTTTTCACCTTATTCTTCCTCTCTTTTTTTTCTCTGATTTGGTAAATGACAAATGATTTTTAAAATGGGTGGCACTTTTTTCTTTTATAGCCTACCCAACTTGACCGGTGATAGTTTTCCCTTGACCGACATTGGTCTTGTGCCCTTGCCTACCACAGACAGTTTGACCTCAACTGACACTAGTCTTATGCCCTAGCCTACCATGGTTGGTCCACAACAACCAACATCGGTTCATTATAACCATTATTGGTTATCCTGCTTAGGATTTTTCCTACCCACTACCCCTCATTTGCTGACCTGAATCATTCTTTTCCTCACCAACACTTGGCTTGGAAACTCCACTTTACCCTCCTGACCTCATCATTTACCACTTAATGTATTCCTCATTTTGGTACTCATTATTTTACCCATACCTCTGCCCTACCCATGTCGTGACCTAGCTACTTATACTTAGAACATTACTAGTTACCTATGACCTCATGTGCTCATTATACCTTGCGACACTGTTACCTATGTTGTTTGATCTCCTAACCCTACATTTCCCTTTTCTAGGATTTTTTATCCTAACCCAACCTCTGGTGTTCCAGAACATACCTAAATGTTCCTGCACCTGACCTGCAGTATGTTTCTTGACCATATCCTATACCTTGGATACTGGAATCACCTCAACCTTGTTCGAATAAACCTATCGCCCTTAGACAATGTAGAGTTTTCATGCTCTTCAACTTGGTACCGTGCTACATTTTATATGTGTGCATGTGTTTGACTGTTATTATCTCTGACCCTGACCCATTACTTGTATTACATGATTGGACGTTTACCCCCTCATCCTTGTTATCCACCTTCCTCTTCATCACATCCACCTTTTATCAAACCACTCACCAATTTTGCCTTTTTCCTCATCAGTTCCTGGTTTGAGGGGGATCACCTTCACCCACACATTGGGTAACCACACCTTATTTTTGTCAGCGTCACTTACCAATACAAGCTACGTAACAAAAAGGGGAAAAATGTAGACACCAAAATTGGGTCACACTCTCCTTGGTCTCGAGTCAAATAATCACCTTAAATACACTCACCTAATCATGACCCCTTTCACCCCACTCTAATATTAATTTAATTAATTAAATTAAATTAATTCATGATCTCATAATATTTACTATTTAAATATCCTAATTGAGATAATTCTCACACTCCTACCTCACCTATAAACCTCACCTAGCCACCTCACCACAAACCTATTCTTAGCATGTTGTCATAACTAACTAAGACCTACATAATACCTAAAAATTAAATCCTACATTTTCTCTAACCAAATTCCCACCCATAAGAAAGGAAGCTTCCATTCTAATCTGCGGGGAAAAATGAAAAAGATCCGAGAAATCAAGTGGATCTGCACAGTTTAGTAAAACCTAGGAAATCCCGCCCTAACCGACATCGGTCAACCTAAACTGCTGTCGGTCAGCCCATAACTATCGTCGGTTACCATTTATTCCCAAAAACAACCTTATTACGAGGTTGACACATTTTCTAAGAGCAAGAGATGAAACCAGAGCTGCATGCAAGAAAAACCAGTATTCACACACACATCAGAACATCCACAGACAACATCAGAAGTGATCACAAAGCCATTTCCATTCACGAGAGCATCCTAGGAAGCACCATCACCACACTAAACTCCATCCATGTGATCAAATTCCATTGACATCTATCCATCAAGCTCATATAACAGTAATTATTTTGTTAACCAGCATTCATCTACTTTTATTTTAGTAGGCTTTGTTACCTATGTTATCAGCTTCTACTTGCATTCCCATTCTCCCATCTTCCACCTTAATGAAAACTTAATCATTCTTTCACCCACACCATTAAACTACCCATACCTGATTTTTAAAGATCTCTGAGCACACCTAAGATCTCCATTGACCTTACCATTTCCATCTCCATTTCATTTAGCCTCAGATTTGCCCTCACACCAAGATTTTATTAAGTTTCATCTACCCCAACCATAATGACACCGACTACCCATAACCATTGCCAGTTTCACTTAAATCGACATCAGTCATACCCTACCAATGTCAGTCTCTATGTTTCACCTTTAGATCAAGAACAGAGCCTTAAATCCCCACCAAATACCCAAAACAACCCAAAACTAGACCGTGACAATACCAGTACTCTGACAGAGACCTTGACCTTCAGATTCAATCATAGCTTAGCCTATTGTGAACAAATTTTCTTATTATAGTCGAATGAGATACCAAAATCATTTTAACTACGATAGGATTTTATTTATTTTTAACATTGAAATGTTTTAAATAGTGGATTGACAGCCTTCTAGGGAGTATTACACTTCTTGTAACTAGCATACACTGGGTAGTTCACTGCATATACTATTTGACTTCTGTTTGGTGGTCTTATTTTCTATTTTAGGGAGTTCCTCATAGCTAAAAGGAATCTCTCATGATCAGATGTGGACCAAGAAGTCATACACATGCAATAACCTTCAACCATCTTTAACAGGTATTCCTCCTAGCCCATTTACCCTTATCTGTTTCATCAATATTCAAGGAAACGCTCTAAGAATCAAGTGAAACACATATAGATAAATCCCCTTGTAGTTTCATGTCTATGGTACATGAATATTGTTAATCATATTGTGGACTGGTCGTATCCTGAGGGAGAAACCTCACGGAAAAGACAAAGGCTACATGTCATATCCTCCAAATACGCAGTTGTAGAATAAGTGCTCTACCATAGAGCCTTTGACAGTATGTTATTGAGATGTGCTGATGAGGAAGATTCATAGCAAATCCTCTTCAAATCCCGTAATGGATTTTTTGGTTGTCACTTCGAGGGGCATACAATAACTCACAAGATTCATCAAATGTGATATTTCTAGCCTACTTTAGAGCATGATGTTGTAGAGTATATTTGTAGGTGTCAAAAATGTCAAGAATTATCACATGAGATACACATTAATAAATAAGCTCTATAGCCCATAATGACACCTTGGCCGTTCTTGACGTGAAGTCTCAATTTGATAGGGAAGTTCTCACCCTCATCCTTGGATTTCCATAATTTCATTATCACAACCACTGAGTATTTTACCAAGTGGGTTAAGGCCATGCCTTTTGCTACTATGCCTGGATCTGTGATCACCAAGTTTATTCTAAACCAAATCATCTGTAGGTATGGATTCCCACAAGTCATTATCTTAGATAATGGCATGCTATTAAAAAATGAAGAGGTGCAAGAATTATGTGCGCATTTTAAGATATCTCACCACACAGCTTCTATATACTACCCTCAGGATAATGGAAAGCTTGAGGTAAAAACTAAAACCCTAAATTCCATCTTCCTTAATAATGTTAAGTAGAACAAAAGAGAGTGTAATTTTAAGCTATTTCCGGCCTTTTAGACCTATAAAACATTGATAAGAACACCAATAAGGGAAACCCCTTATTCTTTGGTCTTCGGATATCATTACAAGGCATCTTGGGTGAAGATAGGTATCAAGAAGCATGTTTAGCACAATTGGAAACCCTTGATGAAGCTCATATTTGAGCTGAACAACATCACCTTGTGTATACTGACAATACGTGTCATCAGTATAATAAGAAAGTGTATGAGTGAGAGATATGCATAGGAGATCTATTCTAAGACTTGATAACTGGATCGACAAAAATACCGGCGAAGGAAGAAATTTCAGGCCCAAATGGTTAGGCATGTATCAAGTGATAGAAGAATTCAATAATGATGTGTATCACTTGTGTACTTTAGAAGGTGATGAATTCATCGAATCATTAAATTTTCTTCACCTTAAACACTTTTACGCTTAATTAATTTGCATTTCTTCTTGTACATTAATGCATCCATGTTGCATACCATCTACATTATCACATTGTGAAGTTGTAAATCAAGAAAATTACTTTTCAAGAAACTTCTAAAAACTTCCAAATGTTGGCAAAAACATTTAATCATATCTCTTCAAGTATTTACCATATTATCATCAAACATCTATAAATATCTTCATCATTTAAACAATTAAGACAAAATTTTGACATTGGTCCTACCAAAACTTACATACTTAGTTTTATTCCTAGTTTCTTTTAGCTCATTTGTCTTTACCCATAGTTTGTTCTTGAAGCTTCTTCATATCACATCTTTCCCTGAAAAATATCTTTGATAACAAAAGCAATCTAAACATTTCACATGGAGCTCTTGTCCCCCTATCTCAACCTTTGGTCATGAGCCCTTGCATCCTACTAGTTGTATGGGGTTAAGTCTAGGGGAAATTATTTCCCTCCCAAAAGTACAATTCAAAATCAAAACTAATATATATATATATATATATCAATTAATAAATAGAAAACTCTTTCTTTTCCAAGTAACACTACACTTCCTTTCCCTACCATTCTTTGGTGACAATCCCATGCTTCTAACTAGTAACATGAAACTTGAAAAAAAGGTGAGGGACCTTAATCGCCTATCTCTTATCCTCAATGTTGAGACCATTCTTCTTATTGGTGGCATGGGGATAGATGTAGGGGGTCTTGTCAAACAAATCAATAAATTGTAAGTAAGTTAGCAAATAAATAGTTCCTTGAAACCTTAAAATCCCCTAGAAATTAAATTAGATGTGTATGTTGTAAGAGAGTCAAATCCTTAAAACGATATTTTTTCAATCAAAAGGCCATCTACGGATCTAAGTTTAGATAAAATTGTAAGAAAATCACATTCTGGACTCGGTAGTTAGTTGCGCTTATGGTTGAGTTATAGGTTCCTAATTGGGTCTTTGTCAAAGTCGTGTATTCTTATTACCATATTTATTCATCAAAACCATATAACTCATGTCCCTTCTGTCTCTCGATGTTGAGCCCTCACATATTACTGGTTGTCTGGAGTTAGGAGTGGAGAGATTTCATTTTATTATTATATCACATTAATCGCATTTTACTAATGAAAAATAAGTGCTAAATATTTTTTGAAAACCAAAGTATCTGATTACAATTTTTTCTCATTTGCATCATGTAACAAAATCATTTATCATCATCATCCATAACATACATGCATAAGAAGCATACAAAAGCATAAAAAATTATAAGAATATAAGAGTACACATGTGAGACAAGTCATGAATAAATCAACTCTTAGATAAAATAGCCAAACCAAAAAGATATTTATATATGTATATATAAAATAATGTTAAGTTTGTATATAATGCCATCACACTCTTGCAAGTGTGGTAAAAATGCTCATCTATTAGCCAAAAATCCAAAAGAATGATATATGTATCAAAAATGACCCAAATCAATAAAGGCCTATGGTTTATCCCTCCCTACAAGATCCCTAGGAAGGTGCACCAATATGACACTTACTATGGATCCCATGATGGGAGTGAGAGCCTCCATACCTAGACCTGTGTGAGTGACCATGAGGTGATGAACCACGTTATCAACTAGTGGTGGTAGCACCACTATGAGATTGATCTCGTCAGCATGCCCACTCAATCACCTCGAATGTAGCAATTCCATTCCTCACCTTGGTCATGGCTCTCGATACATTCCATTCCTATGTAAACACACCTGTGTATCACCCCACCATGGCCAGCTTTCCTAAGTCCATGAGTATCTCATCTCACGTAATCCCCATAGGATGTGTGATAGTATCCATGACAATACTACAAATAAGATCTCGCCAACCCTCGTTATTAGCTGTAAAACACAAGTAATGCAATGGCGAGTTAGAAAACTTTAGAAAAAAAAAAACAAGTAGTGTGTATTTTATTAATAATCTATTCTAAGAAGTAGTGTTGAGAGAAGAGTATTCTAATTACTTGGATCTCCTAGCATCTAAGATGGATCAACTAGTGTTGGTGGTGGTACGGGATTTGTAGCAAGTATCTCCTCATCTCTGACCTTCTCCACTATTGTATCTTCAATACCTCTCTCATATTTATACATTGAATCCTCATATCCTCCTCCGATAGGTGGAATAGTGTCCTCCATGTAAAAATTCTCATCCTTGGCCTCAGCCTCAACCCTCGGTGCTGTAGAAGCCTCTCTAGTGGCCATCCACTCTATCAATTTTCACCTCTCCTCCCTGTTCATCCTCTAACCCCACCTTTTTCTCCGCCTCTACCTCCATCTCTATCTTATCCTTTTCATCATCCCTGCTATATGTAGGTGTAGCCTCAATCTTGTTGTCCACTCAAAATTCCCCTGCTCTTAAGAAAGTGAAAATTTAAAATTTTGAGTTTAAGTGTTTTCTCTGTTGTACTGATAATGTGAAATGCCAAAGAAATTGAGAAATATACGTTTTTGGGTCATTTTGTGTGTTTTTCGGGCCTGTCGGACACTTTTGTCCCGCGTGTCCCAAGTTCAATTGGGCCCTTTGTTCCCCGATCGGCTGGTTCACCCGAAGTCTAGTTCTTTTCAGGCCCGTCAGGAAATTTTTGTCCCAAATGTCCCAAGTTCACCCGGACCAATTGTTCCATTTTCGTCTGATTCGGCCGAGCCGCGTACTTCGCGCTTTCGCATCCCACATGTCCCAAATGAACCAAGTGCCATTCATGCTAATTTTTCCCGCTCTACCCAAATACCTTGCTTTTCAAATTAGTAGGTATGTATTAAATGCGCATTCATTTCCTTTCTCTCTCCTAAACGGCTATATAACGAGCGAACCCCATATGCGTTTTGCACACTGCTTTCCTGCTATCTTTTGCTCAAACCTTTGCAATCTAAATTCCTACGTGCATATCCATTTTCCTCTAAAATTCCTTCCCAATTATAGCTTGCAGCTTCACCCTCCAAATTACTACCAAGATGAAGATAAATTTTCAGCGGCAAGAACAAATCTCACCACTAGAGTCTGTCGTTCCCAATATCGGGGACACTGAAGTTCACCATCTTAACTTTAGTGATTTTTGGTCGAGGATGACAGACGAAAACTCTACACCAATGGCACAGATGATTCATGATAGCGATTTGGCTTTCACCGGTGGTTTCCCAATCTCTGTGTAATGTGCAGATACAGTGCTTTCATGCGGAGCTCATTTCAACCTTGATTCGAGTGAATTGATGGGGAGCTCATTGCCAAACTTGACGCTACCCCGCCATTGGCACTGCACTGAGGATTCCAGAAATGGATAATGCCATAGTTGTCTCCCAGAATCAAGCACAGGCCCTATTCAATCAAGACAGTGACAACTACAAGGCTTCAGGAGAATTGAAGAATAGTTGGCAGAAGGGAGAGGCTTTCAAAACACTAGTTGTATCTGCTTTCAAAGATATACATTGTCATCTTCAGGATGAAACTTCTGGTGTGTTTCTCTCCCTACAAGAAATCAAAGCTCAATTCAGAGCTTTTTTCAAAGGAAATCTGTTCAAGGAAAGCTCCATTTCCAAAGAGAAAATGAAGGAGATCTGCTCTCTTCAATCTGCTATTGAAGAAGCAAATAAATACTATCATACTCATGTCGAGTTTGATAAGGAAATGGAGAAGTGCCTCAGATTTTAGACCCAGTCTACAGCCAACACATCAGTCCCATGTGGCAAAGACATATCCGAGGCATTGAAGAGATTCAGGTAGCGGATTTTGAAGTCAATGGGTCCATCCCAGTCATAAGCACCTATCTTCTTCTCCTTATTCCTCTCTTCTCTTCCAATTATTTTTCTCAGATTTATCATAATTAGTTGAGGTATTGCGATTAGCAATCCTTAACTAATATTTAGTTAAAAGAAGTAGTTACCAAGCGTAACTGAATTATAAACTATATAATGGCCTCTCCTCACCATTTTGAAGGAGGAAGAACTTGGCTTATTTTCTGAAAGTGTAAATAAATCATAAAGAAATCAATACAGAAGCGCTTTTCATTCTTCGTCTATCTGATTTCTTTTATCCCTAAGCTTTTCATTTAATCTTGTTAAGATCATTTGTCTATATTATATTAAGAAGCTTTGTATTCTTGCAGATGTTATTGATAGAACTTTGTGTCTTTCAAATTTCATCTTATTAGTATGATACAAATGATCTTGTTTCAATTCACTGTACCTTCGCATGCATAAAGAATTACTCTGTCATCTATAATTCTAAATGGTGCCTTTCTGCTCGTTCTCGTTTTCTCATTCCTCAGTCCTTTTGTAATTGATGATCCTTATAGAAAACACTTTCGTAAATATCCAAGTTCCACAAGAAAATCATGTTTTGTATATGTGTAAATAGGTTCATTTCTAAATAAGGGAACCTCTCCCATTAAAGAGGAGGGACTTCTTGTCCCCTGACTGTTGCTCTTCATGAAGTCCTATTTGATGACCAATAGTTTTTGGCGACTCCACTAGGGAAATCATATTCCAGTTCTGTAATTATTGATCATCCTTTGATCTGGCGACTCCATGTTTTACTTGAGGGAGAAGGGCCCTTGGTATTGAAGATTCTCATTTTCAGCTTTTGGAGCAGCAGGGTTTTCCTTTCCCTTCAACAAGAATAGAAAGACTCTTTCGACAAGTACTCCTCCTGGCCAAGATAGAATCCCTCAGTCCTAATCTTCGAGCTTTGATTCTTGTTGGTGTTGCAGTTCCTCTTCAAGCCATTTTTCCAAGAATGGCGGTACCACTTCCCTGGGGTCATCGTGTCGGGCCCCTTGCCCTTCCTCAGCCTTTACATGAGTTACCAAGAGGTAACTGGAAGAACTTCCCTAAATTCAAAGGCGATGGTAAATTACATCCTAATGAACACATCACAGCCTTCATAGTTGCATGTGGAGTTCTGGGAGTTAAACATGAAGATGTATCCGTAAGACTTTTCGTTGAGACTTTACAAGATAATGTTGCTGACTAGTTCTATCACCTTCCAGCCGGTGCTATCACTAGTTGGGATACAATGAGAACTAGGTTTGAAAACCGGTTCAATCCAGCAGAAGACGTGCATGCCTTGCAAGCCTAAATCTCTCAAATACTCGACCTGTAGATCAAATTCAAAAATGTTTTTTCCTAAATGATCAATCACCTGAAGTTAGCTATGCACTAAGAAGGGCTAATCTCGAAACATTGGGTGAAGATCAAACTCTTGTTGTTAGTGTCAAAGATGATTTAATCATGTCAGGGAAGTTGAGGAGAGACCCTTCTAAATCTAAATTTTCTTCTTCCTCCTCTTCCACCCCTGGACCTAATACTGATCCATTGGTACAAAAACTTGCAAATGATCTCATTGCCATAAAGAAACAATTGGCTCAGCATGCTCCCTATGCAGATGTTCTAAGGAGGAATTTTCAGCCCAGAAATCATTTTCCTACTGCTCAAACAAGGCTAGCACTTGAAGGACCTCCTATTAAATTTCTCGTCAATGCAACATGTGAAGTTGAGGAACTCGAAGATGAAGAGGTTAATGAAGATTGTGAGGAATTTGTTGAAGAGGTTGATGATGAAGTAGATGAACTTGAGGGATCTTGAGTTAATTTCTTCACCACTGAGGGCATTGATGATGAGGATGATTATGATGAAATAGTAGCAGACATGAATAGTGAATCATACACTGTCATGACTCGAGAGTAGACAAATCAGAGGGAGAAAGTGATGCAACCCACCAAGAAATCTAAAGAACAGCCGAAAACTATCCCTGTAATTGCAAAAGAGGATATCCTATCCCCATTTCACCTACACCAAAGGTGAGTCCTGTCAATTCTGATACTAAATTTATTTCCAGTTCTCCTAAAGTTGATAAACCTAAGATTTCAAATGATGGTAGCCCGTCCACTGCTGGGTCTTTCGATATTATTGACCACCTAAAAAAGACTAAGGTTCAAATCTCAGAAGCTGAATATTATCAGACCCATCCTAACGCCTTTGCTAAAATGATTCACTTTGTCAATTCCCATTCTAAAACTACCTCTAAAGGCCTTTTAACCACTCTTTCTTCTGCACCACAACCTAATCTAGTAGCCACTGTCAGCTCATCCAATGAAAAAATCAAACCATTCTATGTGACACTTCTTATAGCTGGCCATAGGCTCAGCAATTGCGTCGTAGACTCAGGAGCCTCAGATAATGTGATGCCTACTAAAGTAGCTCATGCCTTAGGCTTGACTCTCACATGCACTTATGGATCTTGTTACTCTATGGAGAGTAAGGAAGTGCCCTTAGTCGAAAGAATTAAAGATGCACAAGTGGCTTTTGCTGCTTTTCCTGAGAAGAAAGTTTTGGCTACCATCTTAGTAGCAGATATTCCTCCTTCATACGGAATGTTGCTAAGTAGGAACCTCTGTAAGGATGTGGGTGGAGAAATTCAAATGGATTTGTCACATGCACTCGTACCTATTAATGGGAAAATGAAGAAGTTGCTGCCTGAGAAGTAGTCTGAGTATATTGTACAAAAAACGGATGATCCTAAAGCACAAATACTCTATGAGGATATGGGGCATGGTAACTACATGATTATGTCTCCTGAAGAAATCCAACTCCCCAAAGTGTCACCTAAAGATCCTAATGGTGTTTGGATTTTAGAGTTGTATGGAAGTTGTTCCTCAGCTGGTTCTGGAGCTGGTGTCATACTGGTGTCACCTGAAGGAAGCCTTCATCCTTTCTTATTCAAGTTGCAATTTGAAAATACCAATAATACAGAAGAGTATGAGGCTCTCATTCTTGGACTATAGGTGGCAAAAGAACAAGGTGTGAAGAATATTCTAGCTCGTGGGGATGCGGAATTGATTGTAAAGCAAGTTAGAAACCTCTTCCAGGTGAAAAATGGAAGGTTGAAACATTACAGGAATTAGGTGTGGGATTCCATTGAATTTCTTGATGCTTTCTCCATTGAAGAAATACCTAGGGAGAAGAATACCAAGGCTGATTCATTAGCAGTCTCTGGGTCACTGCTTATACCTCATCCTGACTTTTCCCAAGATAAGTTCACCATTGAGATGATCCATTGACCTAGTGTACTTGATAATACAAATAACTAGCAAGTTTTCAATAATGATCAACATTTGCTTTCTTTCTTAGAACTCAAAGATAATTTTGAACAACTATACTTTGAAGGAAGTGATAACCTGCCTCGTGAAGGTGTGTCCTTTGACAAAGCAGCCACTCAAGGAGAAGAAACGGATCAGGATGGATGTATCAAACTCAAGGGAAACAAGATCCCTAAAGGATTGGTAAGTTTAGAGGAACTGTTTGATAAACACGACAAGTATGTAAAGTCTAGAGCTTCTACTGGACCTCAACAATCAGCTGAATATGAAAAAATTAATATTGGGAGTTCTACTGACCCTAAGTTCATGAACATTGGAAAATGTTGCACAGCAGATGAGAGGAAGAAAGCAATTGATCTGTTAAAGAGGTATAAGGATGTTCTTGCCTACTCTTATGAATATTTAAAAGCTTTCCAACAAAAAGAGATGCAGCATTTTATTCCTCTCAAACCTGGAATTAAGCCTTTTAAATAAAAGTAGAGGCAATACAATCCCAAAATAGCTGACACCATTTTTCAAGAAATACAGAAGTTGTTGAAAGCCAAAATCATTTTTCCTATCCATCATTCAACATGGATTGCCAATATTGTACCTGTTAGAAAGAAAAATGGTGAGATTCGTATCTGTGTTGACTTCAGGAATCTAAATCAGGCTTCCTTGAAAGATAATTATCCTTTACCTATGATGGATCAGGTCTTTCAAGTAGTAACAGGATCTGAAATGTTGTCTATGCTTGATGGATTCTCAGGATATAATCAGGTAGAAGTTAATACTGCAGATCAACACAAAACAACTTTCACTACCCCTTGGGGTACCTTTGCTTACAAGAGAATGCCTTTTGGGCTCATTAATGCCGGTGCTACTTTTCAGAGGGATATGTACCTAGCCTTTGGAAGTTTGAAAGGGAAGTGTATTGTTGTATACCTTGATGACTTGACTGTGTATTCTAAAACAAGGGCAGATCATTTTCAGCACCTAGAGACAGTTCTGCTAAGATGTAGAGAACATGGGATCTCTTTGAATCCTAAAAAATCTGTCTTTTGTGTCACAGAAGGGAAATTATTAGGGCACATCTTCTCCAAAGATGGTATTAAAATTGACCCTGAGCAAGTTCAAGTTATTCAGCAAATTCCTCTCCTAACCAGCAAAAAGGGCGTGCACTCTTTCTTTGGCAAGATAAACTTTTTGAGAAGATTCATCCCTGATTTTACAGAACTAACTCTGAATATCTCCCAAATGATGAAAGGCAAAAAAATGTTTGGTTGGTCTTCTGAAGGGAAAGAAGCCTTTGAAGATATTAAATGAGCCATTGCTAAAACTCCTGTTTTAGCATGTCCAGATTTTAGTAAAGATTTTTTTATCTATTACTACGCCATAGATAACACCTTGGCTAAAGTTTTGACTCAGGAAGATTCTAATGATCACGAACTCCCAATTGCCTTTATGAGCTATATTATAAAGGATCATGAGTTAAAATATACCATGATGGAAAAACATGCTTTTACAGTGGTTAAAGCTGTTAAGCAATTTTGTTTTTACATTCTTAACTCTCACTCCATGGTGTTGGTACCAGATACAACTGTTAAGTCAATTCTCACACAGAAGGAATTTGGATCCAAGAGAGGGAACTGGGTGGCCAAGGTTCAAGAATATGATATTGACATCAAACCGACCAAGCTCATCTGTGGAAAAAGCCTTTGTGAACTCATCGATGAAGGAGCTAGACATGAGTTACTGGAGGATAAAATTGGTCTTCCTATCGTTCTGTTTCTTAGCTCAGTTGACGAATGGTATGCTGATATCACCCATTTTCTCACCTATGGAGAATGCCCCTCTCATTTGACATCCAAAGAAAAGAGGACTGTTAAACTAAGGTCAGTGTAATATGTGTTGTGGGAAAATGCCTTGTTTAAACGTGGGTTAGATGGAAGGTTTTTGAAATGTGTGGACAAGGAACAATAGAAAAAGCTACTCTCAGCTTTTCATGATCAAGCATGTGGAGGGCCCTACTCATAAGATACTTCGTGGAGGATATTACTGGCCTACCTTATTCAGAGATGCATCCAAGTGGGTTGATAAATGTGAGGCTTGTCATACTTTCGTGGGTAGACCCAAATTGGCCTCTTTGCCTCTTAAGCCAGTTGTAATTGAAGAACCTTTTCAACAGTGGGGTTTGGACTTCATTCGAACACTTAACCCATCTTCTAGTGCTGGTCATACTCATGTATTAACTGCTACAGATTATTTCACAAAATGGGTAGAAGCCATTCCAGTAAAGAGTACTACTTCTGAAGTGGTGTGCAATTTCATCAAAGAAAACATCTTGGTAAGGTATGGTGTACCAAACAAGATTGTGACAAATATTGCTTCGAATTTTTCTTCAACTGAGATGATGGATTTTTGTTATGGATATGGCATCTCTCTGGCTCACTCTTCATATTACTATCCTCAGGGAAATGGACAAGCAGAATCCATTAATAAAAATCTGGTGACCATAATAAGGAAATTAGTCAATGAGTCTCAATGAAACTGGCACAAGAAACTCTATGATGCTCTTTGGGTAGACAGGATCACACCTAAGAGAGCCATTGGAATGTCTCCTTTTCAAGTGGTATATGGAGTAGAAGCTCAATTGCCAATAACAATGGAGCTGTCAGCCTTGCATCTAATGAAGGCCATTGAAGATACAAGTTTCAATGATGCTTTGGATAAGAGAATAATGTACCTTCACAAATTGAATGAGAACAGATTGGAATTTGCCGATAAGATATCTGCCCATCAACAGAAAGTTAAGGTCCTGTTTGATAAGAAAGCCAGGTTCATAGATTTCCAATTTGGGGACACTGTTTTTTTGTGGGATAAAAGGCATGAACCTCGTGGCAGCCATGGCAAGTTTGATTCCCTTTGGCTCGGACCTTTCAAGATCAGGCACTTTGCTGGTAAGAATTCTTTTTACCTTGATTATATGGATGGTTCTTCTCTCCAACTTCCTTATAGTGGGCAGTACCTAAAATTGTTCAAGTCATAGGTGATTAGGGAGTCCCTTGTATATTCTGTACAGTGTTTTGTTTTTCTTTCCCTTTGTTTTGGTGTGTTGTCCTCTGTATTAGTTTGATTCAATGACTCTGTGGCCCAATGGATAAGGTACTGGTCTACTTCCCCAAGTTTTTCTAAGTTCTTACCTTGTTTCATTCCTTGATTTTATGCCAAGTCATCCCCAGAAGGAGCCAGCTGTTGTCCACTCAAAATTCCCCTGCTCTTAAGAAAGTGAAAATTTAAAATTTTGAGTTTAAGTGTTTTCTCTGTTGTACTGATAACGTGAAATGCCAAAGAAATTTAGAAATCTACGTTTTTGGGTCATTTTGTGTGTTTTTCGGGCCCGTCACGTACTTTTGTCCCACGTGTCTCAAGTTCAATTGGGCCCTCTGTTCCCCAATTGGCTGGTTCACCCGAAGTCTGTTCTTTTCGGTCCCATCAGAACTTTTTGTCCCAAATGTCCCAAGTTTGCCCGGACCAATTGTTCCATTTTCGTCCGATTCGGCCTAGCCGCGTACTTCGCGCTTTCACGTCCCACATGTCCCAAATGAACCAAGTGCCATTCGTGCTAATTTTTCCCACTCTACCCAAATACCTTGCTTTTCAAATTAGTAGGTATGTATTAAATACACATTCATTGCCTTTCTCTCTCCTAAACGGCTATATAATGAGCGAACCCCCTATGCGTTTTGCACACTGCTTTCCTGCTATCTTTTGCTCGAACCTTTGCAATCTAAATTCCTGCGTGCGTATCCATTTTCCTCTGTAATTCCTTCCCAAGTTTAGCTTGCAGCTTCACCCTCTGAATTACTACCAACATGAAGATCAAATTTTAGGGGCAAGAACAAATCTCACCACTAGAGTCTGCTGTTCCTGATATCGGGGACAGTGAAGTTTGCCATCTTCACTTTAGTGATTTTTGGTTGAGGATGACAGACGCAAACCCTACACCAATGGCACAGATGATTCATGACAGCGGTTTGGCTTTCACCGGTGGTTTCCCAATCTCTGTGCAATGTGTAGATATAGTGCTTTCATGCAGAGCTCATTTCAACCCTGATTCGAGCGAATTGACAGGGAGCTCATTACCAAAATTGACGCTGCCACCATTGGCACTGCACTGAGGATTCCATAAATGGATAATGCCATAGTTGTCTCCCAGAATTAAGCACAGGCCCTGTTCAATCAAGACAGTGACAACTACAAGGCTTCGAGAGAATTGAAGAATAGTTGGCAGAAGGGAGAGGCTTTCAAAACACTAGTTGTATCTTCTTTCAAAGATATACATTGTCATCTTCAGGATGAAACTTCTGGTGTGTCTCTCTCCCTACAAGAAATCAAAGCTCAATTCAGAGCTTTTGTCAAAGGAAATCTATTCAAGGAAAGCTCCATTTCCAAAGAGAAAATGAAGGAGATCTTCTCTCTTCAATCTACTATTGAAGAAGCAACTAAAGACTATCATACTCATGTCGAGTTTGATAAGGAAATGGAGAAGTGCCTCAGATTTTGGACCCAGTATACAACCAACACATCATTCCCACATAGCAGAGACACAGCCGAGGCATTGAAGAGATTCAGGTAGTGGATTTTGAAATCAGTGGGTCCCTCCCAGTCATAAGCACCTGTCTTCTTCTCCTTATTCCTCTCTTCTCTTCCAATTTTTTTCTCGTATTTATCGTAATTAGTTGAGGTATTGCGATTGGCAATCCTTAACTAATCTTTAGTTAAAAGTAGTTACCGAGCGTAACTGAATTGTAAACTATATAATGGCCTCTCCTCACCATTTTGAAGGAGGAAGAACTTGGCTTATTTTCTGAAAGTGTAAATAAATCATAAAGAAATCAATATAGAAGGGCTTTTCATTCTTCGTCTATCTGATTTCTTTTATCCCTATGCTTTTCATTTAATCTTGTTAAGATCATTTGTCTATATTATATTAATAAGCTTTGTATTCTTACAGATGTTATTGATAGAAATTTGTGTCTTTCAAATTTCATCTTATTAGTATGATACAAATGATCTTATTTCAATTCAGTGTACCTTCGCATGCATAAAGAATTACTCTGTCATCTATAATTCTAAATGGTGCCTTTCTGCTCGTTCTCATTTTCTCATTCCTCAGTCCTTTTGTAATTGATGATCCTTATAGAAAACACTTTCGTAAATATCCAAGTTCCACAAGAAAATCATGTTTTGTATGTGTAAATAGGTTCGTTTCTGAATAAGGGAACCTCTCCCATTAAAGAGGAGGGACTTCTTGTCCCCTGACTATTGCTCTTCATGAAGTCCTATTTGACGACCAACAAATCTATAGAATTAGCCTCTGTCTAACAAGGTTACGTGTAACTTGTGGAGTATCGATCAGAGTCTCGGGAAAAACAACAATCCACTCGATCTTTCCCTTTGGGCCATTTCTTACCTCTCAAATCCCTTTGTAGACTTTTTTTTACCTTTGGGATTGCATCAATGTAAGGTAACCCACACTACTGGGGCACCCTTTGAACCGGATGGACCTCTACCTTACTAGTCTTATCCACTAAATATGTTGTGGAGCTGCAAGTAGTAAAAATAACATCTCCCTCACCCCATAAGAAGACCATATCCTAAACATTTCATGCAATCATGTCATCGGTAATAAGTTTAGAAACTAATTTATGTGGCCCCTTGAGGGGAGCCATGCCAACTGACCTCGTTGCTCTTATAGCCTCAAGATTTTCTATCCCAGTGCCCCTTTAGTAAGGGATCATCCTCTTGTATACCCAACTCATAATAAGTGTAGGATGACTGAGGGACTTTGCCCACTATCTAGAAACCATGTAAATATAATGGTAATTAGTTCCTAAAATATCCACATCACATGCATTATTGTGGCCATGTTTCTCAATTATTTAAATAACAAGGGCCTTGTAGTAGAGTAACTTGTCTCTACCCTGATCCTCAACTAAGCGCAAAGCTAAAATACTAATGATGGTCTTACATAAGGTAGGGATAGGGGTAGAGACAACTAAAAACAATCTCATGTTTTGTCTGGCACTAGTATTTGGTGGCAATGCATATCCCATGTATGCAGCCCATTTGTGATATTGTACCACTAACACCACACACTTTAGAGTTAGCATCCTACCTGTGACAAGAACTCCCAAAATGTGATAGACGTCCTTACGAGTAATCATCCACTCCCCTCTAACTCCAAGCATCTAGAAAGTATTCTATTTTTCTTCCCAATATCTCAATAGGTCAAATAACAAATAAATGGCTGGTGTAGGTAACTGTTTCAGGGACATCCTCCATATCCCAACCCTGTATAGTGTGTCCCTCTCATCTTGAGTAAGACCATCCAAAATTGGGGGCAACCAGTCACACTCCTGAGCTCTTCTCGATTTTATATACATGCCCTACATGCATAAAAATAAAAAATGAGCAATTTAGAACCATATAAATGCATGATAAGATCACCACAAACATTTCAAAAATAATCAAAAACAAAAAAAAAAGTTATACTTAGTCAAATTTTGGTTCTAGCTCGGTATTTACACAACTGTTGCATTATAAAAAGAGGAAGTTACATAATCAACCCTTTATACAAAGTAGAAGTTGTATAACCTTTATGACAATCCCATATTTACCTCTAACCTTTTGACGGATACGTAATCCTCGCAGGGGCTACACAACAGTTGCTCTACACATAGAGGCAGTTGCGCAATCACATCAGAAGTTCTGTCTGTAAATAGTGGGCCATACCCTAGGGCCCCAAAAATGTAAAATAAATACAAAATTTAACCTTTTTCAATAAAATAAAATTCACATCCCATGTTACTCAGTGAACATTTCAAGTGTAAAATTAGAAAAAATCTCCCCCTAGGTTAAGTTTTTCACATTTTTCACATTTTAGGGTAGAAATAAACAAGTGCAAATAACTCACATGTTCTTGATTGCATCCTCTTAAGGCTTACATTCACTTACAACACATATGTTATTCATGACCACTACCCCCACAAAAAGAGCATGAAAGGCTAGACTTATTCTTGGATTTAGAAAACTCCTTGGGTTTAGAGTTGTTTTCTTTGGGTTTAGGAGAATTTTGAGATGCAGAATGGGTGGATTTGGTTTTAATTTTGTGTTTTCCCTTGCCCTTAGTATTAGATGCAACTAATTAATTTTTAGAGGTGGAAGACTCAAGGTGAGACAATTTTGATTCTTCCTTATTAAGTCTTTCACAAATTGTTTCTAAGTCAGGAATTTTGAATGTGTCACCTAAGGTATCCATGCTAGAGAAAAAGGTAGAAGAAAATATTTGAAATTGTCCTCTCAACTTTAATAGAATCAAGTAAACACACTATTCATCTTTTTTATCTCTTCCACTCCCCTTCAACTGTGTCAACAAATTCTTAAACTTGGTAAGATAGTCTATAATTGTTGGAAAATCTTCAAATTTAAGAGAGTTGATCTCAATTTCAATTTTTGTGGATCTCACATGATCCACCTTACCAAATAAATCCTCCAATTTCTACCATATTTTGAAAGGAGAGTCACATTTTTCCAAATTAAACAAAATACTGTCACTTACATAAGTTCCTATCAAACCCATACACTCATCAAATTTGCATTGGTACTGAAATTTCTCATATTCTCTAGTGAACACCGGTTGTTCTAAAGAATTTAAAGCCCATAATCCTTTCCACTTGATTATTATTTACATTATTCATTTCCATGTGTAATAATTATGTGTTGTTAATGGCTTAACATGATCTAATGTAAAATTAGATAAAGACACCATCCTCAAAAAATAACCTAAATAAATGCAAGAACCAAGCAATGCAACAAGACCCCCAAATAATGCAACAAGATCACCCCAGATTTTGGCACTTTATAATGAGTGTATGTTACAATATGGAACTTTATAATTATATTTCAATTCTCAAAATAAATATTTACAATGGAAACATCACGGAAAAATAAGCACTTTGCAAAAAAAAGCACTCAAAACCGAGTTACCAATCAAAAGATACAAACTTTTCAATATTATGCTCTACTATTTATTTTAGTTGCCACTAAAATAGAATAAAATGCTCTTGCCTTCACTGCATAAATAAAATGAAAGGGGGCTAGAGTTAAGCACCTAGTATTAGTAATCACAAGCTTTAATCTAATAACACAGATGTTAATCAAACACCATGATCAATAAGATGAAAGCAATTTGCCAGAATAACTTTACATAAACATTTATAGAAAAATGAGAAACAATATCATATATTATTATGGAACTCAATGAAATACAATGAGAATGGGCCTTACTTATATAGGCAAGGAATAACAATCTAAGAACTAGTCAAGGTCTTAGATCAAGCCATAAATCAAGGAAAGAACTAGCCATCAAAGAACTAGTAAAGACCATAGATTTATGAGAGAACTAGACATCAAGGATCTAGTCAATACCATAGATCAAGGAAAGAACTATACCTAACAACTAGATAATATCCCCCTAAAATTTATAATAAATAAAAAATATATCCACACACATAAGTGGGTGAGGATAAATACAATAAAGGTAAATAAAGTACCTAGGTGAACATGAGCTAAGGTAAATACCTACTCTAAAAATTTATGTTTCACATTACATGCTTTCTATTTAGAACTATATAGTTTGGCTGCAATATTTTATACGATCTTGGCCAATTTTTATGGTCTTGGAATTTCTTATCTTCTAACTTTGTTTTCAATTAGAATATCTTTAGTAACTCATTTAATATTCATAGGGTCAAAATTATCATAATATCTCACCTATATAAGGCTATATAGGCAAGTAAATATCATTTTATAACTCACCTAACACTCTTGCAAGCTACTAGTTGTACATCCACTATAGTTTGGAGGCACTAAAATAGGTCAAATATTTTATCTTCCTCCATTTTCACACATATAAAGGTCATATAGCCATGCCTTAGGAAGAGAAAATCCACTACAAACATTTTCAAGGGGTTAGGCCTAATAGCTATAGAACATTACAACACATTACTACCATACTGTGTACAATCTCTATTATATAGTTATCGCATAATATTTGTGTTGTGATACATGAGGATACTCATAGTGGGGTGACTTAGATCACATTCACACTTATACATGCACCTAAGAGAACTATATAAGGCTTGATGCTGCACAAACACATGTAATTCAAAGTTTGGGTTAGTTCAATAATGTTGATCACCAAGGGTATTCCAACCTCACCACACACTTAATTTCTCATTATTATCTAATAATTTAGTGAAGGGTCTAGCAAGTGTTTAGGGTTGTTAATTTTGTGTAGGTGATCAAATGTTGTTTCAAGGTTGTGCAAAAAAGAGTAAAATACATCGGAGCACATTTCAAGGAAAGAGAAGCACACATAAAGTTTCAAAACATGGTTCCATTAGAGTCAAATATTGTATAGCTCTAGTTAGGACCGTATAGTTCTATAGATAGACCATACAATTTTTGCATGGTACCACATGAGATTAGTTTCCAATTCTAGTATTGAAGATAAAACATCTATAGTTTCTCATCTTTCTTTTCAACCTATTTTCGAATCTATATCTCTTATATTATGACCCATGCAACTACATATTCATATCCTCTTGTGTGTTTGAGATACTATACTAAGGGATTTTTTTATAAAAAAATCCTTAATCACAATTAATTTCTTCAGTGATTTTAACACACAACAAAATCTAGCATACTAGAGTTTACCGATTCCCTCAAATTCTTATAATATTATAATGAATAACATCACTATTCTACCATTATTTAATATTCATAATACATCTAGACAACATATGATAACCATGATTGTAACACCCTGAACTGTTGTTACTTTCTCCTGGACATACAAGTGTTGATATGTGATTTCTTGTATAAGGATGTGTTCCTCGAATTAGAAATCATGCTTGATATGTATTGTAATTTCCTTGCAGATTGCAGATCTTGACTGAGTCAGAATATGATTAGACTCTTTTATTTATTTCATTTTGTGTCTGAATATTAATCTGATCTCGGAATGAATTATAGAGTTATCCATCTATAATACCTAGCCTTGGATCAGTGGAATTGATCCAAGTATTGCTTTAAGTTTGTTCGTGATGAATTAAAAAATTACAGACCTTGAACATGTTACAAGGTCTAGAAGCATTGAATAAGCTAGTCTGGAGTATAACTCAGGTTGAACATGTGAAATGAATTGGTTCCCGATATCGAAGTATATCTGGAAGGTCTCGATCATGGACCAAGTAATAATTCAGTTTCATACAATTCTGCAGCCTAAGGCAGAACAGGAGCTAACCCTGTTCAAGAATGTATGATGTAGGTCTTTTTCTGAGCATACAGAATGTAGACCTAACTGGAATTATTAATGTTTAGTAACCTAAAACTAAACCTAACCTAGGGGTTAGATTAGTGTTAATCTAACCTAGACCTAGGCTAAGAGCTAATGTCCTAAGTTAGTATCTATGTTTATGGAAGTTAGATTAGGTGTTATCCTAAATTCAAACCTAAGTTACTAACCTATCTATTGAACAAGAATGTATGGGGACCTATGGAGGGGTGCGAACCATGGGCGGCGTTTTCTATGTTATTTAATGCAAAGGATAAGTATGAAGGACAGGCATTGGCGGAGGTTCTAGGAACAGCTAACCTAAGCCGACGTGGCAGTTCGCCAAAACTAAAAAATGGTCTTGAAATTCTCTTTGTCTATCGCCAACTTTGGCGGTCGGTGGCAGTTGAGTTTAAGAGGGAAAATTGGAGTAAATGCATTCAATGAGCTTGGAAGTCGAGCTCGGAACTCGCGAGAAGGCATGCAAACTGGAAGTTTGTTGGTTTGTTTGGCTTATCGCGAATTTCAGTTTTCCTTCTGCCTGTTCACTGGTTCTTCGCACCAGTCTTCTTGGAGTTGCATGGCGAGTATGAGGGTATCTAGCTCTTTTCTCTGGCAAGGAAAATATATATGTTATGGAGATAGCAAAATTTTGTTGGTCGCTCTAACTTGGAAAAGGAAAAGGAAGTCCGAGCTCTTCCAGTGGTCTGCTTCGGAATTTTGAGCAAAAATCTAGGCATGTTAGGCCCTAACCTTTAAAAGTCTTGCTGTCTTTCAAGTGATTTCATTAGAACAACTCTGTTCAAATGTTTTGAGAAAATAGATGATTTTTCCTATGGTTGTCTGGTGTGATTTTTGTACTGTATCTTCTTGTTGGAATGACTTGTCATTTATCCCTTGATGGGTGTTTATTATTTTCAAACTGTGGCTTTGTTTCGTTGTGTTTGCATTCTGGCTTAAATATACGAAATATATGAAAAGTAGGAATGCTCGGCCTAATTCGGCGATAGCTCATAAATTATTCTTGTGAAGGGTATAAGCCACTGTTATGATTGTCGATTTTTAGTCGTCGACGCTTGTTGTTGATACTAGCCGTCAATACTGGTTGTGGGTACTCGCAGAAAGGAATATTGTTGGACTTTTGTTGACTGCTCAGTTTATATTGAACCTTTGTAAGCTCTATTGTGGTTATTGATGATAGTGGCTATTGATACTTGTTGGGTTTCGTTTCGTCTTTTAAA
Source organism: Taxus chinensis (assembly GCA_019776745.2). Classification (NCBI taxonomy): domain Eukaryota; kingdom Viridiplantae; phylum Streptophyta; class Pinopsida; order Cupressales; family Taxaceae; genus Taxus; species Taxus chinensis. Next base: position 286,722,397 of record CM034150.1, on the reverse strand, counting down.
AAAATGTTGGGAAGAGGTATCTTACTGTGTTACAGTAATTCTTTATGACTATGCCGGAGATGTTTTTCCCTTACTTTGTGGTTATGGGTTTATACCCGTAAACAGTATGCAATATATATATAGGTTTATATTTGTTATAATCAGTATGACTCTGTGGAGTCGATTGAATGATTTATATATATATTTGAACCACTGTTCAAGTTAAATATAATTGAATATTGGTATTTGATGTGCCAACGACTTAAGGGAATAACATGTATTTCGTCCTCTGTTATTTTTGTAAGAAAACCTTCGTATCGCAAGGATTTTGTGGTACAGATTCTTTAAGTGTATTTTTACATTGACATTCTGTGCAAATTTGTGTAAAAATAATAGGCAAGGGTTCAGTCGGATTCCTTGTTTTGAATCAGTAATTAGATTTGCTTTGTCTGATTTTTATTATGCACCGTTGATGGACTCAGATGGAATCATATGCAATTATTTGTCTGGTTACTGTTGTTCGGATTCAGTTGAATTCTTGGAAGGTAACCTGTATTTTAGTCTCATATTGAACCTGATTTTTGGGACACTGTCATTTTGTCACTGTTTGAGTTCCTTGAGTATGGATAATTATCATGTGTCCTGGCTCTGTTGAAGTGAGTCGCGGATACCATACTTTAAACTTGAATGCGCCCAGGTGAGAATAGATATGCTATATTCCTTTCCGTTTATTCCAGTCCGATTGAGACTAAGTATGTTTCAGAAATTTTGTGTGATTGTCTTGGCATAGTCTTAAGGAAACATCAAATTGCTTAATGCAATGAAGTCTATTGTTGATTGCGATATACTAGAGGTTCTTTGATTTCGAACTTGGGTCGAAAAGCCTTGCTGTGTATAAAAAGGGACTAGCATTGGGCTATAGGTTGATATATGGGATTGTAAGCGTGTTTGTCTTCTGTTGCATAACTATCCTGCCTTGAGCTGGACTGATCTAAAAGCCGTCGACTGCACCTCGACAAGAAATGTGGTGATTTTCATGTTGTTTAACGCTTCTTGTAGAGTCTGTTTGGTTGATAGACTTCACTATTGACGTGTTAGCCACTGTACAGGAGTTTTTGCTGTGTTCGATTTTTATTAAGACAGTGATTCTTCTTGTGGTTTGTCGGACTTGTTCGTATACATACTGGATGAATGCTTTCCATATGTGGAGACGGTACAGTAGTGAACTTGTGTGAAGGGAACTGTGAATGATTTATTTCTTTCTCTTCTATTATTTTAATACTTGGTATCTATCTAACAGTTGGAATTGTTCTTATATCTTATTAGTGGAATCACGATTTGCTATGATATTCCATTTCCTGATGAAAGTAACGATCTGTCCAATGTTACTGATCTTGGATTCAAGATAATTGTTTGGATACTTTCGTTCTTTGAGTCTTAATATTTGATGAAATATTTGAGAAATGTTTAGGACTATTCTGTAACGATGATAGAGTTACACGTTTGTAGTCATTTTTGTATTACAAGGCATAGTCTGAATATGGTTACTTGTTTGGATAATTGATCTCATTTAAACAGGGTGTTTAATGAAAACAATTGACGGATTGCAATTGTTTTAAAAGTTAGTGCTTATCATGCTCAGTTCATTGAACTGACTCATGTTGACTATTTTTGTAGATGGTTGCCGTAAGTGGTAAAGCATGCAGATCTGACAGGATGATCAGATTGTTTAATTTGATTTATAATAAATTTCAGCTTGATTTTCTATATGTACTAAATGTGGAAAGATGTTCCTTTTCCATTGAGCATTGTATCAAGTATGCTAAATGTCTATAATGTATTTGTATAGATCTGAAAGGAATGGAAATAAGTATTTGTTACTTATGTGTTGTATTCTTAATTCTGATAGTTAACCTTCTTCGGTTTATATATCGGAGTGGCAATGTTATCCTTGTGTAATTTGGATGCTTTTGTGATTGTCAATGAAAGCTTATAAGGAAATGTGATTGAATTCTTATGAGTGATTAGTAGTTCTAATTTGATCTATCGAAGCAAAATTGAAATTTAAATCATTGTCTTTTTAAAAGATAGGGTTAAAATGAACCTAAGTAGAACACTAATCAAGCTGAATTAAATTACTAATCCCTAGTCCTGAGCATGACAGGACAACATTAAATTGGATTCTTAATCATTTATATCTTGATGCTAATAAGTATGATATAAATTGTTAATCCTCGTGGGCATCCATATAACATTATCACCTTGTTAATCTTTCTCTGAGTGATTAAGTTGTGATAGGAAGGACTGACAGAAGTCGGTATAAGACATTCTATATAACATAAGAATGGGGTGAAGGGCGTATTTCAGATTGATGAGTATGCCGTTAAGGAATACGAGACATAAACAGTATGTTTCAAATCTTTGGCCAAAGTATCGCAAGTTGCTGATTGCGTTGTCCTAATTCACCTAGTCTAAGGGATGAGATGCTGATGAATAATAGTAACAATTATTCAGTTAGGTTCCTTGGACAGAGCATTCTGAATTCCCAGAATAGGGAACAGAACCGCAAGAGTAAAGTGTTAAATAAAAACACCAACTCTTATTACTCATGAATAGATCAGTAGATTACCGAGTCATGGAATGAATAGATCGGAGGTACTCCGAGTCATTACAGCTGCATATGGTTGTCTGTTATATGAATGGTTATTTGATTTGTGAGTTCTAAATTATGTATTTAGAACCAGGATGCAATTATCAAAAAAAAAATTCACTTGTTCTAAGGTATAAATTGAGGATGTTACATCTTGGTATCAGAGCTGAAGGTTGCAGCTCTTGGACCTATTGTGTCCATAATCTGATAAAAACCTGAATTTTCTTGTAACAGAAAATGGTTAGAACAAGGGGAATGTTGCGAATAATTCTCCACCTGAAGGAGGAGTGGCAACAACCCATAAACTTGATGAGATCCTTGCTGCCCTGTTGGACACAAGAGATCGCTTAGCTGTACTTGAACAGTAGGTGATGGGAAATGAGGAGGATGAAGAAGATGATAATAATAATCAACAACCTCCTGAGGACAACCCCGACATGGGTGTTGATGTTAATGCTGGGAATGCACCTATCCAACCAGAAAACAAAAAGGCCAGATTGGCAGCAGAACTCACTAATGATATAAAAAGGATAAGTCCACCTAAGTATGATGGCACCACATTAGGAGATGGAGCTGAGAACTGGCTCAGTAAAATGGAGAAGTACTTTGCAATAAGGAACTTCTCAGAGGAAACCAAAGCTATTTGGGGAGCCTATCAGCTTTCCCACGAAGCATCTTCGTGGTGGGATAGCCGTAAAGCTGAACTAAACATTGATGAGACCAATATTACTTGGGATCAATTTAAAGGCTATTTTAGGCAACGTTGGCTGCCACAACTTTTCTACGATCAGAAAATGACAGAATTTCAGAACTTAGCTCAAGGGAAGCTAACGGTAACTGAATACTGGGAGCGGTTTACAAAACTCCTCAAGTATGTACCGCAGTATCAAACTGACGAAAAGTTTAGAATACAGAAATTCATCATGGGATTGAATCCCATGATAGGGGGAGAGGTTGATGTTCACAGTCCAACCACTATGGAAGGAGTTGTTGAAAAGGCCATAAGGCAAGAACAGAAATTAAAGGCTATTTCTGCTCATAAAGAGGAAGTACGGAAGAAGACTGCAAACCCTTCTTCAACCTCTCTTGCACCCAGAAAAGGACCATGGAAAAAGTTTGGAAACAAGAGTAAGTTTCCAGGAGATAACAATAAGAAAGCAGTAGTAAATAAGCCTGCTAGAAATGTAAGGGATAATTTTGTTAAAAATTATAACAATGGGCAGAAGCCCTATGGAGGACAGCGTGACAATTACAAAATTGGAGGCAACTTTGAGCCTAAAAGGGGACCTGTAGGAGGCTTCTACAATTGTGGCAAAAATCACTACGCAAATCAGTGCCCTTTGAAGAAGGATGATCGTAATCAGCAGCATAAGATACATACTGCAGTAGCGGACAAGCAAGCTGAAAAGCAAGTGACACCTATAGAAGTTCCGGGTAAGTTATTCGGCATACCTGTCACTATTCTTTTTGATACAGGAGCTACTGAATGTTTTATATCTAATAAACTTGCTTCTAAACTTAAAAGAAAAGATGGAAAAATGGATAAATCTTGGACTGTACAGTATGGTAATAATTTTGTTCATACAGTGAGTATGTGTCTTTTTAGGGCAGTCCTTGACTTTCCTAACTTTTCCACGGAAGTTGATCTCTATGTCGCACCTTTAGGATCGTATGACATTGTCATCGGTGTCAATTGGTTAGCTGACCATAAAGCAAAGGTAGACTGCTATGAAAAGAACATAAAATGTTTAGACGATCAGCTAGAGTCAGTAGAGATTCAAGGTGTGAAACGGGAAATTTCAGTTAGAAAACTGTCAGCTATGCAGCTTAAAAAGGCTAAAAATAAAGGATGTACCCTTTATGCAGTAAAGATATCTGAATCTTCAGAAGAAAATGATGATTTCATGAAACGATTCCCTCTTTTACAAAGTTTCAGGGATGTTTTTCCTGAGGAATTACCAGGGTTACCACCCAAGAGAGAATTTGACTTCACCGTTGAAATCAAGCCAGGAACAGAACCTATATCCAAAGCGCCTTATCGGATGACTACTACAGAGTTAGTCAAGCTTAAGGCACAGTTGCAAGAACTTTTGTCTAAAGGATTGATTAGACCAAGTGTTTCACCTTGGGGAGCACCTGTAATATTTGTGAAAAAGAAGGATGGAACACTAAGGCTGTGTATTGATTATCGGATGTTGAACAAAGCAACAGTCAAGAACCGATATCCACTTCCTAGGATCGACGATCTATTTGATTAGATGCATGGAGCAGCGGTTTATTCTAAGATAGACCTTCGATCTGGTTACCATCAGTTAAGGATTAGAGAGGAAGACATTCATAAAACAGCTTTCCGAACAAGGTACGGACATTATGAATTCACAGTTCTACCCTTTGGATTAACTAATGCACCCGCAGCCTTTATGAATTTAATGAACAATATTTTTCAAGAATACCTGGACAAGTTTGTACTTGTATTCTTGGATGATATTCTCATTTATTTTAAAAGCGTTGAGGAGAACAATGAGCATTTGAAGATAGTTTTGGGAATTTTGAGAAAAAGAAAGTTGTATGGTAAGTTATCCAAATGTTCTTTCTTTGATTCAGAAGTTCACTATTTGGGTCATGTTATAATTAAAGAAGGAATCGCTGTAGATCCTTCAAAAATAGTGGCAATAACTGAGTGGCCTGCACCAAAGAATGTGCACGAAGTAAGAAGCTTCATGGGTCTTGTTGGTTATTATAGAAAATTTGTAAAGGATTTTTCTAAAGTAGCTGCACCAATAACTTCATTGCAGAAGAAGGATAAGAAATTCATATGGAATGATAAGTGCGAAGCGGATTTCAAAATTTTGAAAGACCAGTTGACTTCTGCACCTATACTAGCTGTACCAGACCCTAATGGGAGTTTTACTGTTGTAACGGATGCTTCTGAGGAAGGTCTTGGAGGTGTTTTGCTACAAAATGATCAGGTCATAGCATATGAAAGCAGAAAACTTAAGTTACATGAGCTGAATTATGCCCCTCATGATTTGGAACTTGTTGCCATTGTTCATGCACTTCAAGTCTGGAGACACTACTTACTTGGGAAACCTTTTGAGCTGAAAACTGATCACTTAGGACTGAAATATATTTTTACTCAACCCAATCTGAATGCCAGACAGAGAAGGTGGTTAGAATTTTTATCACAATATGACCTTGATATTAGCTATATCAAAGGTAAGGAGAATAGAGTAGCTGATGCTCTAAGTCGTAGGAGGCACATTTCTGCTCTTATAACATTAAGAACTCAGTTTAAAGACGAGGTAAAAAGTGCCTCAGAATTAGATGCATACTTTAAGCAAGTAAAAGCAGCGCTTGCTGCAGAACCAAAGGATATAAGGTATAAAGGTTTTCATTTTGATAATGAAGGAATCTTGCGTTATGAAAACAGGGTATATGTACCTATGCTGAACGATTTGAGAAATAAATTGTTAGTTGAATTTCATAATTCACATTTCTCTGGACACCCAGGTATCACAAAAATGCTTGCTGATTTGAAACAACAATACTTTTGGAAAGGTATGAAAAAGGATGTAATTAATTTTGTGACTCATTGTCTGGAATGTCAGCGGGTGAAGGAAAAACATATGCACCCTGCTGGACTGCTATATCCTCATAGCATACCGCAGTACAAATGGTAAGTAATAACCATGGATTTTGTACAAGGACTACCTGTGTCCAGGAATAAACATGATGTTATCCTGGTAGTTGTTGATAAACTGACCAAGGTAGCTCATTTCATCGCTGGAAATCTAAAGGATGATTCACCAGTGCTGGCCAAAAGATTCGTACATGAAATTTTCAGATTGCATGGTGTACCAGAATTGATTATATCTGACAGGGATCCTAGAATGACGTCAAGGTTTTGGAAAACGCTTAACGCAGCTCTTGGAACGAAACTAAACTTTAGTTCTACATATCATCCAAAAACAGATGGACAAACTAAGAGGGTAAATCAAGTGTTGGAGGACATGTTGCGTATGTATTGCATGGATCAACAGTATAAATGGGAAGAGTATCTTCCATTAGTTGAGTTCACATACAACAATACTTATCACTCATCTCTTAAAATTGCACCATTTGAAGCACTTTATGGAAGAAAGTGCAGAACCCCTGTTAGTTGGGACAATGTTGAGGATAGAGTGGTAATTGGACCAGAGATTCTCACTGAAATGGAACAGCAAGTTAAGCTGATTCGTGAATGACTAAAGGAAGCATTGGATAGACAGAAGAGCTATGCTGACCTTAAGCGGGTTGATAGAAGGTTTGAGCTTGGTGATAAGGTTTTTCTTCGTGTTAAACCCAGAAAGAGTTCTATAACTTTTGGCAAGGCTGCCAAGTTGTCACCTTGATTCGTGGGACCTTTCGAAATTGTCGAAATAATCAATCCTGTAGCTTATCGTTTAGCATTGCCACCTGCTTTATCTCGCATGCATGATGTTTTCCATATTTCTTTGCTTAAGAAATACATTTCAGATCTGTCACATGTTTTAAATTGGAATTCCTTACAGGTCCAAGACCCAGGAATAATCGTGGTTAAACCCACACGAGTGCTGGAAACTCACCAATTGCATTTAAGAAATCGTGAAATACATCAATGTAAGGTCCAGTGGGACCAGTTTAACGAGGAGAGTGCAACTTGGGAAAATCTAGAAGAGATGAAAATTGTTTTTCCTTCTCTTTTTCAACAGAATGAAATCTGTTGACAAAGCATTCTTTTCAGAACATACTTTTTTTTAAAAAGTATTTATGAAAGCCAGATGAAAGCAAACATTATTCGGGTTGAATAAAATGTGTTGTGACATTGATTTCTGGAACTATTCAAATATGAAATAGTCACATTATTTGTGTACTGATAAATTGATTGACCTGAAGGTTAATTTAATATGTAATTCATCGGGACGATGAATCTTTTTAGGAGGGAAGCATGTAACACCCTGAACTATTGTTACTTTCTCCTAAGCATACAAGTGTTGATATGTGATTTCTTGTAAAAGGATGTGTTCCTCGATTAAGAAATCATGCTTGATATGTACTATATTTTCTTTGCAGATCTTTGACTGAGTCAGAATATGATTAGACTCTTTTATTTATTTCATTTTGCATCTGAGTTTAATCTGATCTCGGAATGAATTATAGAGTTATCCATCTATAATACCTAGCCTTGGATCAGTGGAATTGATCCAAGTATTGCTTTAAGTTTGTTCATGATGAATTAAAAAATTACAGACCTTGAACAGGTTGCAAGGTCTAGAAGCATTGAATAAGCTAGTCCAGAGTATAACTCAGGTTGAACATGTGAAATGAATTGCTTCCCGATATCAAAGTATATCTGGAAGGTCTCGATCATGGACCAGGTAATAATTCGGTTTCATACAATTCTGCAGCCTAAGGCAGAACAGGAGCTAACCCTGTTCAAGAATGTATGATGTATGTCTTTTTCTGAGCATACAGAATGTAGACCTAACTGGAATTATTAATGTTTAGTAACTCAAAACTAAACCTAACCTAGGGGTTAGATTAGTGTTAGTCTAACCTAGACCTAGGCTAAGAGCTAATGTCCTAAGTTAGTATCTATGTTTATGGAAGTTAGATTAGGTGTTATCCTAAATTCTAACCTAAGTTACTAACCTATCTATTGAACAAGAATGTATGGGGACCTATGGAGGGGTGCGAACCATGGGCGGTGTTTTCTATGTTATTTAATGCAAAGGATAAGTATGAAGGACAGGCATTGGCGGAGGTTCTAGGAACAGCTAACCTAAGCCGACGTGGCAGTTCGCCAAAACTAAAAATGGTCTTGAAATTCTCTTTGTCTATCGCCAACTTTGGCGGTCGGTGGCAGTTGAGTTTAAGCGGGAAAATTGGAGTAAATGCTTTCAATGACCTAGGAAGTCGAGCTTGGAACTCGCGAGAAGGCATGCAAACTGGAAGTTTGTTGGTTTGTTTGGCTTATCGTGAATTTTGGTTTTCCTTCTGCCTATTCACTGGTTCTTCGCACCAGTCTTCTTGGAGTTGCATGGCGAGTATGAGGGTATCTAGCTCTTTTCTCTGGCAAGGAAAATATATATGTTATGGAGATAGAAAAAAATTTTTGGTCGCTCTAACTTGGAAAAGGAAAAGGAAGTCCGAGCTCTTCCAGTGGTCTGCTTCGGAATTTTGAGCAAAAATCCAGGCATGTTAGGCCCTAACCTTTAAAAATCTTGCTCTCTTTCAAGTGATTTCATTAGAACAACTCTGTTCAAATGTTTTGAGAAAATAGATGATTTTTCCTATGGTTGTCTGGTGTGATTTTTGCACTGTATCTTCTTATTGGAATGACTTGTCATTTATCCCTTGATGGGTGTTTATTATTTTCGAACTGTGGCTTTGTTTCGTTGTGTTTGCATTCTGGCTTAAATATACGAAATATATGAAAAGTAGGAATGCTCGGCCTGATTCGGCGATAGCTCATAAATTATTCCTGTGAAGGGTATAAGCCACTATTATGATTGTCGATTTTTAGTCGTCGACGCTTGTTGTTGATACTAGCCGTCAATACTGGTTGTGGGTACTCGCAGAAAGGAATACTGTTGGACTTTTGTTGACTGCTCAGTTTATATTGAACCTTTGTAAGCTCTGTTGTGGTTATTGATGATAGTGGCTATTGATACTTGTTGGGTTTCATTTCGTCTTTTAAAAAAATGTTGGGAAGAGGTATCTTACTGTGTTACAGTAATTCTTTATGACTATGCCGGAAATGTTTTTCCCTTACTTTGTGGTTATGGGTTTATACCCGTTAACAGTATGCAATATATATAGGTTTATATTTGTTATAATCAGTACGACTCTGTGGAGTCGATTGAATGATTTATATATATATTTGAACCACTGTTCAAGTTAAATATAATTGAATATTGGTATTTGATGTTCCAGCAACTTAAGGGAATAACATGTATTTCGTCCTCTGTTATTTTTGTAAGAAAACCTTCGTATCACAAGGATTTTGTGGTACAGATTCTTTAAGTGTATTTTTACATCGACATTCTATGCAAATTTGTGTAAAAATAATTGGCAAGGGTTCAGTCGGATTCCTTGTTTTGAATCAGTAATTAGATTTGCTTTGTCTGATTTTTATTATGCACTGTTGATGGACTCAGATGGAATCATATGCAATTATTTGTCTGGTTACTGTTGTTCGGATTCAGTTGAATTCTTGGAAGGTAACCTGTATTTTAGTCTCATATTGAACCTGATTTTTGGGACACTATCGTTTTGTCACTGTTTGAGTTCCTTGAGTATGGATAATTATCATGTGTCCTGGCTCTGTTGAAGTGAGTCGCGGATACCATACTTTAAACTTGAATGCGCCCAGGTGAGAATAGATATGCTATATTCCTTTCCGTTTATTCTAGTCCGATTGAGACTAAGTATGTTTCGGAAATTTTGTGTGATTGTCTTGGCATAGTCTTAAGGAAACATCAAATTGCTTAATGCAATGAAGTCTGTTGTTGATCGCGATATACTAGAGGTTCTTTGATTTCAAACTTGGGTCGAAAAGCCTTGTTGTGTATAAAAAGGGACTAGCATTGGGCTATAGGTTGATATATGGGATTGTAAGCGTGTTTGTCTTCTGTTGCATAACTATCCTGCCTTGAGCTGGACTGATCTAAAAGCCGTCGACTGCACCTCGACAGGCAATGTGGTGATTTTCATGTTGTTTAACGCTTCTTGTAGAGTCTGTTTGGTTGATAGACTTCACTATTGACGTGTTAGCCACTGTACAGGAGTTTTTCTGTGTTTGATTTTTATTAAGACAGTGATTCTTCTTGTGGTTTGTCGGACTTGTTCGTATACATAATGGATGAATGCTTTCCATATGTGGAGACGGTACAGTAGTGAACTTGTGTGAAGGGAAGTGTGAATGATTTGTTTCTTTCTCTTCTATTATTTTAATACTTGTTGGTATCTGTCTAACAGTTGGAATTATTCTTGTATCTTATTAGTGGAATCACGATTTGCTATGATATTCCATTTCCTGATGAAAGTAACGATCTGTCCAATGTTGCTGATCTTGGATTCAAGATAATTGTTTGGATACTTTCGTTCTTTGAGTCTTAATATTTGATGAAATATTTGAGAAATGTTTAGGACTATTCTGTAACGATGATAGAGTTACACGTTTGTAGTCATTTTTGTATTACAAGGCATAGTCTGAATATGGTTACTTGTTTGGATAATTGATCTCATTTAAACAGGGTGTTTAATGAAAACAATTGACATATTGTAATTGTTTTAAAAGTTAGTGCTTATCATGCTCAGTTCATCGAACTAACTCATGTTGACTATTTTTACAGATGGTTGCCATAAGTGGTAAAGCATGCAGATGTGACAGGATGATCAGATTGTTTAATTTGATTTATAATAAATTTCAGCTTGATTTTCTAAATGTACTAAATGTGAAAAGATGTTCCTTTTCCATTGAGCATTGTATCAAGTATGCTGAATGTCTAAAATGTATTTGTATAGATCTGAAAGGAATGGAAATAAGTATTTGTTACTTATTAGTTGTATTCTTAATTCTGATAGTTGACCTTCTTCGGTTTATATATCGGAGTGGCAATGTTATCCTTGTGTAATTTGGATGCTTTTGTGATTGTCAATGAAAGCTTATAAGGAAATGTGATTGAATTCTTATGAGTGATTAGTAGTTCTAATTTGATCTATCGAAGCAAAATTGAAATTTAAATCATTGTCTTTTTAAAAGATAGGGTTAAAATGAACCTAAGCAGAACACTAATCAAGCTGAATTAAATTACTAATCCCTAGTCTTGAGCATGACAGGACAACATTAAATTGGATTCTTAATCATTTATATCTTGATGCTAATAAGTATGATATAAATTTAGTTAAGAGAACTGATATAAATCTAATGGGGTTCAGATGGCAATCTCATGTGAAGGTTATGAGATATTGTCCAATTCTGTTGTTTTAGAATCATGTGTATTCTAATAACTCCTTGATGAGACCTTAGCCTTAATATCTCCACGATGTAATGGGTTTGATTGAGGAAGGTCATCTTAAGACGAAGAATCCAGGGATCGGGAAAGACTAACCCTAGGGGAAAAGTCTTTAAGTAATTTAAACTCAAAGTGCGTAACGCATATTTTTATTAAGTAGATCTTTTCAAGGCGGATTTAAAGGTTAACGACACAAGTCAATTGCAGGGTTGTACCTTCGAGAAGATTAGGATCTTCTCGAAGTTATAACAATGTAGGTGACTTATGACGACACCCTTTGCATTGATCCCTAAGATTTACACTTTGATCTCGAACGAGTTACTCAGGGACCGATTAGGAATGTGGTCATGTTATAAGGCTGCCTATGAGATTCGGGGTATCATGACACACTGGTTTAACTGCAAGGTTAAACCAGTATGTCATCGTATCCCTAATCCTCGTGGGCATCCATATAACATTATCACCTTGTTAATCTTTCTCTGAGTGATTAAGTTGTGATAGGAAGGACTGACAGAAGTCGGTATAAGACATTCTATATAACATAAGAATGGGGTGAAGGGCGTATTCCAGATTGATGAGTATGTCGTTAAGGAATACGAGACATAAACAGTATGTTTCAAATCTTTGGCCAAAGTATCGCAAGTTGCTGATTGCGTTGTCCTAATTCACCTAGTCTAAGGGATGAGATGCCGATGAATAATGGTAATAATTATTCAGTTAGGTTCCTTGGATAGAGCATTCTGAATTCCCAGAATAGGGAATAGAACCGCAAGAGTAAAGTGTTAAATAAAAACACCAACTCTTATTACTCATGAATAGATCGGTAGATTACCGAGTCATGGAATGAATAGATCGGAGGTACTCCGAGTCATTACAGCTGCATATGGTTGTCTGTTATATGAATGGTTATTTGATTTGTGAGTTCTAAATTATGTATTTAGAACCAGGATGCAATTATCAAAAAAAAAATTCACTTGTTCTAAGGTATAAATTGAGGATGTTACAGCAACTGCAAGGGTCATTTGGATCTACATGATTCCCCTAAAACACTCTATATGAGACATTATACTTTGTATACCATTTGGTTAAGCCTTATTATAGTCCAAGAGACCTGTGAATCTAATAAGTGTCAATCAGAAACTCACTGATGTAATATCCATCTGAATCTAGATATTCCTAGCAAGAATACGTGGTCAACAGACAATTAAATTAGTCCTTTACACTTTTATGGCCATAGTTATTTGGAATTTCATTAGAAGGCTAGTTTCAAGACTACACAAGCCTATAAAACATGAATTCCCTACACCACACAACCATCTCAACATACTTACCATGATTCATTTCCCTTGATTAAGTTTTGATTTTATATTTAATCACTTCAATCATTCATTACAATACGTTATTAGATCAAATTATGAAGTTGCAGATATTATAACTTGACATTCAGTTCATATGGTTCATGTCAACACCACCTAGGGATCCCCAAAAGAAAAGATATGTACACATAATGAACTTATTCATTACATATTTATTTCTCTCCTTGTAGCCATCCCAAGTAGGTACAGGAATGAATCATATGATACAAAGGTCATCTCTTGATGTTTACCTTCATTTATCATTCACTATGCTTTCATTTTGTTAATAGGTTAATAGAGTTTCATTAAGCTATCCAATTCGCAATCAAGGTATATAGAGATCTTGAATCGAGTCACTAAATAATATATGTACCTCTTACCACATACAAGTACAACTATTGCTTAGTTTTAGTCAAGTATATAAATAACCATCTCATAACACTAATTAGTTATCATTTGTGATCATTATTAGACACATACGGTTCAGTTTTTTGAGTCAATTCCATACATATGTACTTGAACTCATGGTCACAATGTACCTTCGTACTTTGTTCCAAATCATCATAAGTAATTTCGAATTGAATTAAAGTGGAATCGTATGATCTTACAATTATAACGCTTTATCTTAAAAGTGTATGTTGTTGTTAAAATAAATCAGCATGTTTCATATTGTTTCATACATATAAACCTATTTATATCATTTTTTATCTATCATTATCAAGTATATCTTATATACATATCTATTTTGAGTACATTTTCATATTCCCTTGTTTATCTTATTGTTTTCATTATACATTCCTTAGATCATAATGACATCTTGCAATAATTATTTTATACAATAATCACAATTAAAGTTCACTAATAATTAATGATACAAATATGTTGCTTAACACAATCTTAGAAATCAGATCCAAACATCATTCATTATATTCATAATTTACCACAACATTACATATTCTCAATAGTGACTATCGAAGATAGTCATTTAATAAATTCAGCCACATTTTCCTTAAACATTTGCAAGTAGCTCATTTGAGCTAAAACCAAGTACAAATATATTTATTACAATCATATGAATAAGTACAATAATAATCAATGCATGGAGCATAATATCATTCTTTAAGCAACACAAAATACTTTTCAACCATGAAATATGAAGAATAAAATACAATAATATGCATGGTCAGTTCAATAGAACTGGCATGGAATAATAACTTACTTTCCTGTTGTTATGTTTCAAAATAAATTATTGTAATAAGTGAAACTTAAGGTACAAGTTGTATATTCCTTGTACCTTATTATATTTAATGATACCTTATCAATAAAGTTATTTTAATTGAGTATACAAGGTTTCCAACAAACATAATTTCATGTAATCACATAAGATCCCTGAGTCAATATTAACAATAACATTGTTAAGGTTTATATCACATCAATAACCAATACTAGATATTATTCAATCAGTTTAATAACCCATCCAAATTTTAATAAAAAAGACCCATAATATATTATCAATTTCTCGAGAGCATGAGTAAGGTAGTAACACAATATCTAACACAATACCAAAATATTGTTTACTACTATCAATTAGGGTTAAATCAATAGAAAACTTGTTCCTACTCGGTCATCCTTGTAAAAAGTGTATATGGAAGTTTTTGTATCAACAACAACAATTTCAACACTTGCTTAAGTAACTTCATACTATTTCTTGAAGAGAATTAAAAAATATTGAATTCAGTCATCGAGATTCAACAAGACTGCTATAATAAAATGAAACATATCATCTTTTTAATAGAAAATTAAATACTTAGAATATTTTCTAGAGCCCAACTTTTAACTTTAATCAGACCACAAGAACACATAATCATCAGAACAATGAAGAGTAATTAATAATCTCGTAAATAATTTTAAGATTTTTATCAATCTAAACTTAATTGCAGAATTTTCACAAGAATCTATTAATGAATTAGGTTTGTTTTAAACACATAATTTCAACCATTAAGAAAATCCTTTTATTTATCATAATATTTCAACATGAACTTTGTAACGAGTTAAATGAATCAATTGTATTAAGAGATGAGCCTTGGGTTATAAGTAATATTTCCTAGTAAACTTCATACCTAGGGTTCAGACACAAGCAGAATTGTGTTGCAAGTTGTGGATAAACCACCAGAACACTAAATACCAAAATACCCATTTCAAGTGTCAATGTTCCTTCTTAGGCTAGATAATATTTCATAACCCCCATATTATTTATTTTTTATAGGCAACAATAACAACTAGATCTAGGTAATATCCAGTAATGGTCAACTGTACTAACAACAATAATTATGGCATCAAATACGGTGTATTCAAATGAAACCCATATTACTAAAAACACACAGCTATGGGTATCACATTTGACACCACCTAGAATAAACAACCCATCTAAACCCCAATTCATCATTTCCATAAATACTTTGGTCAAATGTTGATTTAACAAAAATGGGCATATAATCAAAAACCCATCTACATAGCGGTAAAAGAAAACCTTACTACATTCTAGTTTGCAAATACCCATTACAATATTAACGTTTTCTCTTTTTTTAACTTAGAAAACCATAACAACTATTTGTATTCATATAGATTTTCAACAAATCATAACTCAATAAAATAGTCAAGAAGGCCCTTATTAGTTTCATCAAATTCAAAGCATATCAACAAGAAATAAAGTAGATATACCATGCCTATGAATAATTGAAAAATATGCTACATTTCTCACTAATTCTTCCACAAACTTCAAGGAATTCAAATCATCAAAAAACCTAAGAATATGCACAACAAAATCCTAATTCCTCCTGTAGATTTTATATGTAATTGAACCAAAATAAAAATAGATGTTTTTAGCTAACAAACTACAAGATCACTCTATAGACCGCCTCATACTTCCCATGCACATCTCACCCAAATTAGGCTTGGTAAAAAAAAATGCTAAATCAAACATTCAACGCATATAATAGCTTTTACGAGAAGCTTTGTGGTTTTCTAGCAAATTTAATGCTCTTTATTAATGCATAGGTGCCATGTACTGGCTAAATTAAATTTACCATTTCCCTCCAAAAATGGTGGTAGTGATTTAATGAGTAGTCCCATATTAGACTCTAACTCTATTTGCATGGTCAGCTAACTAATTGGTTAAGAAAATGATCAAAAGCCTCTATTATGGCCCAAGACCGTATTGTCCATAAAAACAAAATAAAATTCTATGGTATATGGTCGAAGACCATAATACCAATCATAAATTAAAATCCAAAATTTTTACCTTACTCATTTCAATTACCCAATGCCAAAGGTGTATAACCACACCATCTTAATCATATAATAACTATCCTAATGCAACTGCAAGGATCATTTGGATCTACCCAATTCCCCTCAAACACTATATATGAGGTATTATACCTTATATAAAAAAATTAAGCCTTATTATAGGCCAAGAGACAAGTGAATCTTCTTAATTTCAATCGTAAATTCATTGATGTAACATCTATTTGAATCTAGACACTGCTAACAAGAAGACGTAGTGAACAGAAAATGTAATCAATCCTTTACAAAATTATGGCCATAATTATTTGGCATTGTGTTAGCGAACCAGTTTCAAGACTGCACACAATCCTATGAAACCTTTCTTCCCTTCACCACACAACCATATCAGAATAGTTATTAGGATTCATTTATGTTAATTAAGGATTAATTTTACAGTTAATCACTTTAAGTATTCATTATAATAAGTAATTAGATAAAATTATGAAGCTCCACATATCATTACTCAACATTTGGGTCATATGGTTCATGTCACCCCCACCTAGGGATCCCTACAGGAAAAGAGATGTAAATGTAATGACCTTAGTCATTTTGTGTTTGTTTCTCTCCCTATAGCCATATCGAGTGGGTATGGGCATGACTCATAGAACAAGAAGGTCATCTCCTGATGTCTTCTTTCATTTATCATTTATTATGCTTTCATTCCGTTATTAGGTTAAAATATTTTCATTAAGTTATTAAATTCACAATCGAGGTATACAGGGATCTCATCGAGTCACTGAATAATATATGAACCTTTTACCGCATATAATTCAAACTATGTATTTCTACAACCATTTGTTAGGTTTATTCAAGTATAGAAATAACCAATTCATAACATTGCTAAATTATCATTCGTGATCATTATTAGACACTTACAAATTTCAGCTTGTCGAGTCAATTCAATACATATGTACTTAAACTCATGATGACAATGTACCTTCATAAGATGTTCCAAATCATCATAACTACTTTCACACTTAAGTACAGTGGAATTAGGTATGATCTTACAATGATAATACTTTATCCTAAAACTATATGTTGTTGTTAAAATACATCAGCATGTTTCATATTGTTTCATACATATAAACTCATTTATATCATTTTGTTTAGCTATGATTAAAAAGTATATCTTATATACATATCTCTTTTGAGTACACTTTCGTATTCCCTTGTTTATCTTATTGTTTTCGTTATACATTCGTTAGATCATAATGACATCTTGCAACAATTATTTTATACAATAATCACAATAAAATTTCACTTATAATCAATGATACAAATATGTCTCTTAACACAATCTTAAAGATTAGATCTGAACATCATTCATTATATTAATAATTTACCACAAAGTTACATATTATTTGTGGTGATTATAAAAGATAATTATTTAATACATCAGGAACATTTTCCTTAAAAATTTATAAGTAAGTATTTTATCTAAAATGAAGTAAAAATACATTCATTACAATCATATGAATCAGTACAATAATAATCAATGCATGGAGCGTAATCCCATTCTTTAATCAACCCGTAATACTTTTCAACCCTGCAAGCTAAAGAATAAAATACAATAATATACATGGTCATTTCAATAGAACTGACATGGAATAACAACTTAATTTTTTGTTGTTATGTTTCAAATTAAATTATTGTAATAAGTGAAGCTTAAGGTAAAAATAGTATCTTGTTTATACCTTGTTATATATTAAGATCCCTTATCGATAAAGTGATTTTAATTAAATATACCAAGTTTCCAGAAAACATAATTTCATGTAATCACATAATATTCCTGAGTCTATATTAACTATAACATCATTAAGGCTTATATCACATCAATAACCATAGCTAGATATTATTCATAAAGTTTAATAACTCATCCAACTTTTAATCAAAAACCCATAATATATTATCACTTTCTCAAGATCGTGAGTAAGGTAGGAATGTAATATCTTATGATAATCAATGCCAAAATGTTGTTTACTACTATCAAATAGGGTTAAGTCAATAGATAACGTGTTCTGACCATGTCCTCCTTGTAAAAAGGGTATATGGCAGTGTTTGTATCAACAAAAATAATTTCAAAACTTGCTTAAGTACCTTAATAATATTTCTTAAAGAGAATTAAAAAATATTCTATCATTCATCAATATTCAACAACACTACTATAATAAAATTAAACATACCATATTTTTAATAGAAAATTAATTGCACAAACTATTTTATAGAGCCCAAATTTTAACTAAAATCATATCACGATAACACATAATCATCACAACAATTAAGAGTAAACAATAATATTGTAAAGAATCTCAAGAATATTCTTAATCCAAACTTAGTTGTAGAATTTTCACAAGAATATATTAATGACTTGAATTTGTTTTAAACACATCATTTCAACCATCAAAAAAATCCTTTTATTTATCATAATATTTCAACATGAAACTTTTAACAAGTTAAACACATTAATTTGATTAAGAGACAAGCCTTGGGTTCTCAGTAATATCTCCTAGTAAACTTCATACCCAGGGTTTAGACACAAGCAGAATCATGTTGTAAGTTGCAGATAAACCGCTAGAAATCTCAATACCCAAATACCCATTTCAATCCTCAATTTTCCTTCTTAGGCAAGATGATATTTCATAACCCCCATATTATTATTATTGTATAGGAAACAATAATAACCATATCCATGTAATATTCAATGATGGTCGAATGTACTAATAACAACAACTATGCCATCAAAGATGGTGTATTCAAATGAAACCTAGATTACTAAATTCATGTAGCTATGGGTATCACATTCGACACCACCCATAAGAAACAACCCAACTGAACCCCAATTCATCATTTCCATAAGTAATTTGTCTAAACGTTGATTTAACAAAAATGAGAATATAATAAAAAACCAAACTACATCAGGGTAAAAGGAAACCTTAATACATTCTAGTATTCAAATACCCATAATGATAAAAAAATCTTTTTTTTTTTAAACTCGGAAAACCATAACAACCATTTTTATTCATATAGATTTTCAATAAATTGTAACTGAGTAAAATAGTCAATAATTCCCTTATTAATTTCATCAAATAAAAATCATAACAACAAGAATTAAAGTAGATAAACCATGCATGTGAATCCTTAAAATTTTTCTTCCTTGCACATTACTTCCTCCACAAAATTAAAGCAATTTTTAATAGCCAAAAACACAATAAGACGAACATCAAAATCATGATTCCCCCTCTAGATTTTATATGCAATTGAACCAAAATAGAAATATTTATTTTTATCTAGCAAACTGCAAGATCACTCTAACACCACCTCATACTTCCCATACATAGCTCACCCAAAACGGGCTTAACCAAAAACAATGCCAAATCAAACCTTCAACATATGCAATAGCTTCTCTGAGAAGATTTGCAGTTTTTGATCAAATTTAATTCTCTTTATTAATGCACAGGTGTCACATATTGGTTAAATTAAATTTACCATTTTCCTCCAAAAATGTCGGTAGTGATTTAACGAGTGGTCCCAAATTAGTCTCTAACTCCATTTTCATGGTGTTTTCAACTAAATATTTACTAATTAAACAAATATCCTTGTTTGCATGGTTGGTTGACCAATTGATTAAGAAAATGATAAAAGATCCTCTATCATGTTCGAAGACCATGTTGTCCATAAAAGCAAAATAGAATTCTATAGTATATGGTCGAAGACCATAATACCAATCATAAATTTAAAATCCAAACATTTAACCTTACTCATTTCAATTACCCAATGCTAAATGTGTATAACCATACCATATTAATCAATAAAATTCCATTAACCATGCCTTTTAGTATTCATTACTATCTTAGAAGAAATTCCATGTTAAATGGCCTTTATCAATTAAAAAAATGAACAATCTTTTGATTTTCCTTGAGGTCTTAGATCAACACAAGTAGTATCTAATACCAATGGAGTATTGATCTGTTGAAGACAATAATCAACCCAAAAAAGTTTAATCATAATGCATTTTGATGAATCCAATCATCAATTACACATTATATTTGTTTGTGTCAGGGTATTAAAATACTTAAGTATATTATCAAACATCATATAGACCAAATTAATATTTTATTTCAATACAAATGATTGCATATGCCTTACAGATATAAATATCGTAAAGCCAAACTTAAAATTTTACCTTAACGATCCTAAAATTTACTTTTCCTTGTTGTGATCCATCATATTTCTGTA
Organism: Taxus chinensis; assembly: GCA_019776745.2. NCBI lineage: Eukaryota > Viridiplantae > Streptophyta > Pinopsida > Cupressales > Taxaceae > Taxus > Taxus chinensis. The sequence goes on along the minus strand of CM034150.1, from coordinate 286,701,797 downwards.
CGATCAATGACCGTTACAATGTCAAAAAAAGTTATATCTTTTAAACAATCATCATTATTTCTAATTACCGAAATAATACATTACAACTATGTATAGTTTCGACATGTTTTGAAAAAATTTATTTGCAGCAAGCAAGTAAAAAAAACATAGCAATAACAGGTATAGTAACCAAGAAGTAAACCAATGCATCAAAATAATCACACAAAACAAGGTAAAGTAAACTCATACATCCCATAAAATAAATAATAAGTTATAAATGTAAATTATTTTACAAGTAATTGGCAAAAATCATCATTATGCGGTTAAGTTTACAAGTATGCATAGGTATGTATATCTTTTTCAGGTTATATGTATGTATGTTTAGTTATAGTCCCATCCGAGTAACACTTCCTATCTCCAGGCCCTCGTAACCCACTTTACATATCATAACTCAATCATTGCAACAAAACTAAATGAAAATGTGGGATGTGAAAAATGAGAGTAACAAAAAATATTCAACATGCAATAAGTAAGAGTAGAAATAGTACATGTGAATAGAGATAGCAACAAAAGTATAGAAAGAGTCAATCAAGTGATCTTGAGTAACAATATATAAAATAATAACATGAAGGCATATATTCACAAACATGGGGCACCCACGGTGTACCAAGATAATTACACTAGAAAGCACAATAGGTCACATACAAAGAAACACATGCATGTGCACAAGATAGGAATATAACCATAAACATATGAAACCCATGGTGACACAAGATTATCAAGGGAATCAAGATGTATAAATAAGAAATCACATAATCAATAAATCAAGTATTCATACAAGAAATCACTCAATCAAGAAAGTAGTCCACATAAGCAAGGAAAAAAATCAATGTGACAAACAAGTGTAAGAAACAATGATTGTAAAAGCATATGTAGAAAGGTACAATAGTGTTGTATAGTACACATGTTAGTCCTATTAGCTCAAAAGATAACATGTATACAATATATGTCACCATACGTAATGAGAAAGTGGAAAGTAACAAAAATAAACAATAACACTTGTATAGTGTATAGGTTATACCCCTAAAGATTAGTGTCAGTGATAAGAGACTAAGCCTACACATGTCATCATGAATCAATATGTGTGTTTCTTACATCAAGCTTAATATACCTCGAGAACACATGTGTAAATAATATAAAATATATATATTTTATCCATAAAACTAATATGAAAAGAAACATGAATAAAGTAACATGTTAATCAATCAGGCCATGAGCAAGTCCCATTTTTTTTAGTTTGTACAAATATGCAATTTTTTTTGTAATATTTCATTATTTTAATGTTTTTTATCATTTACAAATAAAATTTTAAAGTAAAGGGGGGAACACAAGAGCTACCCAATAATATCCTCATTATGAGGTTGGGCATACCCACATGGAAAAGGAGGCTCGAACCTCACATATGTCATGAGAGGTTTATTCTCATGTATACGATGTGTAGGAGACATAATATGTGATATAGAATACCTACGATGGAAAGACTCGTGATGAGTAATATGTGCACAAGGATCCCTAGTATAAGGTTGAGCATGTGAGGGGATAACCTATAGAAACAAAATGTTTAGCCATACATGAAAGAATCACAAGTATAATAGTAATAGAAATGTATAAAGAATTGGTAACTAGAATGGTAAAAGAAAAGGCATAAAATAAACAAATGTATCATTTGTAGTATAAGAAAGATTATAGGAGGCATTTATAGCATTGGATGAAGATGTAAGCTTGTGCAAAGTAACATGTTTAAAATCCATAGACATTGTAACATTTTGAAGGTGGATATGGGTTGCCCCCAAAGGTATAGGCACCATAGAGGTAGAAGTAGATGATATAGCCATATGAGGTGAAAAAATAGATATAGGTAAAAAGAGAGCATCGTGAACCATGTGTTTAACACCCATTCTAGGATCAAGAGATACATCATCAATAGTAGCATGTAAATTATTTGTAACAAAAATAGTAGAAGCAAGTAAATATATTCAACGTCAGTAATTTGCAGGTCATCATGCATAATATAGATTATAAAAAATATATTATCATGTTAAATTGTACATCCAATTTTAAAATTTTCCATAGAAAAAGGATTTTAAAATGTATCATTTTTCTTACATTAATTGTATCATTTTCTATTTCAATAGAAGATAATGACTTAGTACCATTGCATTTCACACTATGATGTAAAATAGGAAAATAAGTACTATCATGTCTAATATCATTAGAATTTTTGTTAGGATCATCATCACAATGGTAACCATCATTAGAATGTATAACATGTATATTCATAATATTAATTAAAATTTCTAGATCACAAGCAAGCGATGCTTTGAGGGAAGAGGATCCAGAAAGTTTGGAAATAATTACATTAGCAACAGGGCATGTGAATTGGGGACCTACATTAAAATGATCCTTTATTCATTGGAAAATTATATTAAGATAATCTTGAAGTGAAGGGTGCATTTGGATGCACTCATAGAAAGGTATTGTATCCTCAGAATCACAGGCCATGATATGAAAAATTAAGAGAAAATCCTCTGAGTAGATAAGAATTTAATCACAAAGTAGCAAATGGAAGGCCAACATTGAGAAGATCAAACATGATAATATCCAAAAATAATAGTAATTCCTAAGTTTGTAGGATAGGCCAAAAAGTGTCCTTCATAAAATTACTAAAATGAACTGTTGTTGCAAATCAGCAGCACCTCTGGATGTTGATCAGACTTCTAGTTGACATTTTAGACATCCAGTGTGATTGCACAACATTGAATCTTTTCCCCAAGTGTGGGACTTGTAAAATGAGAAAAGAATCTCCAGTTTAGAGGTTGGTTCCTCAACTCCTCTGATCAGGTATATTACTTACAAGTTATACAGAGGTTTCAAACTCAAAATTCTACTCTAAATTCCAAAGAGGGCAGAGATAGAGAATGCAAAATTGAAACTAATGCTAATAAGGTGATGCACCAAAGGAGTAGTGAGAATTTTTTACTTCTGCAGATTGACACAAATCATGGGAATGCAACAAAACTTCATGCACAAACTGATGCCATGTAATGAAAGATCAGAAAGAAAGAAAACATAATAAGGAGAGGAGTGAAACTCATTCACAGAGCTTGCATTGTCATTTTTTAATGTCAAAATACATACATTACAGCATCTGGGAGATAGAAAACATGTTGTAGTCCTAGAAGAGGCCTGAGTTTTCCACAAAAATCCCTTTTTGGTGAAAGAGGGAGCCTGTAATACATAAAAAATGTTCAACCTTTTGAAAATGAGCCAAATCCATCTTTTACAATGCTAGAAACGAATTCAGGAGAGAGAAACACGGGAAAATGTGGGAGAGCTTCAACCACTGACCAAAAACATAGTAAAATAGCATGGGCATCCTTACAGGCCCATCCCCTAAAATTTTTCACCATGCTGGGAGAGAATGCGAGCCATTCTTCATTAAAAATGGTGGTTGAAACGTCATTTCTGTCCATGACCACATGCCAGAGGTGTTTTTCAATTTTCTCTCTCCAAAATCCACCAAAATACACAAATGACCCCAAAATATTGTAGAGAATTTCACCATATTTTCATTGATATAAATAACGTGAAAAACCAAGCTCTGGATCGAAATATATGGCCGTTTGAAATTTTAGGGAAAAACAGGGCCAAATCGGATTGCGGGCAAACAATTTTAAATTTTCCACTTTTTGCATTTGGGAAAAATTTCCCAAAATTTTCCCACGCTCCATCATTCCTAGTGCCACGTGGCATGTTTTGATTGGACACGGGCCCTTTGCGCTTCATTTTCCTTTGTTTTTGCCATTGGAAAATTTTGGCCGATGAGTTGAGGACATGTGGCAGCAGGTGATTCACCGTGGGCATTTCCTCCTGAATTTTCCATCGCATTTGACCATATTTTTTACTCGGACACGTGGCATAACCCCATTCATTGCAGGATTTTCTTGAAGAATTTTTCATGTGGGCCCTTCTTATAATTTTTTTGCCACCAGACACGTGGCAAGATTCCATTGGCTCGCGTTTTGGGGGGGCAATTTTTCCTTTGAAATTTCCTTCTTTTTCCTTTGGGAAAGTTTCTTAAATTTTCCTTGCCTTCTACCAGTCCTGGACTTGTGGCATCATCTCATTCACCAAAGACCCTTGAAAAACATTTTTCCTTTTGCACAATCCCTTTGGCAAAATTTCCAATTTCCTCCCACACTCCGCTGGTCTGCGTGCCCATGGACACGTGGCAGGCTCTAACTGGTTGGCAGGGCCATGGGCCAATAATAGCCCTTTTTAAATTTTTCCAAACACTTGGTAAAAATCCAAGTTTCCCTCCAACCCCTGCCACTTCCTTGGACACGTGGTGTCATCTCATTGGCTGCGGGCCTTCTAGGGGAAAATTTCCCACAAAAACTCCGCCGAACCATAACTTCAAAAATACATGGAGTTAGGAGGAAAACTTTACCTTTCTAGAAATATGAGAAAAATATCTATCCAATGGTGCCATTTCCAGAAAGTTTTGAGTGTCCTGAAAAGTAAAAAATTATGACTGAGGCACAAGAGAGGGAAGAATGGAAGGAGTTAGCCACTAAATATGCAAGGGGCACATTTTGGATAACAATTTTAGGCGACTCAGAGGGGTCATCTACCTGCTGGATGAAGTTACCAGTTTCCTAAAGCAATCCATTGGGCACATAGTCATGAAAATCTTTGCTTGGTACCCCAACTGACTAGAACACTGCAAGGAGGAAGGTGGAGGGTGGAACATCATCTGATGGAGCAAGGCCTGCAAACACATCTCCAGGAACAACAAGCTCATGTCAAAACACTTAGGGAAAGCAAACTAATCTATAGAAAAACAACGTGCACAAACACTTGGAGGAATGAAAACCTAAGCTAATATGTACAAGGTGGAGAATTCTCTTCAGTAGCAATGCTTTAGATGGATTCCATTGACCGGAATCTGCATTTCTTGACCATCTAATGAAGACAATTGGAAAGCATTGCTATCCTTACACTTTGTGACCATGTATGGGCCACTCCAAATGGCATCAAATTTGGAATGCCTTCCCGGTTTTTGCTCTGTCTGCATCCCATTTTAACACTAGATCTCCAACTTGGAAATATCTATTCATTGCTTTTCTATCAAAAGTCTTCTTTATCAAAGCTTGATCCTTCTCCATTGCTTGGGATGCCTGATTTTTTATTTCTTGGAGCTCCATCAATTCTACATATCTAACCTCCATGGGCTCAAAATCCAACAACTCCAACTATTTCATGAGTTCCAATGTTGGCAACTCAAGTGACATGGGTAGAATTGCCTCTCTTCCATAAACAAGCTTGAATGGAGAGTTACCTGTAGATCTCTTGGGAGTTATCCTATTAGCCCATAAAGCTGATTTCAACTTAGTATGCCAAGACCTCTGATTTTTCATCAAGAGTCCTCCTAATGTTCCTCAACAAGTTCTTGTTTGTAGATTCATCTTGGCCATTACCCTGAGGGTAATAATTTGATGAAGTGCTCAGGTAGATCTCATTCTTGACATCCCACTCAGTCACCTTGAACCCAATGAATGCCAATGTATTATCTAATATTATTGTAGTAGGTATGCCAAATCTAGTTGCTACTCCCTCATAGAAGTCTAGGATGCTAGATTCACTCACTTCCTTGAGTGCTACTGCTTCAGTCCACTTGGTGAAGTAATCAGTTGTTAAAATCCATTTGTGCCCTTGACTTGAATTGGGATTAATGACTCCAATGAAGTCCAAGCCCCATTGCTTGAATGGCTGGTCAACTAAAATTGGATGCAACGGAAGGGCAGCCAACCTCTCTTTACCTATGAAGAATGCACAATTCTTGCACCTCTTGATCCATGCATAACAATCACTGAAAATCTTGGGCCAATAATAGCCAGCCCTCATGATCTTTAGAGCTGTCACTCTTGGTGCAAAATGACCACCAGCTGGTTCACCATGGAACTCTTTTAACACCCTATGAATCTGATTTGTACCAATGCATCTTAGCAACACTCCATTCACATCCTTTTCGAACAAGACACCATCAACAAGGGCATATGGGATAGCCTACAATCTGAAGTGTCTTATTTTGGTCTTGTTCATCTCTGGAGGGCATAGATCTAGGCTTAGGAAGTGCATTATGTCTTGGGTCTAGCAAGGAGTGAGGACACCATTATTTTCCTCTTGAGTGCTTCCTTGCTCATGGCTGTCTTGCAACGCCAAAACAGCCTCCTCATTTCATGCTTCCTTTTGTTTGCTCAAAATCAGCTGACCAACTTGGTGACTTTGATCTCAATGTCATATTCCATGACACGAGTAATCCAGCCTACTCTCTTTTCATTTAAGTCTTTTTTGAGGAGGAAGTCTTTAACTCCCACATGAGAAACCAGCAATTGAACCTTGTTGTTTGAAACTAGATGCTTGAATTTCTTCAAGCTCCTGATTACTGCAAGAACATGCTTCTCAATGAAAGAATATCTCACCTCATAGTCCTCCAGGCTTTGGCTGAAGAAAGTAATTGGCTGCTCATCATTGTTTTTGTTCTGTTGTACCAAAATTGTAGAAATAGGCTCATCACCCCCAAATGCATAGAGGATGAAATCCTTGGAGAAATCTAGGTTAATGAGATTTGGGGCTTGAGAGATGGCTTCTTTGATTGCTTCAAAACTTTCCTTACCTTTTGTTGTCCATTTGAAAGCCATGTTTTTCTTTAACATCTTGGTGATAGGCTTGACTAGGGCTGCAAAATTTGGGACAAACCTCCAAACAAAATTTATTCTCCCCAAGAAACTTTGAAGGGCCTTCTTATGGCTTGGCAATAGTAGTGCTCTTATGGCTTCAAATATTTCTGGATCAATTGCTAATCCTTCTTTGGAGACAATGTGGCCAAGGAGCTTTCCTTCATGGGCTAGAAAAATACACTTTTTAGGATTCAAGGATACTCCAAATCTTTTGCACCTTTGGAACACTTGTCTCAAATGAAAGAGATGGTCTGCTACATTTTTTGAAAAAACAGTGATATCATCAAGATATACCAGCACCACATTGTTAATCAAATCCTTGAACGCCATGTCCATTTCTCTTTGCAAAGTAGCTCCAATGTTGGACAGCCCAAATGGCATTTTCTTGTATGCATAAGTTCCCCATTTGGTTGTAAAGGATGTCTAGAATTGATCTTCTTCTTTCACCATAATCTGATTGTACTCCAAATAGCCATCAAGTAATGAAAATCTCTCAGAGCCAACAACTACTTGTAAAATATTCTCCATAGAAGGAAGTGGATAATGATCCTTAAGAGATGCTCTAATCAAATCTTTGAAGTCAACACACAATCTGATTTCCCCACTCTTCTTTCTAACTGGAACTAAGTTGGCCACCCAGCTAGAATGCTTGATAGGGAATATGATTCTTGATTCTATCAACTTATTCAATTCTTTCCTCATGAGAGGCTCCATGAATGGATTGACTTGCATTTGTTTTTGCCTGATGGGTTTAGTACTTGGATCCAATTCAATGGTGTGTTGAGCTAGCTTGGGATTGAAACCTTTCAAATCTTCATAGCTCTAAGAAAACACATCAGGGAATTCTTGACAAAGTTGTATGAACTCATACCTTTCTTGCTCAGTTGTCACTTTACCAACTCATAGTGATTTGCCTTCTTTCACCAAGATGGACACTGAATCTTCTCCCCTAACTTGAATGTTTTCCTTCTCCTTCCTAAACTGATCATTAGGATTAAAAATAGACTCCAAAGTAATAAGTCCCTTTGGTAGTTTGTTGGTTCTTAGATGTACCACTTGGTCACCATACTGCTGCTCCAACTTTTCCTGATTTTTAGCTGAGAACTCGACCTCTTCTTGCAAGAAATGGATGATTTTCCAATCATTTTCAAAACTTGCCAACTTAAATTATTGTCTGGCACTGAAGGCCTCATAATCACATGGATGTTTGGCTGCACCTTGTCTTTTTGAATGCATTCAACAATGTCAAAGGCTGCCTCAACTACTGTAAGCCTATTAGCAGCTTGGTTCTCTCTTCTAGGAATGGATTTTATGTCAAAGCCCTCAAAATATTCAATGAGGTCCCACACCCTATTTTTGTAACACTTGAGTAGATCATTCTTGATAGCATGTTGCCCCTTAACCTGGTTGACAATCAACTCACTGTCACCAAAGACTTACAAGTTCTTTATCCCTCTCTTGATTGACCAATGCAAACCTTGTATTAAGGCTTCATATTCAACAGTGTTATTAGAGCATGCAAACTGAAATCTAAAAGATGAATAATACTTAACTCCTTGGGGTGAAACAAGCATAGCTCCCCCTCCTGCACCTTGTCTGCTCCTTGATCCATCAAAAAACAATTGTCATACCTCATTGTCATACTTGTGGTATGGCTTGGTGATGCTAGGAATAGGCTGATTTTCTTCATGCATGCAATATAATCCTAGCTTAGATTCTTCTATTTCTTGATAAGGATTAAAATTATGCACCTTTTTTTCCCATTCATCAAGAGTCAAATTTAGGATGCTTCCAACCTTGGTGTCAACTTCATCAGTGCTTGGATAATCCTCTTGATCAAACACTGAACAATTGGTATTGATTTGGCTTGGAGTGTGAGGCTCAATGTGAAAGTTTGCAATAGGCTTAGACCTGATTGTGGCTTTAGTTCCATATCTTGTTCTGAACAACATGTGTGACCAATCAGTAGATAAATAACCTCTAATCTTGGTTGTGAAATCCCTTGACAAACATAGGGCAAAGAGTGGTGGAAGGTCTATTACTGAGACATCTTGCAAAACAACAACATTGGGGCATGCATGCAAAGTAAGACTCAAGTTTTTAATCACTCCAACTATTGTTACTGCTGTCCCATCCAATTGCACTACCCCTTTGGATATGACTTCATATTGAAGCCCTAGTTGATCAGCTATTTTCTTAGGCATTACTGAACTACTATCCCCGGAATCAATCATGCAATTATGTACTAATTAGTTTCCAATGATCAATGAAACATAGAATGGAGGGGGTTTCAACATTTTACCTTGTTGTCCTCCATGATTCTTCTCAGGCTGGGAAACATTTGTGAGCACCTTCTCTTGCATTTGGACCTGTTGATTTGAAGTTGACCAGTCCTTCATGGAAACTTGTAGCAAATCTCTTTGGCCTGGGATAGATAGTGATTCCCACATTGATATGTTTACATTTGTCTTCTTCATATGATCAATGATGTTGAATGGAGATGAAGCATCTCTCTTCTGTCCCTTGGCCTACACATTCATTCCTTGCACATGGGTAGCAGCAACTGGTATTTGAGTTGGCCTAGGAGCTATCTTAGGCAGTCCTTGCATGTTTGGAACTGTGTTTTGTTTGTCAATAACTTGTGGAGTAGTAGGAGGTTGTGGATTACTTGGAGCCAATGGCTGTTCTTCACCCAAATTTCTCTCTTTTGACCTTGCGTTGGCTGCAACACTTTGGGAAATTTTTTTATTCATGCCATAAAAATCTTCCGCCTACCAGTTTACAAGTGTGGTATCATTTGGAGCTGATTGCTGTTGGAATGTGTCTTGTTGTTGGTTATTTCCTTAACTCCCTTCACCCTCCACACTAGTTGTAGTCACCATTAATGCTTGATTTAAGGAACCGTTGAAACACATAGACTGGTTGTGGGGTTCATTACATGGGAAACACCAATCATACTCTCTAGATATGTTGTTTTGCACTAGCACTATTTCCTTAGAGGCAGATGTAACATTGGGATTATAGTGCTGAAATGGTTTGTTGGTAGGAGGTCTTGCCTGGTTTAAATTTACAGCTGGATTGGGTGGTCTTTGAGGTTGGTATGGCTACCTGTTAGGCTGAGCTTGAGGCTAGAAAGGAGGTCTAAAACCTTGGGCTTGCTTCCTCTTGATTCTAACCAGCTCATTACCTAAATTTTGCAATTGCTTCACGACTTCTTGAAGTTCATTTAAGGCACTAGAAGATGAAGTAAAAGATTCACTTGAATTCTAATTTCTAGGAGTGGGAATAGGAGCTAAAACAGGCACTTGACTAGTACTTGGGCTCTATAAACTTGGAAAAAATGGCATTGGAGGCCTAGGAGCTAGCTTGCCAGCTTGAATCAAACAATTTTCAACCCTAATGGAAATGCTATAAGCAACAGGAATAGTTGTGCCTCCCATGGATTTAATCAACATAGAAATATCATAATTTATAGCTTTAAGGTAATATAGAAAAGCACCTTCTGCTGCTGGCCTTACTGCCACTAGAATCCTCTCCCAAGTCATTTGAAATCTGAAATTGAAATTAGTCAACTACTGATTAGGGGCTCTCTTGATGGTTGTCAGTTGTTCCAAAAGGGACAAGTTGTCTCCCTTTTCTCCAAACTGCTCATGGAGGGCTATACATAGCTGGTTCCAATTTTGAATAGAACCTGAGGCAAGACTTCTGAACCATTGCAAAGCTTTCCCTTTGAATGAAGATGCCAACAATTTAACAACAACTTGCATCTCATTGATCTCATGGATTGCACAAATATTAGCAATATCCTTGACATGATCACCAGGAGTGGTCTAATTTTCTCTAGTAAAGTATGGAATGTTCTTCAATGCTGTAACTGGGATTGGATTTTGTGCATTGAGAGCAAGTGGGATGCTGCCAGTGAAGTTGACATAGGGGTTGTTTTGTGCCATTCTAATTGGCCTTAGAACCCTTGTTGATTGAATGAAAGGCCTACTTAGTCGAGGAGTTGATAGAGTTCTGTTTGGTGGAGATGGAGACATTTGAATTCTCCTCCCTCTTTGCCTTCTTCTTGGAGATAACTGTAGATATTCAAAGAGTACCTCTTCTTCTCCAACTCTTGACCTTGTGGTGATTCTTCTCATGAGTTTTCAGGTCTACACTACTAAAACTAGCTGATTCTTCTTCCTTGGAGTCACCAGATGTGCAATTTAGGGCTCTTTTAAGAAAGAAACTTACAAAAAATGCACATCAATTTTGTTACAATGAATATGAAGACCTCTATGGTCCCACTGGGTGTGCCAAAACTGTTGTTGTAAATTAGCAACACCCCTGGATGTTGATCAGACTTCTAGTTGACATTTTGGACATCCAGTGTGATTGCACAACATTGAATCTTTTCCCCAAGTGTGGGACTTGTAAAATGGGAAAAGAATATCCAGTTTAGAGGATGGTTCCTCAACTCCTTTAATCAAGTATATTACTTGCAAGTTATACAGAGGTTTCAAACTCAAAATCCTCCCTGTTAAATTCCAAAGAGGGCAGAGATAGAGAATGCAAAATTGAAACTAATTCTAATAAGGCGATGCACTAAAGGAGTGGTGAGCATTTTTTTATTTTTGTAGATTGACAAAAATCATGGGAATGCAACAAAACTTCATGCACAAACTGATGACATTTAATGAAAGATCGGAAAGAAATAAAACAACATAAGCAGAGGAGTGAAACTCATTCACAGAGCTTGCATTGTCATTTTTAATGTCAAAATACATACATTACAACATCTGGGAGACAAAAAACATGTTGCAGTCCTAGAAGAGGCCTGATTTTTCCACAAAAATCCCTTTTTTGGTAAAAGAGGGAACCTGCAATACATAAAAAATGTTCAACCCCTTGAAAATGAGCCAAATTTGGCTTTTATAATGCTAGAAACAACTCTAGGAGAGAGAAATGTAGGAAAATGTGGGAGAGCTTCAACCACCAACCAAAACATAGTAAAAACAGCATGGGCATCCTTACAAGCCCATACCATGACATTTTTTGCCATGCTGGGAGAGAATGCGAGCCATTCTTCAATAAAAATGGTGGTTGAAATGTCATTTCTGTCCATGACCATGTGCCAGAGGCATTTTTCTATTTTCTCTCTCTAAACTCCATCAAAATACAGAAATGACCCCAGAATATTGGAGAGAATTTTACCATCTTTCCATTGATATAAAGAATGCAAAAACCTGAGCTCTGGATCGAAAGATATGGCCGTTTGAAATTTTAGGGAAAAACAGGGCCAAATCGGATTGGCGGGCGAAATTTTTTAAATTTTCCACTTTTTACATTTGGGAAAATTTCCCAAAAATTTCCCACACTCTACCATTCCTGGTGCCACTTGGCACATTTTGATTGGACGTGGGCCCTCTATGCTTCATTTTCCTTTGTTTTCGCCATTGGAAAATTTTCCAAAAATTCCCCGTCGGGCCGATGAGTTGAGGACACGTGGCAGTAGGTGATTCGCTACAGGCATTTCCTCCTGAATTTTCCATCACATTTGACCATATTTTTGACTCAAACACGTGGAAAAACCCCATTCATTATGAGCTTTTCTTGGAGAATTTTTCATGCGGGCCTTTCTTATATTTTTTGCCGCCACCAAACATGTGGCAAGATTCCATTGGCTCACGTTTCAAGGGGTGATTTTTCCTTTGAAATTTCCTTCTTTTTGAAAACTACTTATGTGAAGGGTTCCTAAATGGGAGGAACATTTAAGCAAAGGGTGGAGACATGGTATGACCAGCTCCTCGCGGCACTGTGAAGCCCCTAGGCAAACATTTTTTCCTTTTGCGCAATCCCTTTGGAAAAATTTCCAATCTCCTCCCGCGCTCCACTGGTCCGCGTACCCATGGACACGTGGCAGGTTTTGACTAGTCAGCGGGGCCATGGGCCAATAATAGCCCTTTTCCTTTTTGCCAAAAATTTCACCAAAATTCTAAGTTCACCTCCACCCTCCGCTATTCTGGCCTCCAGTGACATGTGGAAAAACGTGATTTGGCGCGGGCCCTTCCTCTGACATTTTTCACCATGGTGCCAACACTTAGTTGAATTTTCAATCTTCTCCCCTATGGACACGTGGCGTCATCTCATTCACCGGCGGGCTTGCAAGGAAAACATCCCCTTTTTAGGCATCATTCTAAACAGTTTGTAAAGGCTCCAAGTGTGTGGCTCCAGGCATACGACACTTGAAGCTCATGGATCAAATGTTATTAACATAAATGGCCTGTGGGCTTGGATGTTGGGGATAAATGGAGCTACACACATATACCTTCATCTTAAGCCATAAGTTCAAAGGTACATGAAATATAGTAGGAAAACTTGACCTTTCTGCACTCCCGGGGCTACCAAAAGGTAAGCTATCTAATGGTGGAGAATGTGCCAGACCCCACAGTTTTAAGTGCCTGAAAGCAAACCATAGTGGTGGATGACTGAGGCAGGAAGAGTGAGAAGATAGATGTGGCTTGGTGCATAGAGGCCAGAGGCAGCCTACTAGACAAGATGGAGACTGAGCGCGCAGTTACCCCATTGCAAGGCCAAGAAGAAGAAGAAGAAGAAGAGGACTTGGAAGTAGTCCAAGGAGAGCACCGCTTCAAGAGGGTGTTCAAAAGAACAAGGACATAGGGCGTGAGAACTCCTTAGTCTATTAGGAGGGTCGCCATGACTATCTCCCTAAAAAGAAACAACTGAGAGGAAGAGGAGAAAGCTGAAGTTGAATGAAGAGGTAGAGGAGTATGCAGAAAGCACGCCTGTATCTCCTACATAACTAGAGGAAGTGGAAGAGCCAAGGGATGAAGACATGAAAAATGAAGAGGAAGGAGGAGAAGAGGTAAAAGAGTCAGAACATGACACCACTCAGCACGTTGATAATTCCTCTTTTAAGGAATAATTACATGTGAAATATAGGGAGCATTGGGTAAAAGTATATTCTCAATATAGATAAGTGATTTTCAGTGTTTTTTTTACCTTTCATGGTTTTCCCACTTATATCTTATGTTACTGTGTTCATTTAATTTTTTTTCATGTTATTTAAATTTTTCAATATGTAAATATTAAATATCTTAATCTCTATTTAATCACTGCACATAATAATCTATAATCTTCAGCAATTTATTATGTGGATCTATAATTTGTTAATTATATCTTCTTGTAAATTTCCTAACATGGTATTAGAGCTGGTGAATATGCATGTGTAGAATTAGTCTGGAAGCTTGTAATTTTTTAGAGTGAAGAAGCTTGAAGTTTATTTATAGATCTGTGAATCCCTAATTGTTCCACAATCATCTTCAAGATAATTAGGTTTAAAATACCAATTCCTGCCCAAACAATTTTTGAAAATATTGGTTAAATGGTTTTTTAGATCGTGTTTGAGAATTTGTGTGCTTATATCTGTGGTTATGCATCTTGATTTAGTTATTTATAGTTAAATCCATTTTCTGTGAGTTTATTTGATGTTTTTTACGATGTTTATATTTGTTATAATTGTTTTTGGTTGGGGATCTGAAAGATCTCTTTAGATCTAGTTAGTTCGAAGTATCTAAATCTAACCCAACATTAACCTGTGAAAGAATCCATTTTGGTTCTATCATGTTATCATTAGTATTTTTGGAGATTATAGTGCCTGATGGGCCAAAAGACAAGATTTTGGAGTAACCCTTGGAGAATAAGTCCCTTGCAGAGAGATTGGAGCTAGTAAAACAAAATTGTGAGGCCCTTACAGTTGCCTAAGACCCCCATAAATATAGGATGGATGAAATTGGAAAGATTATAACACAGAAGATGGATCTTCTAGAAGAAAGGGTGACTGTAATGTCAAACATTATTATAGTATTACAGAACGAGAAGGAAGAGATTTTGCAAGAGGAGTTAGATTCTATTGCATCAGATATTCCAAAAAAGGTAGAAGTCGCGCTGAATGAGTGGCAAATTAGAGGTAGAAATAAAAGAAGAATATCCAAAATTGATTCTTCTAGTTGAAACAAAGGATGTTGTAGAATAAATGATAATTCTTTGTATAAAAATTCTTTACATTGATTCAATTCCTTATTCTTTATTCTTTAAATATAAAAAGGAAACCATTTCTGGGATGACGATGCAGTTTAGTGTGGGGTAATGTTGAGCAGACAATATGCTGCAAGGAAAGAGCAGCCAAAAGATTTGTGCACGTGGGAGCGAGGACATTTTTAAAGGCATGCAGAAGGATACGGGAAGGAAACACGTGCGAAATACAAGGACTGATTCTAGGACTGAGCCATTATCATGGATTACATGATATTATTGGAGATAGCGTGCGGAGCACACAAACCAGATAGAGACTTGTGCGCCACACAAATGCTATTCTTCGGAAGAATGACTATATAATAAGCACTTCGCATGGGTTCAAGTTAAAAATATAATTATCCACTGATCAGTTAACTAGAAGAGGCCTATTATTAGCACACTTGCATGTGTGTCTATTATTGTAAATGCACATGTCTATTTTTAGCATGCGACCTATTTTGGGAATTAGGTAAGTGGTGAAGGGAAAGTCCCCACCCTTATAAATATGTGTGTAGTGAGTTGTGTAGTAGAGGATGTTGATACAAAGATGCTGAGATAGAGATAGATATATTATGAGATACTATAGAGTTATGCTATGAGTTTTGATGCATGCATAAAATTTACGATACTCAATTATTATAAGAAGCTTCTGTGTATTCACTGTGTTTAATATAATAGAGCAAATTGGACTGATTCAATGGTATTAAACATAGATGTAACTTGATCTATTGCATGCATAGAATTCCTTATGGCTATTATTTGAACCCATTTCTCCTTGGATCTAGATATAGAATATGTTCTATATGTGGGAATTTTTATAATTGTTTATGCATTTGAATGCATTAACCCTTCATCATGTTCACATCCTACATAAGCAAATATAAATAGGGGTTGGGCACCTTTGTGTCCTTTGGGTGAGCGCTTAGTCTTGGCTAGGTGATGGGTTTCGTTATTCCCTTCATTTAATCAACTTTCTAGTGATGTCATATTCAAACCAAGGGTGTGTCTGAAGCTATATGCAACAAGAATAATCTTAGAGATCTTGTAATTGACTGTAGGTTTCTTTTTTTTATTTTTTTTTATCAGGGGTTTTATAATGTCTTAAGGATTTATTGGCCAAAACCTTTATTGAAATCACACTAGGAAAACTTGTTGGAAAGAAACACTCTTTGTAAACATGAATTTTTGGAAATAAACACACATTTTCATAATGAAATAAATTGTTGAAAGTAAACACACATTACAGAAATAAAAACACAATTGAGAATGCTTGGAAAATGATTGCAAAGAAATAAGAACTTAATCTAGAAAACCTGTAGGGACAAGTCTACAAAATATTTCAACTTAAGGAATTGAAAGCATTTACAAATTTAACAGATCTACACTATTTGCTTTAAAAATATAAATACGAACAAAAATGAGGACCCTAGTTTTTGTATGAGTGGGCCCTTGCTCCGCATCGAAATAGGATTAGACAACTTAATTTTCTCTCAAAACATAAAAGGTTATTTTATTGATAAAATGTTCTACATTACAAAAGACGCACTAGTTCTTTCCATCCCTCTATCTAATCCTCTCTGTATCGATCTATATCTATTTTTTTTGTATCTCTAATTTATCTACAGGTCTGTATGTATATAATTCTTCCAGGGGTGCATTTATGGCCATAACTATTCCACTGAAACGATGGAATGAAATCATGCCCATAATAGATGTTGAATTGGAACATGGCTGGATGTACAGTTGTGTGATAGTTATCCTATATCTGTGAGTATGGAGAGTTGGAAGTCTTCTAATCTACTCCTGATTCATAGAATCATTGATTTGAAAAATCATCGGTTGTTTGGAATAAATTCTTATCAGTTTTGGAACTTTACAATAGTTCTGGAACTAAAGGAAATCATTCCAGGTCTAACCAAGAGAGTTCCAGAGCTATCTACAGGAGTTCTGGAACTAATTCTGATATGTCAAGAACTAAGTATTAGAGTTCTAAAACTAAGTATGAAAGTTTTGGAACTAAGTGATAGAAATCGTAACTACATGGAGTTCTGGAACTAAGTCTAGTAGTTCTGAAACTAAACCGTACTGATCCCAATGCTTCCAAAAACATGTTATCCATTCCATATTTTTTCTTCCACCTGATTGTGGCCTGTTTTGTTACAAAACTGAGTTTCTAAAGCACTTAGTTAGGAATTTCAGAGTTTTTAAACATTAGAAATAAAATCAACAAAATATGGACTATTACATACTAACTTATATTAGATCAAACAAAAGTCAAAAAATGTAATCAAACTTGATAAAAAGGAGAGTCAAATAAGATCATTTATTGTACATTATTGAGACATATTCTAGCCTTATCATCTCCCCCATACTTACTTGTTTGTAATTCCCCTTACAAACTTTACTCTTCAGATCTTGGGTCGTGGATTCTGAATTCCAACTGATTGCTCAAGTCGAATGACTAATACTTAATATTCAAGTGTTTTAATTCAAAGGTGCTACATCATGATTCTAATGCTACCTTCTTCAGCCATGCCTCAAATTCAGTGGGATCTTGTGGTTCTCTATTCTTCCATGGTGACATGGGGGTGAGAAGGAGTGGAGGTCTTGTTCTCATTCCCATCCATATGACTTTGTGGTTTTCATTGATTTGAGGAATTAGCATACATAAGGATTTTTCTCTATGAAAACTCCAGACTAAGTTTGTGGGAGATATTACTTCCCTTCTTCTCAATGCCACCGTGAGAAATTCCCATCTTTTCAAACATGCCTCATAAATATTTTCAAAATTTTCCTCTTCATAAGAGGTGAAGGCATTAATACTTCTCTGCAAATTGGCAAGATAAGGTTCCTTGAACCTTTTATCAAATGCATGGGATCTAAAATGTGTAGCAACGGCGGATGGTTTACCGTACAGTGAATCCTCATACAGAGACTAGATGAACTAGCCTTTAACAAATGCTCTACCTCCCTCTCCTTTCATGCAATC
The DNA here is from genome assembly GCA_019776745.2 of Taxus chinensis. NCBI lineage: Eukaryota > Viridiplantae > Streptophyta > Pinopsida > Cupressales > Taxaceae > Taxus > Taxus chinensis. The sequence goes on along the minus strand of CM034150.1, from coordinate 286,683,947 downwards.
TGATTTCGAAGAACATAAACAAATGCATTAAGCTGGCTCTCCCTTACATACAAATTGATCATAAAACCAGAGTTCTTTTCTAGCATGAAATTATAGCGATAGAATTTACAGAGAAATTTTTTCTACTCTACATTGGCTAAGGAATAGGCTACCATGAAATCAGCTTCATCTTTTATTTCATGTGGAAGGCCACATGTTATCCCTAACAACAGACAGTGAATGAATTGTTCCTTCAAAAACACACTATATGCAGGAGAAGGTCTCCTACATGTAATCAATTTCTCACTCATCATGCAAACCATTTGTATTTTCACAAGATATTTGAATTTGTCTTTTTCTTCTTTGTAAAAATTTTCTTCCCATTATTTTCTTGATTTCTTCTCTTCTTCTATCTTAATTTTCAAATCCTCATTGGATGTCTTGGATTCACTTAGTTCTCTACAAGTGTCATCCCATAGTTGTTTAAGTGGCCAATAAGTTAATTCAGTTTGTGCAGAGACTGTTGACAAAGTAGTTTGTTTTCTAGAATTTTGACATTCTTCTACTTTCTCTGTTATCTATTGTTTAACTCTTGTTAATTACGTAGTCTTGTCAGTGAGATGAGTTTTTAACTCCCCAATGACCATTTCTCTCTGTTCCAATTTAAGTTTGAGAAAATTCAACTCCTCATAATTTTCTTTAATAATGAGTTCTACTCTGGAAAAAAATAGAGCTTGTTTAACTTGTTGTTTCTCTTCTTTCTCTGAAATTTCCTTGGGGGTTAAGCATTCTTCTTCTACCAGAGGGGATTTCCCTTTCCATTTCCAAGATGATAATTAATATTCTTCATGTGATGGTGTTGTTGATTCACCCATCTCTTGGAAAACTTGTTCCCCAAATCTCTCATCTTATTTTTCTATCTTTGTTTGTCTTGGTCTGGGAGGAGTCATGGCCATGCTGCCCAAAATATCAGCAACTTCCTTTTCCATCTCCTCCAGAATTTCTCTATAACTTTTATGAATTCTCCTTCTTTGAGGAGCCTCAAAATGTATAGAAATGAGTCTCCTCCTAGAGCTTCTTCTGATTTTCACCTCCTAATCTTGCTTAGGTGAACTGTTACTTTCAAAGACAGATATTAGCTCCCATGTAGCTAATGTAGAAGAAGCAATTTATTTAGAAGGCACAGTAGGTTCTGTAATTTTAGTCCTTCTTCATGATCTTCTTCTTTTTGGTATTTCCTCTCCACCTATTTCTTTCTTTTCCTCTGCAGTGGCATGCATTTCCAACTTAGTTGTAGGAGAAGAAGGATTTTTTATTACTCTCCTGAGATTATCAGGGTTCTGCTTAAAATTTCAAAGAAATTTCTCCCAAATTTCTTCTCCATTTTTCTTTCAAAAAAAATGGTGCTGGCACACTAAATGCACTAACACATGATGTTTGATTGTTCCCACACCCCAAGAATAACTCTGGGCAATTGTATGGATGGAGTAAAAAGGAAACTATGGAAGGTTTACTATATATTCTGGTTTTGTAGCTCCATATCTAAGGTATATGAGTATCTTCAGAACTTCTCTTCCTACTGACACGAATTGACCATCACAGGTTAAATACTTGACTATCCAAAATGCCACTCTGTCAAAGGGTTTAGGAAAGCTATCCCTTGTGACCCCTTTTATGATTTTCTTTGTGATGTAAATATATTGGTATTCAGCTTCCCCCTTTTTCAGCAAGGTTTCAACTAGTTCTTTTAATGAGTGATGAGCAATAGCACAATGGAGTTAGAAGCAAGAAAAATCTAGGAAGAAAGCATGGCATGACAGGAACATCAGGGACAAAAATCTTGAGATAGGATAGATGGTGCTTCTTTATGATTCTAAGTTTCTGTGTCATCTAGGAAAACTTATAGTACATTGGTTAGGACCAAATTTTATCACTTACATACTTGAAACAAGAGCTTGTCAGTTAGAGGTGCTTGATGGAAGACGATTACCCAGTTACTTCAAAGGGAGTAGGTTGAAGCCCTTCGATAAATAAGTCTTCTTGGTGTTTGTATTAAGGTGTGTTTCCATTTAGATTAGGTTTTCAATTATGTATTTCCTTCTTCATTGTTATGCTTTGTCAATTTAGTTGGTGTTTTGTGTAATAAGCGTGTTTGCATGCTAGAAGCTAATTACCGTTTGAAGAATTTTTATGCATAGAGGACTGCACATACCATTTGTGTGGGGTGGATATTGAAAAATGGGTACACATAAAGGAAAAAACTGCTACATGTGTTATTCAAGTTTGGAGAGTTGGTGGAAAGAATATTGCTTCCAAATAAGGATCATAGATGGAGATAAACGAAGGAACAATATAACACGAGGTAAGAAGCATCCATGAAGACTACTAAGAGAAGGTGTAATGGCAAGATACATAAGTGGATAGAAGTTTGCTAAAGATAATTCTGTAACCAGAAGGTAAGAAGGCATGCTAGAAGGTTATAGCTAATGCGTGAAGATGTATTGTGCGGAAATTGTGAAAATGGTCAATTAATGAGAGGATTGTTGGTAGGTGAAGGATAAAAAAATGCACCAACTTTTTGAAAATTTATATAAGCACGTGATGCAAGTTAATTTTTATCATTGTGACCATAAGAATTTGAACGAGCTAAGTGTGACCAACCTAAGAAAAGAGTACTGAGCTATGAATATTATGAAACCAAATGTGGAGAGAGGATTTATGCGTAAAATAAGCTTGTGTCCCCATTAGTGAAGGGTTTAAGTAAAGCAGATGCATTGAAAGAGAGCTAGGGCATGTGGTTTCAAACTAGGGAACACAGACTCAAGTTAGGGTTTGGATTTGTTCACTACAGAAGATAGAAACTTGATATTTGATGATGGAACCAAAGAAATCACCTGTTGCAGGAGCCAAAGTAATGAAGAAAGTGTAGGAAGAAGTTGAAATTGCTCTCGAGAGTAGATTCTCAAAGATTTAGTATTCAGAAGGCATGATAATTGGGTAAGAGTGGGACTCTCACATACATAGCTATAAGGTGAGTGATGACAACCACTACACCTATTATAATAATAAATAATTAGACATGTTGTTCAGTACAAAGAGCAACAAGCACAAAGCGAAGGATATGTCCGTATATGATGATGTCGAGGAGAAACTTTTAAAACAAGTAGGACTTTACCAGTTGTATGAGCCCCCATTCTTTGGAAAATATGAACCTCTTTACCAATGGCTAATGAGCAGAGTCTATGAGGACTTCTTCTATTTTTTTGGAAGAAGGATAAGGATTATAAAATTGATGATCTTGACACTAACAAGGTTAAAGGGGACAGGAATGGACTTTGAAAATGACCTAACTAGTAAGGCAACAATCATGGAAACAATAAACGAATTGGGGTATACAAAAGGTCTGTGAAGAATGGACATCGATAAATTGAAGAAGTATGCAGTGGTACAAGCAGTTGCACATCTAGTGACCAAGTTGAATGATCAGGAGAAATGGTTGTAGGTGAATACAATGTGGATCCATGTCACAAGGAAGATGTCATAAGGGGTATTCTATAACATAATAGGCTACATTACAGAGACCATCGTCAAGGAAGCGCGCACCTGTGAAAGAATCAATTTTGGTGCTATCTTATCGTCACTAGTATTTGTGGATATTGGAGTGACTGATGGACCAAAACACAAGATTTGGAAGTATCCCTTGGATAAGAATTCCCTTGTAGATATATTGGCGCTAGTAAAATAAAATTGTGAGGCCCTTGTAGCATCCTAAGACCCCCATTAAGATAGGTTGGATGGAGTTAGAAAGATTATAGCGCAGAAGATGGATCTTGTGGAAGGAAGGGTGAATGCAATGTCTAACATTGCTATAGTATTGCAAAATGAGAAGGAAGATATTTTTTTAGAGGAGTTAGATTATATTGCATCAAATATTCTAGAAAAGGAAGAAGTCACGCTAAGTGATTGGCAAACTTTAGAGACTGAAATTAAAGATGAATATCCATAGTTAATTCTTCTAATTGAAACAAAGGACGTTGTAGGGTGAAAGTTCATTCTTTGTATAATAATTATTTAATTTACATTCATTCCATTCCTTATACTTTATTCTTTAGATATCAAAAGGCAACCATTTTCGGGGAAGCAATGTAGTTTTGTGTGGGGTAATGTTGAGCAGACAAAGTATGATACTTAGTAGAAGGCACAGAGAAGGTTCACACATGGGAATAGGGTGTGTTCAAAGGCATGGAAGGATAGGGAAGGAAACACGTGTGAAAGACAAGACAAAATTCAGGACTTAGCCATTTTTTAGGATTACGGGCTATTTTCAGAGATAGCGTACCGAGCACACAAACTGGATAAAGAATTGTGCGACATGAAAGGGATATTTTTAGAAGAGCATCTACTAATCACTTTGCATGGGTTCAAGTTAATAATAGAATTATTACTATCAGTTAACCAGAAGATGTCTATTATTGGCACACTTGCATGTGTGTATTTTATTATAAAGGCGCATGGTTATTTTCAGCATGCAACCTGATTTGGGAATTATCTAAGTGGTGAAGGGCGATTCCCCACCCTTATAAATATGTAGTGATCTGCATAGTATATGAGGGAAAGAGATGAGCTATTATGAATTTATGTTGTCATATATGATGCACGCATAAGTTTATGATATTGAATATTGTAAGAAGCTTTTGTGTATTTACTGTATTTAATATAATGGAGTGTATTGACTGATTCAAGGTGTTAAAAATTAATATAACTAGATATTTCATGGTAGAATTCATATGACTATTATTTTAATCCATTACTCCTTAGATCTAGATCTAGAATATGATCTTTAGAATGTTTATATTGTTTACGGGTCTAAATGCATTAACCCTTCATCATGTTCACATCCTGCATAAGCAAATCTAAAGAGGGGCCTAATATGTTTGAGTTCTTTGAGTGAGTACTCAGTCTTAGCTCAGTGATGTGACAGCGTGCCTGGGTTATTTCAGGTAAATTTTAGGTTGCATCAAGAGCCTGACTGTGTCTCTTCCCTCCTTAACCTTTCACATTCCCCAGTGCATGGGAGGACATGGGAGAAGGCTATAAATACAAGGAGAAGAAAGATAATTGATCATTAGAAGATCCAGAGAGATCAAGAAGAAAAGTAATAGTTATATGAGAGAAAGTGAACAAGATCTTCAATTTTGGAGTGGAATTGTAGGAGCAAGTTGTAGAAGTAGAACAAGCAAGCATACGAAGGGAGAGGTTTACATTATAGTCTCTATTTTCTACTTCTTGTAATTTTTAACTGTCTATAATTGACCAATAAAAGTGGGAAGAAATTTTTTTTTTCCCTTCTTGACTGGTTTTCCTCCATTGGGGGTTTATAGGATAAAAATTTGTTGGTATTTGGAGTTTGAATTGGTTCCTATTCTCTACAATTTCCTTTCTATAACACTAGATAATTACTCACTAAATCTCTAATATTCAATCAATTTTTCATTTTCCAAAGTTGAAAGTAGAAAAACATAATTGTGTTATTTCATAGAGTTCCAAAGTAGAAGTTTACTAATCATTTTGGTATCAGAGTTGATTATATATCTGGGACTGTGGAATTCAATTCTTTCTTGTGATTCGTATGAAAGTGACAAGGTCCAAAGGCAAAGAATTTTTACCTTACGAGATTGATATTTTTATGAAGAAGTGGAAATAGAGAATACAAGCTCTAATGGAGGAAGAAAACTTTTCCGTAGATTCAAAATGCTAGAGACCATGATGGATAGGTTGCATAAGAATTAAGAAGATCTTACAAATCTGTAGAAGACGAATTCAATTAAGAAAGATTCTATGGAATCATTGGTTCGAGCACTGGATGAAAATTTTGTTATTGGAAAGATCCATGAAGAGGAAGAATGGGAATAGCGTGAAGAAGAGATGATAATTGTAAGTGAGAAGGTAAAATCTGCTCATACACATTTTAATGTTGAAAAGAAAGTGGAAATAAAGAACTTTGAACAACAAGTAGATGCATAATTTCTTGATAAGTGGATAAAATAGTTGGAAGTCTATTTTTAGTGTGCATAATGTCATCGATGCATAAAGGATCACATTTATTCGTCTCAAACTAGAAGTTCATGCTCTGGTTTGGTGGGAAACCCATCCAACCACTTGTGAAAAGAAGAAATATCCTATTGTCATTACTTAGAAAGGTTTTAAAGAATTTCTTAGAGCTAACTTCTATCCTATTGGCCATAAGACTCACATAACGATTAAGTGGTAGTACTTTAGAGAGGCTAGTGGTCAAAGCATGCAAGACTACTCTATATAATTTTGGAGACAAGCCATGTTGCTTAATATGGACTTGGAGGATTAGTACATTTCAACCAAGTATTTGGGAGGAATTCACATTCACCTTCATTGGAAAGTAATCTCCACAAAGCCAAAGGATCTCTATGAAGCTTGTATACAATCATACTACATTGATGATGAGAAGAAACGAGGAGAAGCAGAGCCAAAGGAATACCAGTCAACAAATCAACAGGAAAAAGAACAAGGGAAGAAAAGTAGTAGAGGTAAAAGGAAAGGTAAACATGTTGCTACTACTTTGCATAATTGTAAAGATTCTAAGAATTTCTATAAGAATTGTGATATAAATGGACATAATAATGCCACATGTTGGAAGTTACATCCAGAATTGCACCCAAAGGACTAAACCAAGGATTCTGAGAAATCCATGGCGGTTGTGAGAACAAAAGGAGAGGTGGAGATTGAGGATGATTCAGATCTAGAAGAAAGGTTGGGATGTAGGGCCACTAACATGTACTAGGGAGAAGAAGAAGAAGAGATGAGTAAGCTTTTTCAAATCATAATCCAAATCAAGAAGACTAAGGTAAGCACTTTAGTAGATTTTGGTTCTCATTCAAATTTGATTTCTTATGCAGTTATAAAACATCTTGGTTTATATTCTTATGCGCATCCACATCCATACCCATTAGAATGGGTGAAGAGGGTTGTAGAATACAAGTTACAAGAAATTGTAAGTTTCAGTTCGGGATAAATACCCAATACATAGATGTAATAGAAGTTGATATTATTCCACTTGATGCATTTTATGTTGTCTTCAGAAGTCCTTACTTATATGTCAGGTATTTTTTTTACACGAGGGATAACCCATATAGATGGGTCAAGGAAGGATTTAGTTTCAACATCTAGGAACGCCAGATAAAATCAAAAAATGCTAAGGTAAGTGCTAAACAAACACCAAGACTTATTCAGGAAAATCATCATTTTTATTACTTTCATTGGAAGAAAATAAAAATGGATGTGAGAGCATAGATATTTCTAACCAAAGGATGGAGAATTTGGATAGCACTTGTCAGTTTTTATAGAAGAATCCACCTCAAGAACTACTCATTCAAGGAGAAAAACAAATTTCCCCTACCCATTCATCCTATCTACCTATTGATTTACTAGACCTGGCCGTGGGGAAAAAAGGAGAAGAAAAGATACAAGGAACATTGGTGACTATAGCAGCAGCATGCATGGAAAGGATTCAGCTAATCGATCTCAAGAGACAAATAAAAGAAAAAATTACTAACCCAATACAGTATGGAACCTTCACCATACTTGAGAAAATTGGAAAATAAACCTTTAGGCCATACTTCATGGAGATGCATGCGATATTAAGTTGTAAGAGCTCACACCTACTAATTCCATCTATGCATGAAAAAGAAGGAAACATACAAAATTTTCCTTCCAAAGAGGATTATACTCGAGGCAACTCGAAGGAGGATGCAACACTAGAGAAAAAAACCAAATATCCAGAAGAGTCTTGGTAGGTCTGACGAGAGAAAACACCAAGGCAGACCTAGTGGTACTCAAAGGAGCAAGATAGGGAGTTGATTCCTCCACCACTTTCCCACTAGGATTTTTTGGGACCAAAATCCTCTTAAGAAGGGGAGGTATGATCCATAGGGATCCAGAAAAACACACCACTTCATCATTTTTCATTAGCACCAAGAAGGAGAATTGAAGAAAATGAGGAAAATGGGGGTTCTAGATAGAACCATTGCTTTGTGAAAAGTGTCGATTGTAGAACCACTTCCCTACAGCGTGGTGGTCATGAAACTATCAGTCTTCTCAGGGTGGCAGTACTGACAGTTTCAAATAGAAAAAATAAATGGAGAATGAATGGACACGAATTTTAAGCATCTGGCTATGTCTCTTCCCTCCCTGACCTTTCCCATTATCTAGTGTATGGGTGGACATGGGAGAAGGCTATAAGTACAAGGAGGAGCAAGAGAATTTACATTTAAAGATCCAGAGAGATCAAGAAGTAAAGTATTAATTATATGACAGTAATTGAGGAAGATCTTCAATGCTAGAGTGGACCTGTAGGAGCAAGGTGTAGAAATAGAACAAGAAAGCATAGGAAGGGATAGGTTTTTATCGTAGTATCCATTTTCTACTTCTTGTAATCTGGAATTTTCTATAATTGACCAATAAAAGTGGGAAGAAAGTGTGTTTTTCCCTTCTCGACTGGTTTTCCTCCATTGGGGTTTTCTAGGATAAAAATTGTTGGTGTTTGGAGTTTGAATTATTTCCAATTCTCTACAATTTCCTTTCTCTAGCACTAGATAATCATTCACTAAAGCTCTAATTTTAAATCAATCTGTCATTTTCAAAAGTTTAAAGTAGAACAACATAATTGTGAGATTTCATAGAGTTCCAAAGTAGAAGTTTACAGATCAGTGGAAATGAGAAATTCAAGAAAGAGATAGAGATATGTGTTGATTACACCAAGAATTTGAGCATTTTTCTTAACAAGGAAACATATGTAAACTTTTAATTATTAAAGGATAAGTTACCAAGCTTGAATTTCTACATTAATGTGTTAACTGGAAAATAGTTTGACTACGAGGGTGAACTCAATAGGAAAATTGTTCTCGGGATCCTAGGATGGAATCAACACATGATATTTTTGGTAGGTTGATAATTATATAAGGAGATTATGCCAAAATTTCAAGAGAGGTAGGTGTATTTCAAGAGTGGGTGCAACGATACATGTCGTGATCATATTTTTGAGGATGAAACTAACCAAGAGAGGATTTGACCTCACGAGTGAGGATAGAGATTTCTAGTACTGATGAGTCTAATGAGGATGTCACACAAGACATGATTCTAAGGGGTAACCCCCTATCATATATGATTTTGGATGTAATTTGGGTATGTATGAGGTTTTTTTACTATCATATTGTTTCTTATATGATTGCTTTAATTTAAATGTGATGATGACAATAGACTAGTGTGATTGTAAAAATATATGTGATGTGATGTATGAGCTAACCGAACAATGACAACTTGGTCACTCTAGGATTTATAGATGTATTGTTATTACTATTAGATAATCTTTGATCATTCATTGATTGTACATTAATTTTCCTTGCAGCACACATGCATATGTGGTATTTTTTGGTGCATGATTATTTTTTAAAAGAAATTTGTTATCTTTAGCAACCCATTTAAACTTAGGAGGTTGGGATGACCAAATAAGAGAGGATCCTATCAGAGAAATATAAATTTTATGAGATCGAGAAATTATTACTTCCCTATAAGGTTCCTTGTGGGAGGTAACAATCTCCATAGATTTATGCCTCGAAATAGGATATCAAGATTCATTAAACAAAGTATTGCACATGTCAAAAGAAATAATGCGTTTTTCTACAAGTTACTTAATATTTTGGACCAATGCATAAAAATTATTGTTTTGATGTCCATTAATGTCATAATAGTTGCAAGATGATGATGAGGATGACGAGCATTAGATGGTAAATAGATTAATAGTTTATCTAATAAGTTAAGCAATATGTCATGTAGATGATCATGGGATTTATAAAAGTGAAGTTGTTTCTAATTAGGAACAACAAGAGGCCTTGTGGTTGTCTTGGGTCTGAAAATAGTATGATGGAAAGTCTTACCATGATGTAAGACCTTACATTGACCTTATTTTTCCTTTCTTGGGGACCTACAAAGGGGTTAGTCTGATTGGATTGAGCCACCACCTTCATTCCTATATAGCAATACTCTGAATAGGTATTAAAGCTTCATAGTTCCATGCTCGATATATGTGTGTAAGATGTATAATGTGATGTGTTTGGAAATGAAGACCCTAATAAGACCTCTGAAACTCAACAATGATCTCTGGTGTGTGAGATGTAGCTTTGTGAATTGGCCTACGAAATCCTTATTAGATGTGTGAAAACTTAAAGTTAGTTGAATTTACTTGAGATACTAATATGGTAAGTGGGTGCTTTGTTTTGTTCTCTTAGGTAGCCCAAAGATGTGAAAATTGAGACTTCTAGAATGGGTTATGTGAATTTGTTTTCATAGGTGAATTAGTGGTAATATTTTCCACTCAAATGACATTTGGCCAATTAGGGTAACTTGTGAAACTGAAAATGTGACACTTAGAGATTTGGAAGATTAATTGATTGGCTCAATTCAAAGTCTTTTGGTAAGGTTTATGCCATGGTTGAATTTTATCAAATGTAGTACACAATATTACACGTCATTTAAAGATAGTGACCAAATATTTAAAGATGTGTTCTATATTCTAAAATACTAGACTTTTAACCGGTTAATAACGAATAACAAGTATAACCGAGTAATTAGTAGAATTAATTGAACAAGGGATATGTAAGAATTAATTGATTCAATGTACAATATTTATAAATTGAGATAATTGCAAACAATTCATTATCCTATTTAATATATCTAGATTCAAGTATCTAGAAAATAGAGTATTGAATTTAGGGAAATAAATGAAGATAAGTGGAATAACCCCTCCTTCCCTCTACTATAAAGGAAAATGGATTTATGTAAATTCACTCGTCTATGTAGAAAGAAATTTAAAAATTCAAAATTTATATGGATTCATTTGAGAAAAAGTTAAACTTTAAAGGTCCAATCTTGGAATTTCAAATAACTTGTACCTATCAGATCAATATTTATTGGTAGCCTAGCTCTTTGAGGTGAATACATTTCATTATTTTCTATACTTATTGTTATGATTTCTTCATATGTATACAAAAAAATTATATATTTTCACATACTTTTATATATTTATCAACGGTTTTTTAAAAATTATAAGTTTTTTTAAATTTTCAAATTGTAATTGTCAATAGTCACCTAAATGTTTTATCGGTATTATATGGTTAAAAACACAAAAAACGGCCCACATCCTATCAATTTCCAAGTGTTTTATCAGGTAAAATTAAGTGTGGTTAGAAAAGATGATTTGACTTTTGTATCATATATATAAACTTTTAAAATTATAATTAATGACCCGTAATTACTGTTAATGATGATCAAATTCATAAAACATGTCATTCACCGGGTATATAAATTTTGAAAGCCATTATTTTTTATTTGTTTTGGTCAGCAAGTAAGCAAAAGAAACCCAAGCTCCAAAGGTTTTTTAAAAAAACAAATAAAATAAATATACAAACTTTGAAAATGGAGTTTTAGATGATACCTTATGGCTAGCGGCAACATCATGTAGGGGAGAGGAGCCAGTTATCATGCTTTGGCCAATGTCCGTGACAAGTTTTGTTAATTTAATACTTAATACTAAAATTATTCAAATACCTAAACTTACTTGAAAAGTTTCTAATTTTTGTAATTAAATACTAGACAATATAAAGTGTAAACTTTATTATATTAAGAGGAAACATGATATTAAAAATACAATAAATGATGTACGAACTAATAAATTTATGTATTCAACATGTATAGACATGTCTAAATTCAATTTATATTTTAAAATGAAAAGTGCAAATAGTTCCCATTATTACAAATATTTTTTTAAGTTTGAATATATTTTAAAACCTAAAAAGGTCATGTCATTTATGAATCAATACACTTTCATTCACAAAATTGAAATACTTTATTGTCACAATAGGACACAACTCAAATCAAATATCACATTAAATGAAACATTTTCAAACAAGTGTCGCAATGCGACTAGTCCTTACCTCAGTGTTAAATTGTTGAATTGTTTTAAAGGTATTAGTTTTTTTTTTAATAATTAGCATCAAATAGCTTCAAAAGTGAGAGATGAGGCCATAAAAAATGGGTTAACATTTAGGGATATTTTTTATTATTGAGTTGTTAATTTAAATCCATAAAACAATTATATTGCTCTCCAATTAAAAAAATCTTGGAAAATGTTCCATGGAAATAGATTTATCTTGGAGAATTTTTATGTGACCTTTATAATAATTGTCATGGTTTGGAGAGAGCTTGGAATTGAATTGACACTCTATTTAATGATCATTAATGAATTAAGACATCATTTTGTTGTATGGGAATAAGGAGAATAAGGAGAAAAGTCTATCAACCAATCACATACATGAAAATTGGTCTTTGTAAATTAGTTAAGTTTTATATATTGTTTAAAACTATTTTCTAGACCATATGAAACAAAAAAATTTAAATGTGATTGGTTGAAAAAAAAAATTGAGTAATAGGAAAGTGAATCTTATAGTTACCATGCCTTCAGCATGGACTAATAATAAAATGTCAAGTAATAGCCACATTTCAACTTATCTCCATCCCATCTACTAGCATTAATGAAAAACATGCAAAAAAATACAAATTTGTAAGGCTCAAGAAATATTATGTATTTATTAAAGGGTGAAATTAAAACAAATATATCTTACCTGAAAAATCCACAATATACGTTAGACTTAACATCTCATCACTCCCAATCCACACTGACCAATTTCAACCAATCATAAACAAGCACATGGATCAAGCACCCAATAACAGTTCAACAACTTTTATAAATTCATTTAATTGTTCAACAATTAAATATCACATTTTTTTTAGCAAACTTGCACCATCTAACCAGTATTGTTGGCAGTTCACAGTTCTGGTAAGTATTTAGAAATCTTCCAATGTTGAATGTATATATATTTTGTAACTGAATTATTTTTATCCCCAGCTCATCTCATTTTCCATTTCTATGTAGATTAATTATTATCTAGTTTCAGTTGCATATACATACACAATATAGTCTTTTTTATTTTCATTTTCTAGTTTGGTTTCCTATATGTGTGAAACACCTGTAAATAAGATTATTCTTCCCAAGCAGCTATGAAAAATTAAATTACCAACTACTAAGAATAAGGTAAATATAATATGAATAACTACCAGTAACATGATATTCATTATCTAGTTCAATATTATCTAGAAGTATAAAATAAGAAGAGATACACACACACACATATTCTCATTTATTTTTTGTAGCTTTTTTTATTTTCTGTATATATATACCTTATTTGCATATTTTTTGTGTATATAGGAAACTAAACTAGAAAATGAAAATCAAAAAGACTATTTTAAGCAGGTTTCATATATATATATATATATATATATATATAATATATATATATATATATATATATATATATAATTTGAGTTTCATATACACACTGAAAATGACAATAGTTGCATTTGTAACTATAGATAACACTGAATTAGATAATGAATATCATGTTGATAGTAGTTATTCATATTATCTTTTTTTTATTTTTATTTATTGGTGACCACCTCACACTCATTTTATAAGATAGTTTTTGGAAAATATTGGATGTTAGAAAGATGTACATTGTAGTATTTTTGTTACCCAGACCAGTGTTAGGCATGTTAGCACTACATTCAGACATATCTGAATGCTCACCTGAAGCATGTGTAACCACCAGGTCATTCCTTTGTTATGCCCATCATAATGTTATCATTAATACTCACCATATTCATACTCAAGTTACTCGTTCATGCATAACAATTAACATAGAAATTTGGAAACACAAATACTAATAAAACACTTAACCCATGTAAACACAAACTTATATCAATTGCACTATCATATCACCACTTTTAGATCCATGAACTACCATTATCCAACCACAATTATTCATTATAACAAGAATTAATTATATAACATAATCTTAATACATAATAATCATTACAATAGTGGACATGACTATAAACGCAACCATCAAACCTTAGATCTATACCAAAACCATATAACTTTGCTAAATCATACATAGTCTACACACTAGATCTAGCTCTCTCAAATCCATGGTCATCCCTTACAAAGGAATGCATCTCTCTCTCTCTCTCTCTCTCTCTCTCTCTCTCTCTCTCTCTCTCTCTCTCTCTCTCTCTCACACACACACACACACACACACACACACACACAGGGGTGGGGAATTTCCCTTTATCGCCCATGCACTCTCATAATAATAGGCATACTCATAGAAACATCTTAAATGCTTTACACCCTATGCTAATAATAGATTAATCCTAAATATAAACCTTTCTTTAATCCTATTATTAGCCTCATCTATGCGTTGTTATTTTATTTTCTTGCATCTATTTTTTCTTCCTTGCTTGGCTGCCAGATCATCATACTTTTATATTTTTCTTGGTTGACAGTCCAACCCTACTTTTCTTATTTTTAGCCCTGACTAAATAAAATTTCTAAGTCATTTTTATTTTGTATCTATGTGCACATCCTCACGTGCTAATCTATGTTACCTCTACACATGTACCTTGCACGCTTCCCTATTCTCTTACACACATGTATTCTTACACGTAATCATCTATACTTCTTGGACACTTAATCAATTTCTTTGACGAACATTACCCCACACTCGGGATATTATTCGTCCTTAACAATATTTTGCACAACTTGTCTATCCAAGAATGAACAAATCAAAGAATTATCCCTCAAGAATAGAATAAATAAGATACATGTGAAAGAATAAGGACCATACACATAACGAATGGAAGAATTTCCATTCATTTCTGCCCCTACTCTTGAGATGGTAGTAATAGTTTAGGGAACTCTATATCGAGGATGCTCTAGCTTCTGCTACTTTGTTAACTCCTTAATAGTTGAGTCTGACACTACCCCAAAAATCTCTTGCACTTGTGAAGGTTCCATAGTCTCACCCTTCTCCTTTAGTTCCCTAATAATCCTATCAAGTCCTGATATTACTTATTCAAATGCATCCATCCTCCGCACAACCAATGGCCCTATATCTTTAAGCATTATGTTGAAGCCCTCCCTAACTGTCTTCAGCACTTCCATATTTATTGCAATGTCATCCATTATCTCCTCTCACCCAATATTTTGATATTTCTTGACTGCTTACACCTATTTTACCTCATTTTTCTCCTTGATAGTGTAGGCCTTCAGGATGGAGTCAATCTCTTGGAAATTTTTGAATGCCCACCCTACCTTTTTCATCTCATCCTTTAGCATGATGACCATCTCCTTATATTCTACTATTTTCTTGCATGAATTCTACCTTATTCTTCTTTTTCATTGCATCCAATTCCTCTTTTATAGGCCTCTGTGCATATTGTTGCTTCTATAGTAGTATTCATACCAGGAATTCCAAAAAATGCATTATTGTTGGATATTCATCTTGTTCGTTTTTGATAAGTCTGGGCACACTACAGTAATGGATTCTGTAATATGTTTGGCCTTGATGAATGCATACTTCATGCACTTTTATTTATTTGTCTCGCACCTCGGTCAGTTGCTAAACTTCTTGTTATTTATTCTTCTTATCATCTATTATCATCCTGAGAGTGGCCCCTTTGTCCAACTTTCTTCAAGCCACTTTTGTCGCCATCTTATTCAATGTATTACTAAATTTTTCATAAATTATCTTAGTGGGTTTTATCATCACATGAATTATGTTTTTCACCTTCTTTATATTTCTCCTTACACATGCTTCATCACTTATGTCAAACTTCGGTTCCTCCATGTAGATTTTCATGCTCCATGAAAGTATCTTCATAGTTCACATAGTTACACCTATGGTATCCATCATTTCCCAACCATATCACTTCTCCATGGGTACCATGTTTTAAAACCTTATGCGCAACACTTTACATTGATCATCAATATAACTGACATGTGGTGTATGCGAGACTTCCTCCCTTATCTTCCTTACTCCTGTGTGCCTATCGATTAGCACCAGCTTTTCCCAACTTGTGCTTGCACCACTTATATGTCTACCTGAAGCACCCACACCTTATAATGGCTCAACCTCTTCTTCTCTTTTGGGTCCTTCATCAAGTTTACTAGGAACCTTTCCATCATGTTGTACATCTTCACTCTTATGCTCTTCCTCATTCTCCATATTATGAATGATTGGAGTTTCTACATTTTGTGCACCCCCTTCCTTGGACTTCTCCTCATCACTATCCACAAGGGGAACCAACCTTCACCTTCTCATTACTAGAGGGGTATGTATCTTTTTATTTGGCTTGGGTGGTGTTACCCTTGGTGATTTTCACACAGGTGCTAAAGTTCATGCGCCGTTGTATTGCCCCTTGTGCATTCTTTTAAACTTTCTTTTATGGCCATGATCCAACAAAATGCTATCTTATTTCTCTACATCCACCTCCTCATCATCCTTAGTCTTTTCTTTCTTCTTATTCTTTCCTTGTAAGAGTAGCCTCGTGCATCCTCTTTATACCAATAGTATGCTTGCCTTGAGGTGGAAGTGGGAGTGTTAGATATTCATCATCCACATACTTTTCATTGACTACTTTGGGATTCAAGTAGACATATACCATTTTCAATTCCTTCTTTCCCAACGCTAGAGTCTGAGGAGTCATACCAATGTCATTAGACTCCATTATTTCTACATATGTTGTCTTACCTAGATAGACATGTGTTTTACGTAAAGTATGATAATCCGCATTTACCTTGTTCACATCAAATATCAATTTCCACACGTTATATAACTCATTCACTGAGGCTTCGAAATATCTTGCTATGAAGGCATAAGTAAGTTTACATCAGGGGCTCTTTTCACCAGTCTTCATATAAAATATTCCTGTGGAGAAATGATAATAAACTGTAAACTCTGGCTGACCATCCAGAACTAAGGGAAACTCCCTGGGCACTCTCCACTCATGCTCGAATGCCTTGCACATCCATTTGTACCATTTTTCCACCCGAATTTTATAGGCATTAATGATTCCATCGCAGTTATATTTTGTGAACCTCTTTTCGAGGGACTTATTTTCCATAGGATACAAGTCCATATATTTTTATTCAGCCTATCTAGAACCCTAATCTCTAAAAATAAAAGAGTCAATAAGATGTTTCCCCAAGTTATCTTCTCACCTTCTTCAATAATTCCTTTAGCAATGAAGGAGGTAATGTTGTATACACTCTTACCTTCCATCTTTAGCATGATGTGGATCCATATTTTATTTACTTGGGTCTACCTCTCTAATGCACCCAACTTATAACTCACTGATCGCATGGTAACTCTCACATTTGGGTTATTAATATTCACAATATCCATCACGTAGCCTCCCCATTAGTATTTGAGTGCAACTGCAGTGGTTGCTACTCCTACATCATCGTCAAGATCAGGGTCTATCTCTAGGATCAAGTTGTGAAAGCCTATAACTGTCCTGATCAACTATGTAATGATGTGCATCCTTCTTCCTACAAAATAGAAATAATATTTTTGAACGCACAATAATAGCCACTAATAGAGTTGTTCAAATTTTCCAAAGTAGGGAATCATATATAGCTAAAGGACTCTTACGCTTTCAAGGTCCCTTTATATCTAGTCATCATAAATTAATTTTCCATCTGGGGATCTCTCACTCATGTTCCTTATCACTTCCTTCTCTATCTCATGATCATTTTCCTCTGAGAAATGGTTTAAATCACTAACCTTACACTTGGTCAGATGTAATTCCCATGAATTCCTGATGATCACCTCCCTTGTATATTGATTGCATTTCAAAAAATCACTCTTCCAGCGTGTTGGTTTTTGAATTAGCACTTTGGAGTGATCAACAGTCGAGGGACAACAAGTCCCTCCTCTTTATGGGAGAGGTTCTGTTATTGAAAGTGAGCAACAAATCCTATATACAAATATACATAGTTTTTATTGATGAGGACTTCTGATACTTTAAAATGTTCCATATCAATATAGATTATCAATACACAAGAATGGAAGAACAAAGAAACTGAAAGGGAAGAATATAACAGTACATTCAGGTAATATAGATAGTATAATATAACCTTACACGGACTTGAAAAGAGAGATATAGAATAGAATCATTCAAGTTTGCAATATCAGATATAATTCCATAGACACAAAGTTATAGAAAATAAGAACACAAAGTTTTTTAACATGAAAGACTGATGATTCACAAATTTCAGACAAGAAAGAAAGGATAGTAGATGTTGATTAGAGATAGTAAAATTATTTTGTATTGATTACTTTCAACTCAATTTACATTTCAAAAGCATCAGATTAGGGCTCTCTTTAAAAAACCTCTTGGAAATTGGAGGTGGAAAATACATGGTGAATATACCTGAAACCGGTTTCACTAAAAGGAAAATTTTCCAATTTTTTCATAACTAAATTTTTACCTGCTATTTTTTCAAGGGAGATTTCAAACATTGATGCATAGTCAACTCTTGATAAGGAATCTTCCTGTCACATATCAACAACTTTTCTTGACGTGCAACAAGAAAAAACTCTATCGCACATCAAGAAAGCTTGTTGATGTGCAACAGGAATATTCCCTTTCACATATCAACAAGATTTCTTGATGCGTGATAGGAAGATTCCCTGTCACGCATCAACAGATTTTCTTGATGCGTGACAAGAAACCTTCCTATGGCACATCAAGAAAAAAATTTGACGCATGACAGAGAGCCTTCCAGTTGCATGTCAAGAAACTTTGTTGACATGCAACAGGGAATATTCCTTTCACGCGTCAATAATTTTACTTGACGCATGAAAAAGAGCCTTCTATTCATGCCTCAAGAAACTTTGTTGACATGTAACAGAGGACCTTCCAGTCATGCGTTAAGAAACTTTTTTGACACACAACAGAGAGCCTTCTAGTCACACATCAACAAAGCTTGTTAACACATGACAAGAAGATTTCTTGTCGTGTGTCAACAAAGTTTCTTGACACATGACTGAAAGGCTCTCTATCACACGTATTAGGCTTCAAAACCCTAATTTTTTCCTATAAATATCCTTCTGCCAGTCATTTTCACGTTTACACTTTCTGGCTCCCAAATTTTCTTGTTTACAGGAATCTAGGTCAGGTACAATCAAGCTCAAGGACAACTACAATGGCGACTACGAGTACAGCCCAAGCCTAAGACAAAAATCAAGATGAAAATCCAGTCCAAGCCCTATCCAAGGCCAAAATAATCTACATGTACCTTTTGTGCCCCCACATCTAGACAATTGTCCAAATGAGTTTAGAATACAAGGATATGCTCGATGCATGTGACTTTGGTGGTCTCAATAGGATTCCCAATTTTGAAATAGACCATGAAATTTTGAACTACCTTATATCCTCATATAATACAGAGGACGATCTGTTTACTGTTACTATGTACGATGATCGAATGTTTCAATTCGGTGTCGACCCAGCTAATATTCATCAGTTAACAGGCCTCCCATTAAAAAATTTACCCAATATTACAATGAAGGAAACACTCATTGAAGAAGATAAGAAGTACATGGAATTGAATTTTGGGTCCCGTGTTGATTGTAAGTGTCAACTATTTTCAATTTTCATTTGGTATTCAGTTTCTGATTTTGATACAATTCGAATCAAAAATAATTCCAACATTATTTTGGCATTTGTAGCTCATGTCAATAAATTCAGACGTGGTGTGGATACACAAGGAGTTACACACCACTTTCTTACCACTATGATTTCCTTATTTCAAGCCAGAATATTTTTGTACGGTCACCAAACGGATATACTAAACTGGGTTATTACATACATTCTTACTATTATCGGAAAGCAAAAATTTGATTGGTATGCGTTTTTATCCAAAAAAAATAAAAACTGGCATTACAAATGCAATGCTTTCAGGAAAACCAGTCATTTACTCCACAAACTATCTCCTTGGATTTTATTATGAGGCTCTTCTAAATTTAAAAGAAAAACCAATTCTTGCTTACACAGATGAGGCGTTGATGAATTTGTCAATTCCATTTCAAGAACAACAGGTATAAACTATAAAGTTTGTATTTTTGCATTAAACTAACAGGATGTTCATCTCGAATCTGATTAAATATTTACTATTTGTAGAGAACATTTTTTGAAGCCCTTCCTTGAAAAAAGGTGGCATCAAGAGGAAGATGCCAACAACACGCTGAAGCATCAGCATATTCATAATCTGAAATGGAAGTTCACACATCTCCGAACTGCTAACCATTTGAATTCATTAAATGTCAGAGAAGTAATACCTTAACATTTATTATTTACAAATTCCCATTTTTTATTTTCAATTTACCATTTAAATTTTACCATATCGAATTGACATACAATCAATGGTTACTGATATTACAGGGAATTTGGACTATACGCATACTTCTCAAAGTCAGTTGTCTTCACCAACTCACTTCATTCAGTCACATGCAATTGTCTCTTCTCAACAACCACCTCAGTAATCCCAACAATAGACAGTTAAAAACTACAAATTACTACTCAAACATAGCCACCTCAACAAACATGATAAGATACCCCTCAACAATAAGGTATTATTTTATTTCTTTAGTATAAGTTTTGAATAGTACTTCATATAATTTCATAGTTCTTACATAGTTATACACATTTTTCATATGATTTTTCTTGATCATTTCAACACATTTCAATCCTTTTCCTTCAGTACAGACATCGGTACCAGCCCCTCCTCCCTAATAATATTCAAAATTCCAACTAGAGGATCAATAAAAAATAACATTGGTAAATGCATGCCAATTCCTCCTGCCCCTAGTGGGACACTAAACATTTCCTCCTCGTTTTGAATTCCAACCCTATCTCTCAATGGCTTTCCTAGTGTAATGGGAATATTAGTTTTAAATAATATAACTTTAGATGAATATTACTTGGAAATTGATAGCAATGACCTAACAAGATTTTTCAATACACGTGATATGATTCAAGGCCAGTAGGTATACTTCTATTTCAACATAATTTATTCAACTTTCATTACATTTCACTTTAGAATATTGATTTATTTTATTGTAAATAGGATCAAGGCACACAAAGGTAGAAACAAGTAGCATTTGATCAACCCGAAAGCCCCCATACCTCTCCAACGAGATCATCTTCTTTAGATACAGATGGTGAATAGTTGCTACCATTTCCTTTAGAGAACTTAATTGGTTATGATTGTCAATCCCATGTTGATGAGTTTATTATACCTCATATCAGTCAGATCATAGAATGGGAGAAAAAGGAAAAAATTACTAATCAATGAGATAATAATTTGTTTTGAAAATTATTGGCAAAGGGATAATTTATATGTTGTACTCCAAAATCAACCTGCGAAGATGGATTCCTTACTTACCCAAGTAAGAAGTGGGACTGTCACATATAAAAACTATAAAGAAGACATTTTGGATAAAAAATTAAACAAATTTTAAAATATTAGTGTTGTATCCCAGGCATATTTTAACAAATGGTCTAAGGAAATGGATCTGGTAGCGATTCAAAATGCCAAAAGAGATAGAGCGATTGTAAGTATTATCACTTCAAAACAATATTTTTTGTTAAATTGACCTTTTCTTATTTTAGTAATATGTTTAATTGATATTAATTTTTTTGCACTTGAAATATGAAAATTTGAAGATTCAAGCAAAGTTTTTCCAAGTTCACTTGGAAACCGCAAAGAAATTTTTATCCGCAGTGAAGAATTTGAAGGAAAATATTATTTTGGTTAACAAACAAAACAATACACTGAAGTGGATAATTTAATAGTATGGCTTTAACCTTAAAATTTTATTCAAAACCAAGGCAGCTACAGATCCAAGTTTGCTATCCCATGGAGCTGCAACAAAGGAGGAACAAAGAATTGTAACTAATCTAGACAGTGTTACGGAAGATGTCATTAGTATTGGGATTATTCAAGCCTTTGGGGAAAGGAATACATGAGGAGAAGCCATTGGGGAAACTGAAAGGAGTACAGGAGTAGAAGCCATTAAGGAAGGGGGTACAGAAAAATTGAGGGTTAAAAAATTTCATGATTGAGGGTGGAAAGATTGAGGGTTTGAAATACTTTATAATCTATATTTGAAAATTATTATCTGGATTTGGAATTTGAAACTTGAAATACTATATAATCTTTAATTTTATATCTTCCTTTATATTACGTATAGAATTTGAAATTTATTATTTGAATTTGGAATTTGAAACTTGAAATACTTTATAATATTTAATTTTATATCTTCCTTTATATTATGTATATAATTTCTAGATTGTATATGGTGTTTATGTTTCATTTGAATGTGATGGTGTTATGATAATGGTTAATTATTTGTTTTAAGAAAATATGGAATATGGTATGACAAAGGCATCTTAATACTGATATTTAAATCTTCTTCTCTCTACTTGTAATGATGATTACATTAGATGTGGATGATGACATTAGACTAGAATCATAGATATGGATTATCATGAATTATATGTGGACTGTAGATTGAGCTTCAAGCACGATCATGGAATATAGAAAATTTGGAATGTAGTATGATAGAGACATTAGAATGGATATAGATGATGATGAATGATGATAACGGATAACTATTTTAAAAACATTGGAATGTGTCAGGATTGTTTTAAAATAGATAAATAATTATTTTAATAATAATTGGAGTGTCAGGATTATGATAGTGATATGATGACATTAGATGTGGATGAAGACATTAAAATATATATGGATAATGATGAATTTTATGTGGACGTAGATTTAGCTTCAAGCAAGATCGTGGATGATGAATTGTATAAAATTTGGAATGTGTTATGAAATAAACATCTTAATATGGAAAAAATTTCCTCTCTTTGTAAAATTCGATTGTGTGATTTTATCCCAAAAATTTTGAACAATATATCAAATCATTTCGCAAATATAAAAGTAAATTAAAAATAATTGTAAAAAATCAAGAAATGTCATATGATAGGGTTTAAGTTATCTCTTGTGTTTTAGATGGTTGTGAAAAATCATATTAAAGGAATATGAGAAATCATCTGTCATAGTGTGCTAGATCTTTGATTTAACAAAACTCAACACGAGAAATGGATTAGTAGATAGATGGGTGAGTTGCCTGACATTGTTAGTCCCGAGAAGTATGAGCTTCCTCAGATGGATGTCAACTCACGTTTCTAAAAAAATATGAAATAATTGTATTTAAATAAATGTAAATATATATACCTATAACAAGAAAGATATTTAATGATAACAAGAGCTGAAACAAAATTTGATAAAAAGCCTCCTAAGTCAATATTTGCATCTGTAGTGTTAATATGAAATTGAATAAATAACCACAGTTAAAATGTAAGGTGACAAACAATAAAAGTAAGGTCAAGGAGATACCTATTTAAAGTTAAAACTGTCCATTATCAATAGCTTCTTCAAACTCAATGTTCTCTTCTGTAGAGTGTGACGATGCACCAATTCCACTCTCATCATTGGGAACACTTGTACTTGTAGTTGTATTATTCACACCTCTTCTTTCAAAAAGGGAGTTACAATGCACAAATTATCTATTGAAAGGAAAGGTTTCGATGGAGTAGCAAGATACATAATACCTCATGCAACTTTCCATATTTTTATATAACCTGTTTCTCAATTTTGATTTTATAAATGATAAAGCACCAAAAACCCTTTCATCCTCCACAGACCATAAAATCATTGTTTGGCATAACTCATATAATCTGAAATATTCATTGATGTCTTCTTGTAAGATAGAACTTTGATAGATTCCTCACCATAGCCTTGTAATAGCACCACTTTCAGAAGGTTCATCTAAATTTTTATATTGGTTCCTCATTGTTGTTGCAAAATTTGTTGATTGAAACTTTAATAAATCAGCATTTAGTATACCTTTGATTTTCATGCCCTTAAACTCTAAAGTCTTTGTAAAATGTTCCATTATTGTACCCATGAATTTATGGAAATGATTTC
Source organism: Taxus chinensis (assembly GCA_019776745.2). Classification (NCBI taxonomy): domain Eukaryota; kingdom Viridiplantae; phylum Streptophyta; class Pinopsida; order Cupressales; family Taxaceae; genus Taxus; species Taxus chinensis. The sequence goes on along the minus strand of CM034150.1, from coordinate 286,659,922 downwards.
TTACAAAGTCTGCATGACCACCATCAGTATTCCAAAAATTAGCATTCATCACACCCATTGCTTCAAGAATTTTATCTTTGGAGAAACGTTCTCTAATTTCTGATGATAAGGATTCTAAATTTTTTTAAGCTTTATTCTTGTTTCAACTATAACAGAATCAAAGAGATTACGTGTTGATGTAACCTAGAATTTACCAGATAACTCCCTAGACTCACTGTCACATCACTCAGCCTAGACTGAGCACTCACTCGAAACACGTAAAGCTACCAGGTCCCTCTTTAGGGTTATTGTACCAGGATGTTAGTGTGATGAAGGAAGAAACACATAGATTCATAACTAATCTATCATTCTACATTGTATGCTACATTTAGATATATGACAAAACAAGTGTTAAATAGTAATCATGATTGAATCAATAAAAAAGACTACTTGATTACACATAGGAATGACACTTAGATTTATCTAACATCTTCCATCTATTAATAACATAGAAACTCCTTACAATAATTTCAAATGATACCAATGCGTGTATGGACCTGTTATAGTAATTCAGTCATATGTGTATATCTCTATATCTTCATACATCCACCACACTCATATATATAGGGTGGGTACTTGCCCTTCACCACTTATCTATTCTAGAAACAGGCCACATGCTATTAATAGCCACATGACATTCATAGGCATAGCCATACATGCAAGTGTGTTATATTTAGGCCTCTTACAGTTAACTTAAGTGTCAATCCTATTCTTAGCTCGTCTCCATGAAAAATGCTTTGATCTGATCCTCTAAAAATAGAAAATGCATGGTGCACACATCTCTACATCGTTGGTGTGTTCTATACGTCGTCTTCTAAAAATAGGTCATCATGTTCAAAATCAGCTAAGTCCTGAATGTTGAAATTTCCTTCCACACGTTGGTCCTTCCTATTTTTCCTATCCTTCTGTGCCTTTGATCCTGGCCTTCTCTCCCATGCATACTCCTTTTTTGTTCTCTAACAAGTATTCTGTGATCAACATTACCCCACAGTAATCTCATTGTCATCTCGACAATGGGTATTCCTCCAAAAATTGAAGTAAGGAACAGAATAATGGAAAGAATAAGAATGAAATAATGTTTACAAATACTGAATTTTTATTAGACAGCCTCCTTTATATCACTTTACAGTATCAATTATGGATACTCCTTTATTTCGGCCTCCAAAAATTGCCATTCAGTGAGTGCTTGTTCTGCTTTTTCTGGGATGTCCACAGCAATGCATTCCAACTCATCCCTCACAATCTCTGCCTTTTCATTTTATAGAACCAACACAGTGCTAGACATTGATGTCATTCTTCCTTCTAAAATATCCATCTTCTGCGCAATTAGCTTCCCAAGATCTTCTAGCCGAGTCTTATGCGGCTCTTGTGCTGCTGCCACGGCCTCGTGCTTATGCTTGAACATTGACAATCTTTCTGTGCTGCTCAATGTCTCATCCTTCATTACTTTCTGGACCTCATTGTTTTCCTCTAGGGTTTTTATATTGATAAGCGCCTCTGGAGCTATGCATATATTCAAGGACCGGTTTATTTTCTTCAATACTTCTTATAACACTTGCAGCAGCCCTTCATGAGATGCAATATTTCACATCACTGACACTTTCTCTCATTATGCATCTTGCTCTAACTTCCTTGGTGTTATCATGCGTAGAGATTCATCTTTAAGTACCAAGTTCACCAACTTTCCCACATAATGTATTGTTGAAGGAAATGTCTGTGGTACCTTGGCCTCCAAGTGTGGCCTTTCTCTGATGACATTGTCCCCAATATCCTCTGTGATGCTAATAAATACTTCGGTCTTCTTCTGTACGATGTCCCTCTCTCGTGTTAAGTGTGCTATCTCTGCATTCTTTTTCTTCAAATCCTCGTGTAGTGCTCTGATTGTTGCATCTTTTTCCATGTTTCTTCTAGCCACTTCAGCATAAACCTTCACCAATGTGTTGCTTACCTACTCATCAGACATGACATTAGGATTTAATTTCATGTGTCTAGCTTGGAGTGCCTTCTTCAGATATCTAGAAATGCATAACTCTTCACATACATTAAATTCAGGCTCATCCATGTGGGTTTCCATTGACCATGATAGTTTCTTTCAATTGTGCACAATCGCCTTATCCTCATCCATTAGCTCCAAGCCAAATAAATCCTTCTCTGCTATCGTGCTATAGAAGTGGGCATGGACTATTTTACCTACATCCTCTGCATACCCCATGGCTGGTGGAATGTGCTCCCCACTTGTTCTTCTAGACCATTGTTGCTTAGGAACTTTAGCTTCCAAATTTGTAACTTGTGTCTCCATGTCTTGAACATTCTCTGCAGTTGTCTCCTCTTGTCTCTTCTCGTCCTTTTCTCTTCCCTTTGATTCCTCACCCTATTCTTCTATGTTCTCTAGGGGTGTGGGAGAATTAGGTGTGCTTTCCTCTAACTCTTCCACCTCCTTATCTAAATTCAGTTTCCTTCTTCTTTACATGGTTTCCTCCTTTTGTGGAGAGAGTGTGGGTGATCTAGGCACCATGATTGGAGTAGCACCTTGGGTTCTTGTTCTCCTAAACACCTTTTTAAATTTTTTCTCCCCTTATACTACATTCAAGTCCTCATCATCCCCCTCTGATGGATGAGGCGGTGTAATGGCATGCTCTTCTTCACCCTTATTTGTAGGATGTCTCCTACCTCTATACTCCAAACCACCACTATCTTCACACTCCTCCTCCTAATCCTCCACTTCAATTAGCTCTATGAGCTTAGGCACTGGGATGTTCTCCATTATATGCTTTCCCTTTAGTGGTGCTGGAAGTGCAAACTCACCTTCCACATATTTTTTATTCTCCATCTTTGGCTTTAGCTGGAGATATACCAACACTTCCCCTACATCTGCTACAGCTAGACTTATTGGCTTAGGATTCAACAACTCCGAAATGAGCCTCTCGGTGAAGGAACTTCTTCCAGGATACACATACTTCTTTCTGAACGTGTGGTGATTACAGTCTACCTTATCTACATTGAATACCATTCAGTGCATGTCTAAAAATATGTGATCAGATGCTTGGAAATACCTTGTAGTGAATACGTAAGGCAATTTTTACCAAGGGCTCTAGACTCCATCTTTTATTGGGAAGTGTGTGATATAGAAATGCCGATATATAGCAAATTGGACTTGTGTCCCTACTACTGATGGTAGGTCCTTTGGGATGTGCTACTCTTCTCCAAACACCACACAAAGCCTATCATACCATTTCTCCACCCTTTTCTTTACGTTGTCTGTCATGGCCCCTTTATCTAAATACTTACTAAACCTTTCAGTTGGTGACTTATTCTCCATGAGGTATTCCCATAATTTTTCCTTCAACCTATCTGGTACTCCAATTTCTATGAATACTAGTGATAGTAGAACAACTTCAAAGATGATCTTCCCTCCTATGCATGCTTCCTCGACTATTTTTTCTACAATATAGCCTGTAATATCATAGATTGTTCCTTCTAACATCTTACGTGCAACATGTAACCATATAGTATTTACCTGTGACCACCGCTCCTGATCATTCAACTTTGTAACAAGGTGTGTTACTACTTGAACAACTAAATAGTTATTCAATTTGTCTATATCCATACTGCACGGACCCTTCAAGTATCCCAACTCTTATCTTGTCTTCAAGATCATGGCTTTATCTATGAGATCATTCTTTATGTCCTCTCATGTGGCCTTCAAACCTGTAACCGATGAGATAAGCGCAAATGAGATTCTAACTTTGCATCCTACAAAGTAGAAGAAGCTCTCATGCACTCTACTCATGAGCCACTGATACAAGGGTTCATAGTTCCCAAAATATGGGAGCTCATATAATTGGTACACCCCAATTCTCTTCAGAATATTCTTTCCTGCATCATCAAAAATTGGCATGTCATCCACCATATGCTTTTTTGGCCTAGCAATGAGCAAGGAATCAAGCTCCTTCTTGTTCTCCATGGTCATGTGATTGTATTCAATCACTTTTCTCTTTATGATGGGAATATCCCACTCCTGGCCAGTGATGACTCCTTCTGGATATTGCATTTCTGAAAAATGGCTTTCGGGTGCCATCTCTTCTTCCTCAATGACCACCTTCTTCTTTCCTTTTTCTACTATTACAGATTCCTTCTTAGGTGCCATTTTTTCCCTTTACAAGTGTATCCTCTTTAACTCTCCAAATTTTCAAATCAAACCCTAGCTCAATTCAATCATGCCCTAGGTGGAAATTTTGTGCCTTGACTACTCTCTACCTCCTTGCTTTGCTCAAACCCTTCACCATCAGGGACACAAGATTCTTTTCACACATATATGTTTATCACACTTAGTTTCACACACTTTGCACCTTAACCCAATCACTCATATCTTTGCAATTGGCTCTTTCCTCAAAATCTCTTAATCGCAACGGTAAAAATTAATCTACATCCCATCCTTATATAATTTTTTTCAAATTTTCAAATTTTGATGCATTTATTGCTCCTTCACCTACCAAATATCCTCTCATTTACTAACCAACTTATTTCTTTTCACGTGGTACATCTTCACGACCCAGCTATAACCTTCTAGTGCACCTTCCTACCCTATGGTCACAGACTTCTCTTCATCACGTGCCCTTGCGCCCGAGTACCTCGTCACTGTACCCTCTCCTAGTAGTTATCATGGCCTCCGCTTGCCATGTTATACGTTCCTTTCATTCATCTCCATCCTTTGTCACTTGTAAGAAGCAATCTTCTTTTGACTTAAATCACACCCGTAGCAAATTATTCCTTTCACCTTTCAATTCCCACAATATTTTACTTAGATAACTACAACCACCCCACACTAAAGGTGTGTGCAGTCCTCTACGCATAAACATTCTTGACATAGTAATGAGCTTCATGCGTTCAAACACATTTTACACAAGAAAAATAACTAAATTGACAAAGAATCGCAACAATGAAGGAAATACAAAAGGGAAACCTAGTCTGAATGGCAATATTGCCTTATTACAAACACCAAAAAATCTTATTTATAGTAGGGCTTCAACCTACTCCCATTAAAGTAACCAGGTAGTCGTGTTCCATCAAGTTCTTCTAACTAGAAAGCACGTATTTCAAGTATGTGAGTGATGACATACAACCCCAACCAATGTATTTTGATCTTTCCTGGATGGTGCAAGAACTTAGAGTCATAAAGAAGTACCATTTGTCCAATCTCTCTCATCTTATCCCTTATATTTCTGTCATGCCATGCCTTCTACGAAGCCTTTTCCTACTTTTCACTCCATCGCACTATGGCTCATCACCCATCTAGTTGAATCATCTTCTCTATACACTCTTCTAAATCCTGTTCATCAGCTAGACCTCTAGTGCATGCACTGCGCAAAGAAGGTAACATAAATTCTATAGGAAGAATGGATTTTGCGCCAAACACCAGTTAAAATGGTGTGGCTTTGTTCAATCACTTATAATTTGTTCTATATGCTCAAAGAAAAACTGACACTTTGTCATCCCAATCCTTTCTTCCAACATCACAATTTTTTGTCAAAGTCTTGCTCAAAATCTTGTTGAAATCCTCAACAATTCTACTTACCCGAGGATGGTAGGGTGTAGTTTTATGGTGTGTAACCATAAACTCATCTAATAGGATCTTGATTGTCTCATTCAAAAAGTGTGTACCCCTATCACTTGTTAAGCTTAAAGGACATCCATATCTTTTAAGAACATTCTCCTATAGAAACCTAGCAATTGTAGCTACTATACAATCTTTTGTAGGTGCTGCTTAGGCCCACCATGTGAGATAATCTATGCACGTAATGATATAGTGTGATCCAGTCATGCGTGTAGTTGGTGAAATAGGTCCTACAAAGTCAATGGCACATTTCTCAAACGTTTCTACACTAGTAATTGGTCAAACATTTCTACACTAGTAATTGGTCTCAAAGGCATCTCATCTCTTTGCCCCAGTTTTCCTAAGCGTTGACAATGATCACATGCCTTACAATATAAATTACAGTCTTTATACAATGTCTCCCACCATAATCCAGCAAGTAGGATCTTTCAGGCAGTCACATCACTTGCATAATGACCTCCTGCAATACCACCATGAGCTTCTTCCATAATATCCTTACACTCATGCTCTAATACAAAATGGCATAATACTTCATCTTTGCCTAACTTGTAGAGGTCACCACTGATTAATATAAACAATGTTTTGCATATAGCAAGTTGTTTCTTTTCTAATGCCTTCATTCCTTCTAGTATTATACGAGTTCGTAGAAAGACAACAATGTCTTCTAATTATGATGGCGTGCATTGGAACCTATATAACTGTGCATCTGGCATGGTTTCTTCAATTTTCTATGCTTCCTCTCCTGACTTGATTCTAGATAGATGGTCTAGTCCAGAATTTCTTTTCCCTGGCTTCACCACAATTGTGAAATCAAACTCTTGAAATAAGAGTACCCAACAACATATGTGCCCCTATAAGATGGGCTTGTTTACAAAGTAATTCAATTCCATTTGATCTGTATAAAACACAAATGGTGTTGCTAATAAGTACTGTCAAAACTTTTGCAATGCATAGATTGAAGACAAAGCTTCGTGCTCTATAGTTGTATAATTTTGTTCAGCAGGAGTCAACTTCCTACTAGCAAATCAAATTAGATGATTGATAATAAATTCTCCAGGATGAGCTAACACAACACCAATGGCAATGCCAGAGGCATCCACATACACATGAAATGGTTTATCCCATGAGGGAAAGCGTAGAATGGGCATGGTAGTAAGTCTCTCTTTTAATATCTCAAATGCGCATTGTTGTGGTTCTCCCCAATAAATTTTACCTTTCCCCTTCAGTAACTCTTCCAAGGGGGCAGCAATTTTGGCATACCTTTGATAAATTTTCTATAATATCATGTATGACCTAAAAATTTGCGCACCTCACTTTGACTAGTAGGCACTTCCAGGCCTAAAATGACTATAACCTTAGCTAGATCAACAAAAAAACCTTCCTTGAATATTATATGTCCTAACAATATTCCAAATGGTGTGGCAAACATGTCTTGATGTTTAAAAAGATACTCAACAATCTGCACCATTCAAACATTAAGCACAGATTGTCACAATGATCTTTCACAAACCCATATACTATCCAATCATCTAGAGAAACCTATAAGAATTTGTTAATAAAATGTTTGAATGCCTGAACAACTATGCACGAGAATACAATAGGCACATTTTTCAATCAAAAAGGCATCACAGTATAGTAAACACTTTCCTAAATCTTTAGAGTTCAAGATAGATATAAAATTCCTAAATATTTCATGTATATTTAACTGAACAATAAAGTAGATTAATTTTTCACCAATTAAATCACAATTGCATCCATCTAATTGAGCTTTAATAATTTTAATTTTGGCTAAGAAATTAACTACTATTTCATCTACTTTCATAGGAGTTGTAAGCAATTCTAAAACTAATTTAATAATTTTAGATAAATATGTACCTTCATGCATGGATTCTAGTTGTTTCCATACCTCTTTAGGATTTTCAATATTACCAATGTGTAGAAGGTACTCATCATTCACATTGCGTAAAATCATAGAAAAAACCTCCTGCATTCGTTGCGAGTATGTATTCATGTTATCTACAGTTGCTTGAGGACCGGTGGGAGCAACCTCAGATCTAGAAACAATTGTCAAGAGTTTCCTCACCATAAGTTCTAATTTTACCCTGATCTTCTAAATGTTTTAGTTGGTTCCATTCAGGATCTGGGTTTTGTCAAGACAAAAATAGTTGGACACCATTATTTTCCTAAACATGTAAAACACACCCCATTATAATATACAATGTACCACGGAGTTAGATACATACTTATCAGAAAAACCTTTTTAATAGAAATAGAACTAAATTTTAAATATCTACATAAACTATTTAATCATAACTAATTTTTTCATTACAATGCATATTAATTAACCTTCCATGATCAAAATAATAACCCGCAATATAAAAGGCTTTACATTATACCCCAGACTTATATATACAAATTTCTGACCATATAGAAGTGAGTAAGAAACTCCTAAGAATGCAAAACAACTTACAAATTATGGAAAAAAATAATGTAGACAAATATACAGCAAACTTAAATTTGACGTCTAAATGATCGTCATACTGCTTTATGTTTGGTCTAGTGCGACGTTCATTTGAACATCAAATTTAATGGAGTCAAAACTTGCTGTGTATTTCTAGAATGTGAAATTCTAGAATTTTTTCTTCTATATAGTATCAGGGAGGTTATATTTTAATACATTATATTAACCTATTATAATTTATAATGTAAAAATATATTCACTTTTTTTAAAAAAGGTATATAGTTAATATAATGTAAAAAAGAAACAACATATAGTCTAAAAAAATTATGAACTATAGTATATATACTTCTATAAAAGAATAAATACTTATAACCCTTATTACGGGGCCCCTCATGAAAAAAATATTTAAAATATTTACCAGGCCATGTATTTTTAAATCCTACATAAACCTTAGAATTTACATAGGAGACAACATTTTTCACACATCCAATGGAAAAAATTCAAATCCTATTTTGATGGAGCTTTCTCTTCTCCTTCATTTACCATTGACAAAATTCAACCTGCACATATTAAAACTATAGAAAAATAAATATTTCAAATATTTTACGCTTACCTCTACACAAGTTTTCACGAAAGGTAAGAAGTTTCTAAATTTTCCACCTTTGAATTCACCTTGATTCTTCACAAATTAAAACTTTTAGGTTGCACTTATTTTAAATGCCCTTCCGGTTTGGTTAAAAAAACCCGTACAAATTAAATAAATAAAATATAAAACATTTTCTCTTAATTTATTTAATTTACCTTTCCAGGTTGGTTGAAAAAACCTGTACAAATTAAATAAATAAAATATAAAACATTTGATCTTAATTTATTTAATTTACCTTTCTGGGTTGGTTAAAAATACCAGTACAAATTAAATAAATAAAATATAAAACATTTGATTTTAATTTATTTAATTTACCTTGCTCTGTTACCATGTTAGAATTTGAGGATTCTAATAAATACATATTTAATCAACTTACATATTATATAATGTTACAATAAACATTTAAATAAACATTAGATAATAATATAAGTAATTAAAGAATACTTACAGAAAATAAATAACACATGTGACACAGTATTTATAGTGGAAAACGCCAATAGAGTAAAAACCACTTTGACAATAACCTTTTACTTTAGAGAACTTATTTTACATCCACTAAGATCACTTCCTCCTTAAAACCTTGTTTACCAAGGGTAAAACTAAATCACTTGATTTGCACACATTTGATATATTTCCCAAATATATCAAATGAGGACCTAAATTCCTTTTTATATAAGGTGATCAGGTATGTCTCCCGACCCACCTTTTCAACCTAAATGGTTGACACATATACCTAGATTAGTTTATTTAATAAATATAAACATAAATGATCCACATTATTAAGTACTTACCTAATGTATATTACCTAGGTATGAATATTTAATAATAGAAAAATATTTCATATTATTAAATATTTAACCTATATAATAGTGATGGACCCATATTAATTAAGGGTTGGACATACCACTTAATCATTATGTTCTAACACTCCCCCTTAATGTTAAGTGGGATAACATACGCTAATAAATTACTTACTTATGGTACACTACAAGATTTACAATCCTTAAACCATAAAGGTTTTAGGCTAGCATATCGGGTGAAGGAATTATAACACCTTCATCATACTCAAGTTACCTTTTGGTACAAAAAGATTTAGAATCTCAAAGATCATCCCATGATCAGTGGCTAAATATAATTTGTGAGTTTTACATATTCTCACAGGTTCTCATAAAAAGTTATTGAACCCAAGTATATAGGAGTCTTTTATAACCAAGGACCTCCTTAATAATATGCTTGTACTGGATGTTTACTAGTAAACTCAATAGCACTAAAGAGTTTACTGAAGATCGTCTTTGAGATATTTCTACACTTCTTTCTAAAAAAGAATCCGAGGAGTTATACATGCCTGAAGGTCTTTTTATACTTGCCCGAAGGTCTTTTTTACAAATGCCCAAAGGTACTTTTATAAAAACTAAGTTTCATTAGGAGGTGACATTTTCATGCACACTCCCCCTCAATGGAAACTTCGACAATCCAAGCTTTTCATGAAAATGACAAAACTTTAAAACACTCAGGGGCTTTGTGAAGATATCAGCAACCTACTCTTCATTCGGCAAGAACTTGAGATCTATCTCACCACTTAGCACCTTCTCATGGATGAAGTGTATATGTATCTCAATGTGCTTCATCCTATGATGTTGTACAAGAGCTATGGTGCTTTGGTTTTCATATAACAAAGGAACACTACGTGGATCCTTCATCTTTATCTCATTGAACAACCTATTTAGCCATAGAGTATATTTTGCAACTTCCATTGCACTTCTATACTTAGATTTTGTTGAAGAGATAGAAATAGTTGGCAATTTTTTGTTGCACCAAATAATGGCACCTGCACCAAATTTAAACACATAACCAAAAGTATATTTTCTATACAATACATCACCAGTATGATCAGAATCACAAAATCCATATAAGTTAGCATTTTCATTCTTAGTATAATGTAACCCATAATTTATTGTACCTTTAATATATCTAAGAATCATTTTTGAAAGATTCCAATGATCTCTATAAGGTTCCTGCATAAACCTAGAAATAATTCCTACTGCATAGGAAATATTTGTTCTAGTAATAGTTAGATATATCAAACTACTAACTAACTACCTGTATAAGGAAGGATGATGTGAATCCAGCTGCAAGAGGTTGAAATACCTCCAAAAACACACATAAACACCTTTGCAAATAAAACCAGGAGTTTCACAATAGCTTACTTCTCATTCTGGAATTCACACTGATCTATTACATCATTACCATTCTCCTTTTATTTCAAGACTACTCTAAAACCCTAAAATGCCAAAAACCCTAAAATGCCAAAAAACCCTAAAATGCAAAACAACTCGGATTGACCCCAAAATTTGCGTGCCAAATATGAATTCATAAATTAGGGCTCACGCGAAATTTGGACTTATTCTGAAAAGCACAACAAAAGTTATTAAAGTTCTAAGACCTAGAGAAAAGCAGAAAAAACATTCGGAGCCAATTTTAGACCACTAGATGACGGAATCCGAGCCCGAAAACGTGCCAAAATGAGCACAACCTTGCAGGCAAAGTTGTCCCCAGCATAGTACTAATGTATATCTACCACCCTGTAAAATTTCAGGACGATCCAACGGTCGGATCAAAAGTTATGGCCTCTGCAAGTTATGCTCCCGCATCATTCTCCCCTGGTTGAAAAGAATTCAGCTCCTGCAAATTCTGTTGACGGAACTCATCTAATTTTGCACTGTCAATTTTCCTCAGCTCCCACTCAGGAATCCAAGTGTTTTCTTCTTGTTGCAAACCTTCCCACTGTACCAAATATCTGTTGTAGCTCCCATGTCTAGTAGTGATTGTCTTTTGGTCCAAGACACGCATTACCCTCTCCTTTTTCTCCTTCGGCATCTGTTTCTTCCAGTTTATTTCTTCCTCCTCTGCAACATTTTCATCATGACCTGGAAACTTATATAAATCAGAAACATTAAAAACTGGTGAGATAGCAAAGTTTTCAGGTAACTCCACCTTGTAGGCATTATCACTCATTTTCTTCAGAATCCTACATGGCCCAATCTTCTTATACTTGAGTTTATTATATGTTCCCTTTGGAAACCTCTCTTTTCTAAGATGAACCATCACCATATCTCCTTCTTCAAATACACTTACTCTCCTACTGGCATCTGCAGCCATTTTATATTGTGCATTACTCACTTTCAGCTTTTCCCTCACTTCATCTTGTAGCTGTAGAATGTGTTCTGCAAATGCTTCTGCATCATCACTAGTTTCATCTTCACCTGGTAGAACAATTAGATCAAGGACCCCCTTTGGATTCCTACCATATACAATCTGGAAAGGAGACCTCCCTGTTGACCTGTTTATCGAGCTATTATATGCAAACTCAGCTTGAGGTAAAGCTAAGTCCCATTGTTTTGGCTTTTCTCCAACTATACAACGTAGGAGATTTCCCAAGCTTCTGTTCACTACTTCAGTCTGCCCATCAGTCTGGGGGTGATATGCACTACTGAACTGTAGTTGTGTCCCCAATTTCTTCCACAGAGTCCTCCAAAAGTGACTCAAAAACTTCGTGTCCCGATCTGAAGTGATCGTTTTTGGAATTCCATGCAATCGAACCACTTCTGAAAAAAACAAATCTGCAATTCTGGAAGCATCATTAGTTTTTTTACAAGAAATAAAATGTGCCATCTTAGAGAATCTATCAACCACAACAAAGATAGAATCATTCCCTCGCTGTGTGTTAGGAAGCCCTAACACAAAATCCATACTCAGATCAACCCATGGCCCTGTAGGGATAGGCAATGGCATATACAACCCAGTATTCTGTGCATGACCCTTAGCCATTTGACACACTCTACATCTTGCTACAACCCTACTGATGTCCCTCTTTACCTTTGGCCAATAATACTTTTCTACGACAAGAGAAATTGTCTTACTTATACCAAAGTGTCCAGCCAACCCTCCACTATGCAATTCTCTTATAATATTTTCTCTCATTGAACCAGCAGGGATGCACAATTGTTTCCCCCTAAACAAATAACCATCCTGTATCAAATAATCAAAAGAATCACTACCTACTGTAGGCTCCTTAAGCTTTCTGACAACATCACCAAAATCAGGATCACCTTCATACAATTCCTTAACTGCCTCAAACCCTAGGACTTTATTTTCCATTGTTGTCAAAAGGGCTACACGCCTACTCAAGGCATCAGCAACTTGATTCTGCTTACCTGACTTATGCTTTAAAACAAAAGTGTATTCTTGCAAAAATGAAACCCATTTTGCATGCCTACTATTTAGTTTCTTCTGTGTGTTTACATACCTCAAGGCTTCATGGTCAGTGAAGAGTACAAATTCCTTTGCTACCAAGTAATGTCTCCAGTTCCTTAGTGCCTGAACAATAGCATAAAATTCCACATCATAAGTAGAATATTTCCTCCTGACTTCATTTAGCTTTTCACTGAAGAATGCCACTGGTCGTCCTTCTTGACTCAACACAGCTCCAATCCCAACATGTGAGGCATCACAGTCAACCTCAAAGACCTTGCTAAAATCTGGCAATACCAAAACAGGTGCTTCTGATACTTTCTTCTTCAACAATTCAAAACTATCTGTTGCTGCCTTAGTCCATACAAACTCCCTCCCTTTTGTACACTCTGTTATGGGTGCAACAATGCTACTGAAATTCCTGATGAACTTCCTATAAAAAGTTGCCAATCCATGAAAACTACGAACCTCTGTCACATTCCTTGGAATAGGCCATTCCAGAATTGCCTTTACTTTTTCCTCATCCATCCTCACTCCATCCCCTGATATGACAAATCCCAAAAAAACAAGACTCTTCTGAAGGAATCTACACTTCTTTAAGTTTGCATATAGACTCTCTTTACGTAACAAGTCTAGCACCAATTTCAGATGTAACAAGTGTTCTTCCACTGTCTTACTAAATATCAAAATATCATCAAAATAGACAACAACAAACTTACCATTGTATTCTCGGAGTACTCTGTTCATCAACCTCATGAATGTACTGGGTGCATTAGATAGCCCAAATGGCATCACCATCCACTCGTATAATCCATCTTTTGTTTTAAAAGCAGTTTTCCATTCATCCCCTTCACGGATTCGGATCTGGTAGTAGCCACTCCGTAGGTCAATCTTGCTAAAATATCGGGCTCCTGCTAGCACATCCATCATATCATCCAATCGCGGAATTGGAAACCGATACTTAATCGTGATCTTGTTTATGGCTCTACTGTCTACACACATTCTCCAGTCTCCATCTTTTTTGGGAGTCAATAATGCTGGAGTTGCACATGGACTCATGCTTTCTCTCACTAACCCTTTCTGTATTAGATCTGTCACTTGTCTGTTCAACTCTTCACTCTGTGTCGGACTCATCCGATAGGCTGCCTGGTTTGGAAGGGCCGATCCTGGGATCAAATCAATATGGTGTTGAATATCTCGCTTTGGGGGTAACCCATCTGGTAGCTCATCTGGTATGACATCTTTGTATTCTTTTAGTATCTTTTCTGCTGCAATAGGTATATTAAAGCCTTCTTTCTCCAGCTTCTTTGACATTAGTGCATAACAACATCCAGCTTCTTCCATTTCTGTAACAAACTCTTTTGTAGCCAACAAGCCCTCACTCTTCTCTTCTTCCTTGAAGGGTAATAAGACCACCTTTACACCATCCTTCCAAAAGGTATATGTATTTTTCCCTCCATCATGTGTAACCTTTCTATCGTATTGCCAAGGCCTACCCAGTAATATATGACATGCATCCATTGGGATAACATCACACCACACCTCATCCCTGTAGGTATTCCCAATTGAAAACTTTATAAGGCATCTTTTATCTATGGTTACTTCATTTCCTTTCTTGAACCATGATATACGATAGGGATATGGGTGCTTGTCACAGCTCAGATTCAGTTTATCAACCATTACAGTTGAAACCATATTTTCACAACTACCACCATCAATAATAATTTTACATACCTTTCCTCCAGAGGTGCATCTTGTTCGAAATATATTTGTTCGAAGCCATGAATCAGCTCCAGCAACATCACGTTCTTTCTCCTTCCTTGGGACAATCATCGTCCTCCTTATCATGAGGGTTTCACCCAAGTCTGCAGCAACCTCCATTTCTTCTTCCTCTTCAGCCTCAACCAGATTTACTCGTGGTTTTTCTCCTTGCCATCTATCTTGTGTAGGATAGTGCGGACACTCAAAAGCTCTGTGCCCCTCTTCACCACATCTGTAACATGTATATTGCCTTTGGGGGCTATTCCAGCCCCGTCCTCCATTATAACCTCTTCCCCTCTGAAATCCCCTACCTCTTTGGTAGTTACCATGGCTTTGACCAGAATCTTCATGCCCTTCTGTATTAGAGGATTCACCTTTTGTAGATTCAAATCTACCCCTACCCCTCATTGGAGATGATGATGGACCTCTCTTCACACCTCTTCTAAAATTACTCCTCTTGTTCTTTTCCTCTGCTTTTAATGCAAGTTGATAAGCATCATCTAGGCTATGGATCCGGAGCATACTCAGCTCATCTTGTATGGTGTAACTCAACCCATTTATGTACCGTGTAGCCTTTTGTTCTTCAGACTCTCCCTGTTCCACCCTGATTGATAACTTGTAAAATTCATTAGTATACTCCTCAATGCTGAGATCCTTCTGCCTTAGGTTTTGGAACCTTCGAAAGAGTGTCTGAGCATAATCTACAGGAAGAAACTTTTCTTTCAGCTTCTTTACCATTTTATTCCAGTTTCGGATCTTGCCCTTTCCATTCCTTTGTCTTTCATTTTGTAGGTGATCCCACCAGATCAATGCATGTCCAGCTAACTTAGTGCATGCAAACTTAACCTTCTTCTCCTCTGAAAGGGTTTTCCACTCAAAGAATTTTTCCATGCGATTTAACCAGTCAATCAACTCCTCTGGTCGTAACCCTCCACCATAATCAGGAACATTAATCTTGATGTCGTCATTCTTTCCCTCTAAAGCCTTGATCAATCTCTCCTCAAATGGTCTCTCATTCAAGGTTTCTTCGTCTCTCTCATTTTCTTCTTCATCTCCTCCTTCATTCATTAATGGAGTCTCTTCTTCAATATCACTATCTGGGTTTGCATCCCCATTTGCATGTCTCCTTCTAAGGCGGGTAACTTCCCCCGTGAGCTCAGCAATTTGTCTCTGTAGCTCCTGCATATGCCTATTCATCTGGGCATAACCTCCCCTCCCGCGTCTAGCCATGGTTATATAAAACAGAGGTAAAAACTACACATAAAAATGTAATATGTTACCTTAATTATTTCCGCAAGATCAAAATCCAGCTCTGATACCAATTGATGTGAATCCAGCTGCAAGAGGTTGAAATACCTCCAAAAACACACATAAACACCTTTGCAAATAAAACCAGGAGTTTCACAATAGCTTACTTCTCATTCTGGAATTCACACTGATCTATTACATCATTACCATTCTCCTTTTATTTCAAGACTACTCTAAAACCCTAAAATGCCAAAAACCCTAAAATGCCAAAAAACCCTAAAATGCAAAACAACTCGGATTGACCCCAAAATTTGCGTGCCAAATATGAATTCATAAATTAGGGCTCACGCGAAATTTGGACTTATTCTGAAAAGCACAACAAAAGTTATTAAAGTTCTAAGACCTAGAGAAAAGCAGAAAAAACATTCGGAGCCAATTTTAGACCACTAGATGACGGAATCCGAGCCCGAAAACGTGCCAAAATGAGCACAACCTTGCAAGCAAAGTTGTCCCCAGCATAGTACTAATGTATATCTACCACCCTGTAAAATTTCAGGACGATCCAACGGTCGGATCAAAAGTTATGGCCTCTGCAAGTTATGCTCCCGCTAAAACATTTACTAGGCCATGTATTTTTAAATTCTACATAAATCTTAGAATTTACATAGGAGACAACATTTTTCACACATCCAATGGAAAAAATTCAAATCCTATTTTGATGGAGTTTTGTCTCCTCCTTCATTTACCATTGACAAAATTCAACCTACACATATCAAAACTATCGAAAAAAAATATTTCAAATATTTTACCCTTACGTCTACACAAGTTAAATAAATAAAATATAAAACATTTCCTCTTAATTTATTTAATTTACCTTTTCGGGTTGGTTGAAAAACCCCGTATAAATTAAATCAATAAAATATAAAACATTTGATCTTAATTTATTTAATTTACCTTTCTGGGTTGGTTAAAAAAACTGGTACAAATTAAATAAATAAAATACAAAACATTTGATCTTAATTTATTTAATTTACCTTGCTCTGTTACCATGTTAGACTTTGAGGATTCTAATAAATACGGATTTAATCAACTTACATATTATATAATGGTATGATAAATATTTAAATAAACATTACATCATAACATAAGTAATTAAAGAAATACTTACAGGAAATAAATAACACAGGTGACACAGTATTTATAGTAGAAAACCCCAATAAGGTAAAAACCACTTTGAAAATAACTTTTTACTTTAGAGAACTTATTTTACATCCAGTAAGATCACCTCCTCCTTAAAACCCTATTTACCAAGGATAAAATCAAATCACTTGATTTCCACACCTTTGATATTTTTCCCGAATATATCAAATGAGGACCTAAAGTCCTTTTTATATAAGGTGATCGGGTATGTCTTCCAACCCACCTTTTCAACCTAAATGGTTGACACATATACCTAGGTGAGTATATTTAATAAATATAATCATAAATGATTCACATTATTAAATACTTACCTAATGTATATTACCTAGGTATGAATATTTAATAATAGAAAAGTATTTCATGTTATTAAATATTTAACATATATAATAGTGATGGACCCATATTAATTAAGGGTTAGACAGAACACTTAGTCATTATGTTCCAACATAAACCATCTTTTCCTTCTCTTTCTCAAGGAAAACACGTTCAAGTAGTATGAATTCCATTTCTTCTTCCTTCTCAAAACACGCTCCGGACTCTGTCTCACCAAATAATTCATGAATATGCTCTTCTACTTTTGCACTTTCTCCCATGGTTAAGCACTTGATAAATTTAAATGCCTCTTCTATTAGAGGTTGAGAAGAAAAGCAGTCAAAGGTCTAGATCATCCTTACAGTCAAATTTTTCTAGTTTCCAGTCTCTCGATGTAGTTCTGCATATACATACCATGCACGTGTGCATCCTTGTAGTGTATACTACAATCTATGCACCCAAAGTGAAAGTGGTAACACTTCTTGTCTTGTTTTCCAGAGTCTCTCACACTATTGAATGTGATGTTGAATAGGTTGATCACCATGATAAGTGCATATCTGCGTAGGTGCATTGTTCCTTACAAACCTAATAGATAGGGTGATTCCAATATTTTCCCATTCTATAAGGTTATCTCTGTGGACTACCCACCAACACATTGGTGTCCCACATAAGGTATATACTAACATAGCTATTATCTTAATTTGATCTATCCACTGTGTTTCCATGGCTTTTAAAAATGTAGGAAGATATTCTACCCCTGTATACCAAGGTACTATGCTACCTATCCGTCAGACCGAACGAAGTCCATTCTTCCATGCAACCACACTTTTTACTTCGTGCCCTAGTAATTCATATGTACAATGAGCCCAATTTTTGCAAGAAATACCCGTAGTATCATTAATGGAGTGAGAATCCTTCCACTATGGGATTCCTTCTTTTGATGGCTCATTGACCTCTGGATCCTAAACACTGCGTACATAAATTCGGTTTAAGTCCTTCTCACTTAGAGGCTCAACATATGGTGTAGACCTCCCATCTGTCAATGGTATCACAACCCTTTCCTCCTTGTTCTAGAATTTTATATACCCTTTATTGAATCTCAAGTCATCATTATTCACATAACACCAAGGGTGTCCAAGAAAGGCTAGAAAATTTTCTGCTTCTGCAAGTGCTAATACCTCAAAATACCCAGTGAACTTGGCCCCTTGTATGGTTATAGATGCATCCTTAAAAAATCCTATGGGAGTAGCCTTAGTCCGGTTTTCCATAAACAACACATTAGATGATAGCTGCAATAGAGGCCTCCCCATTTGTACCCATGCATCTAATGTAAGAACATTTACTTCCACACTTGTATCAATCAATATGTTGCTCAACAGCCACTCATTCACAACATCATTTAAATTAATTTCCTTGTCATAGTCAATACTATCAAGGGGAAGATTTGCATGTAGGATCTTCCATCCAGTTACAAAACTTACGTGTGGAGTGTTCTCCTTTAACCAAATTCATAATAGTGGGATAATGTTCTCCTGGCACAACATTCTACACACTTCTCCCAGATCATCGATATCAGTTTGGACTGTCTATGTTGATTTCTTCTGCTCCTTTAAGTATTATATCTCACCTTGAAGATTCCTTAGCACTTCAATGGTATCCTGGTAAACCTCCTTTAGATGAGTGGGATCTGGGTACCTTGCATGCAAAACCTCCTCCTTGGTGATCATAGGCTTCTGGTGCAATGCTTCTCTTGCATGTGCTGCTTTAGCGCATGTAGTAATCTTCATTGTCAATGCCTTAGGTCCTTCTGCTATCTTGGGTATCCACTGATCTTCTTCCACGTGTTGGATTCTAACCATCCTGGAACCTTTGTTTTCTTACTTATGTTGCTTATTCAAATGCTCATATAAGTCCAGGCACTCTTCATAGATATGGTTCTTCCCACAGAAATAAATGTAATATTCTGAAGACATTTATGCCTATAATGGTCAGGAGATCCACATGTATAACATGTTCCACAAGGGAACTCGCCTCTTCCTCCACCACCACCTCATCCTCCATATCCACCAAGATATCCATGTCCCCTTCAACTTCCTCCTTTAAAATGCCTCTCATTCCTATTATAGCGCGTTGGATTATGATCCCTATCTTGGTGCTCATTCTTACCCTTAGAATTATCTATTACACTTATCTTTCATACCCCAATGTCTATAGCATCCTGGATTTGACCAATCAACTGAAAATCCTCAGTATCATGGGTCATGGACCTACAAATCTTGGAAAAGCAAGATACATTCTTCCTTATCACATGCTGTAACAAAGGACAGTGACTAGCATCATGATCCAAATGACATATCTCACAATCTAATAGTAATGAGCTTCCAGATATATGAGGGAAACTATCCTTGGTGTGACCTTATACTTCTTAATCTGTACACCAAATTCCTGAGCATGTTTCATGGGTTGAATTTGCTAATAGCTTCTCTAACTGCTTTGTCATAGATGAAATATGTGCCTCTAAGAATGGACTAACACTAGTGTCAATGCTCTCAACTGCCTCAACATGCAAAGCTTCTTCCAGTGCTTCACGTGGATCATTGTATGTCTTATGTGACATCACCCTTCTAAATGGTGTAATCAATCCTCCAACAAACCATTGTGCATGTTGGATAGCATGAATATCATAAGATAGCTTAGATAAAGTGTCTTAAAATGAGCATCATACTCACGTACACTCTCAGTAGTGCCTTGCTTGATATCCTTGAGCACACTAATACTCTTCTACTCAAACTCATGGATATGGAACTCTTTCAAGAAAGCATATTTCAATGCTGCATAATCCACACAAGTTTGATCAGGGTCAAACTTCCTATACCAACTGTTCACATGTCCCTGTAATGTAGTAACAAATTTACTTGCCTTATGCTCAGCAGTCATGATCCCCTTAGCGCGCCAAAATATTTCACACATATGCACATGTTCGACAGCATCCTCTATACCTCTATACTCTGGGAGACGAAGAGACATCTCCATATAAATATTATGTGGTTTTTGTAGACCTTGACCACCCTATCCTGAACCTCTTATGTTCCCTCTACCTCTAGAACCACCAAATCCACCGGAACTAGAATAACCTATACATTTTGATCCTCCAGCTATAGTGGGAATATGACATGTAGATGTACTCCCCTGTGCTTTGACAATAGTACTATACTTAACCCCTACCATCTGTGAGGTAGTTACACTTCTATAGGTGAATCAAAAATTCTACGTGCTCACATTATGTGTGGATGATGCACCTAAGGATGTTCCTCCAAATATCATTAAAGTCGTATGTCCTACCATTCCTGTACTTCCTCCCTGACTTACTCCTACTCTCCTGCTTCTCAAATTAGCTTTCTGGTTGCTTTTCGTACAAGATACTGGAAAACCAAGCACAAGGGCTAGGTCACCAGGTGGATTAAGATGTGTGCCCACGGTCCAGGTAGTCTTTGTTGGTGCACTTTTGTGTGAGGCCGAGGGGGGGTCTCTATCATGTTTTCTAAGATGGGGGAGTTCCTGATGTTCTGGCTCCACTTATTCTACGTGAGTTGTATATCCTTCACGAGCCATCTCTCTCCTCAACACCATACTTCCTACAACGTAACACTACTTCTCTATCTCCCTCTCATGCACCTCATTAAACTTAAGCCACCTTTCCTCTCTTTGCCTCTCTACCACTAGGTTTGCCATCTTTCACCAAAACTGTTCCTTCCCTCGCACGTGGTGAAATTTAGTTAGCCATCATTTTACTCTCTAGGTTCAAAGTTACCATCAAGATCTTGATCACTAGTGGGATACTGTTATCCAAAATTTACCCCTTTCTCATTTTGTCGCTAACTCCTTTCATTCTTCACTCTCTTGTGCCTCAGTCATAATTTTTAACTTTTCAAGCACTCAAAACTTTCTAGAAATGGAACCATCAGATAGAGCTCTTTCTCAGCTTTCCAGAAAGGTAAATTTTTCCTCCTAACTCCATGTATTTTTAAAGTTATGGCCTGGCAGAGTTTTTGTGGGAAATTTTCCCCTGAAAGGCCCGCAACCAATGAAATGGTGCCACCTGTACAGGGAAGTGGCAGGGGTCAGAGGAAAACTTGGTTTTTTACCAAGTGTTTGGAAAAATTTCAAAAAGTGATATTTTTCTTGGCGGGCCCCCTGGCAAATCGAATGGCACCACGTGTCCAGGGGAAAAAATTTAAAAATCAACTAAGTGTTGGTGCCATGGAGAAATTTTAGGGGAAGGGCCCGCGTCCAATCATGTTTTGCCACATGTCATTTGAGGCGAGAACAGCGAAGGGCGGAGGTGAACTTAGAATTTTGGTGAAATGTTTGGAAAAAATCAATGGAGAAGTTTTGCACCGCTGCCCCCACTGAAAAATCATATTACGCCATGTGTCCATGGGCACGCGGGGTAGTGGAGCACGGGGGGAGATTGGGATTTTTTCCCAAAAGCTAAAATGAAAAGAAAAAATGTTTGCCCAGGGTCCGCAGCCAATGAAATGCTACCACATATCCCAGATGGGCAAAAGGAGGGGAGAATTTGGGAAATTTTCCCAAAGGAAAAAGGAAGGAAATTTCAAAGTAAATTGCCCCCTCCCAAATGCGAGCCAATAGAATCTTACCATGTGTCCAGGTCGCAAAAAAAAAAAAAACTCAAGACGAGCCCGCATGGAA
Organism: Taxus chinensis; assembly: GCA_019776745.2. Classification (NCBI taxonomy): domain Eukaryota; kingdom Viridiplantae; phylum Streptophyta; class Pinopsida; order Cupressales; family Taxaceae; genus Taxus; species Taxus chinensis. Next base: position 286,637,677 of record CM034150.1, on the reverse strand, counting down.
AATTTGAAAGGTAAAGCCCACATCCAATGGGGTTTTTCCACATGTCTAAGTCAGAAATATGGTCAAGTGCGATGGAAAATTCAGGAGGATAGGCTCGCACCCAATCAGCATGTGCCACGTGTCCTCAACTCATCGGCCCGGCGGGGATTTTTTGGAAATTTTTCCAAGGGAAAAAAAATGGAAAATGAAGCATTAGAGGCCCGCTCCTAATCAAAACATGCCACGTGGCACCTAGGATGGTGGAGCGTGGGGATTTTTTGGAAAATTTTCCAAATGGCCAAAAAGTGGAAAATTTAAAAAAAAATTGTCCGCCAATCCGATTTGGCCCTGTTTTGACCTGAATTTTCAAACGGCCATATCTTTTGATCTAGAGCTTGATTTTTCACATTCTTTATATCAATGGAAAGTTGGTGAAATTATCTACAAGATTCTTTGGTTTTTTAGATTTTGATGGATTTTGGAGAGAGAAAATTGAAAACACCTCTGGCATGTGGCCATAGACAGAAATGACGTTTCAACCACCATTTTTAATGAAGAATGGCTCGCATTCTCTCCTAGCATGGCGAAAATGTCAGGGGATGGGCCAGTAAGGATGCCCATGCTGTTTTGATAGCATTTGGCTTGGTGGTTGAAGTTCTCCCATGTTTTCCCATGTTTCTCTCTCCTGGGGTCATGGCTTGCACTATAAAAGCCAGATTTGGCTCATTTTTCAAAAGGTTGAACATTTTTCATGTATTGCAGGCTCCCTCTATCACTTTGAAAGTGATTTTGGTGAAAAAATAATACCTTTTCCAAGAATGCAACCCATTTTTCCTCTCAGGTGTTGTAATGCAAGTGTTTTGGATGTTAAAAATGACAATATAGGCTCTGTGAATGAGTTTTAATCCTCTGTTTGTATTATTTGATTCATTTCTGACCTTCCATTACAGTTATCAGTTTTTTCATGAAGTTTTGTTGCATTTTTCTGAACTATGTCAATCTGCAGAAGTAAAAAATGCTCACCACTCCTTTGGTGCATCACTTTATTAGTACTAGTTTCAATTTTTTTTTGCATTCTCTATCCCTGTCCACTTTGGAATCTAGCGTAGGATTTTGAGTTTGAAACCTTTACAACTTGTAAGTGATATATCTTATCAGAGGAGTTGAGGAACTAGCCTCTAATCTGGAGATTCCTCTCCCATTTTTACAAGTCCCACACTTGGGGAAAGGATTCAATGTTTTGCAATCACACTGGATGCCCAGAAGATCAAACTAGAAGCCTGATCAACATCCATGGGTACTGCTGATTTGTAACAATAGTTTTAGCATGCCCAGTGGGACCTTAGAGGTCTCCATCTTCATTACAACAAATTGATGTGGATTTGTATTAAGTTTCTTGCTTAAAATATTCCTAAATTGCACATCTGGCGACTCCAAGGAAGAAGAATCAGCTTGTTTTAGCAGTGCAAACCTAAAAACTCATGAGAAGAATCACCACAAGGTCCAGAGTTGGAAAAGAAGAGGTGCTGTTTGAGTATCTGTAGTTATCTCCAAGAAGAAGGCAAAGAGGGAGGAGAATTCAAAGGTCTCCATCTCCACCAAACATAACTCTCTCAACTCCTCCACTTGGTAGGCCTTTCATTTAATCAACAAGGGTTATAAGGCCAATTAGAATGGCACAAAACAACCCCTATGTCAATTTCACTAGCAGCAGCCCACTTGCTCTCAATGCACAAAATCCAATCCCAGTTGCAACATTGAAGAACATCCCATACTTTACTTGACAGAATCAGACCACTCCTAGTGATCATATTAAGGATATTGCTAATATTTGTGCAATCCATGAGATCAATGAGATGAAAGTTGATGTCAAATTGTTGGCATCTTCATTCAAAGGGAAATATTTTCAATGGTTCAAGAGTCTTGCCTTAGGTTCTATTCAAAATTGGAACCAACTATGTAAATCCCTCCATGAGCAGTTTGGGGAAAAGAAAGACAACTTGTCCCTTTTGGAGCAGCTGACAACCATCAAGAGAGCTCTCGATGAGCAGCTGACTAACTTCAACTTCAGATTTCAAATGACTTGGGAGAGAATTCCAGTGGCAGTAAGGCCAGCAGCAGAAGGTTCTTTTCTTTATTACCTTAAAGCTTTAAATTCTGATATTTCTATGTTAATTCAATCCATGGGGGGCACAACTATCCCTGTTTCTTATAGAATTTCCATTAGAGCTGAAAATTATTTGATTCAGGCTGGTAAGCTAGTTCCTAGACCTCTAATGCCATTGTTTCGAAGTTTAGAGTGCCTAAGCACTACTCAAGTGCCTGTTTTAGCTCCTATTCCCACTCCTAGAAATAATAATTCAATTGAAGCTTCTACTTCATCCTCTAGTGCCTCAAATGAACTTCAACAAGTTATGAAGCAATTGCAAAATTTAGGTAATGAGCTGGTTACACTCAAGAGGCAGCAAGCCCAAGGTTTTAGACCTCCTTTCCAGCCTCAAGCTTAGCCTAACAGGCAGCCATAACAACCTCAGAGACCACCCAATCCAGCTGCAAATTTAAACCAAGAAAGACCTCCTGCCAACAGACCATTTCAACCCTGTAATCCCAATACTATATATACCTCTAAGGCATTAGTGCCAGTGCAAAACAACATAGCTCAAGAGTATGATTGGTGTTTCCCATGAAATGAACCTCACAACCAGTCTATGTGCTTCAATGGTGCCTTGAATCAAGCATTAATGGTGAAAACTACTGGTGTGGAGGGCGAAGGTGGTCAAGGAAATAACCAGCAACAAGAAACATTCCAGCAAAAATTAGCTCCAAATGATATTACACTTGTAAACTGGTAGGTAGAAGATTTTTGTGGCATGAATCAAATAATTCCCCAAAGTGTTGCAGCCAACACAAGGTAAAAGAGGAACTTGAGTGAAGAACAACCATTTGCTCCAAACAATCCATAACCTCCTACTACTCCACAAATTATTGGCAAGAAAAATTTAGTTCCAAACACACAAGGACTGCCTCAAACAGCTCCCAGGCCAACTCAAATGCCAGTTGTTGCTGCCCATATGCAAGGAATGAATGTACAAGCCAAGGGATAGAAAAGAGATGCTTCATCCCCATTCAACATCATTGATCAGATGAAGAAGACAAATGTAAACATATCAATGTGGGAATCACTATCTATCCCAGGCCAAAGAGATTTGCTACAAGCTGCCATGAAGGACTGGTCAACTTCAAATCAGTAGGTCCAAATGTAAGAGAAGGTGCTCACAAATGTTGCCCAACCTAAGAAGAATCATGGAGGACAACAAGGTAAAATGTTGAAACCCCCTCCATTCTATGTTTCATTGATCATTGGAAACCAATTAGTACACAATTGCATGATTGATTCCAGGGAAAGTAGTTCAGTAATGCCCAAGAAAATAGCTGATCAGCTAGGGATTCAATATGAAGTCATATCCAAAGGGGTAGTGCAATTAGATGGGACAGCAGTAACAACAGTTGGAGTGATTAAAAACTTGAGTCTTACTTTGCATGCATGCCCCAACGTTGTTGTTTTGCAATATGTCTGAGTAATAGACCTTCCACCATTATTTTCCCTATGTCTGTTAAGGGATTTCATAGCCAAGATTGGAGGGTACTTATCTGCTAATTTGTCACACATGTTGTTCAGAACAAGATATGGAACTAAATCCACAATCAGGTCTGAGCCTATTGCAAACTTTCACATTGAGCCTCACACTCCAAGCTAAATCAATACCAATTGTTCAGCGTTTGATCAAGAGGATTATCCAAGCACTGATGAAGCTGACACAAGGGTTGGAAGCATCCCAGATCTGACTCTTGATGAATGGGCAAACAAGGTGCATGCTTTTGATCCTTATCAAGAAATAGAAGAATATGAGCTAGGAGTCTATTGCATGCATGACGAAAATCAGTCTATTCCTAGCATCATCAAGCCAAACCACAAGGATGACAATGAGGTATGGCAGTTGTTTTTTGATGGATCAAGGAGAAAACAAGGTGCGGGAGGGGGAGCTATGTTTTTTTCACCCCAAGGATTTAAGTATTATTCAGCTTTTAGATTTCAGTTTGCATGCTCTAATAACATTGCTGAATATGAAGCCTTGATACAAGGTTTGCATTGGCCAATCAAGAGAGGGTTAAAGAACTTGCAAGTCTTTGGTGACAGTGAGTTGATTGTCAACCAGGTTAAGGGGCAGCATGATATCAAGAATGATCTGTTCAATTGTTACAAAAATATGGTGTGGGACTTCATTGAAGATTTTGAGGGATTTGGCATAAAATCCATTCCTAGAAGAGAGAACCAAGATGCTAACAGGCTTGCAGCAGTTAGGGCAGCATTTGACGTTGTCAAAAGCAGTCAAAAGGACAAGGTGCATCCAAACATCCATGTGATTGTGAGGCCTTGAGTGCTATACAACAATGTAAGTAGGAAAGTTTTTGAAAATGATCGGAAAATCATCCATTTCTTGCAAGAAGAGGCTATGTTCTCAGCTAAAAATTAGGAAAAGTTGGAGCAGCAGTATGATGACCAAGTGGTATAACTGAGAACCAACAAACTACCAAAGGGACTTATTACTTTGGAGTACATTTTCAATCCTAATGATCAGTTTATGAAGGAGAAAGAAAACATTCAAGTAAAGGGAGAAGATTCAGTGTCCATCTCGGTGGAAGAAGGAAAATCACTCCAAGTTGGTAAAGTGACAAGTGAGCAAGAAAGGTATGAGTTCATACAACTTTGTCAAGAATTCTATGATGTGTTTTCTTGGAGCTATGAAGATTTGAAAGGTTTCACTCCCAAGTTAGCTCAACACACCATTAAATTGGATCCAAGTACCAAACCCATCAAGCAAAAATAAAGGCCAGTCAATCCACGCATGGAGCCTCTCATGAGAAAGGAATTGAATAAGTTGATAGAATCAAGAATCATATTCCCCATCAAGCATTCTAATTGGGTGGCCAACTTGGTTCAAGTTAGAAAGAAGAGTGGGGAAATCAGATTGTGTGTTGAGTTCAGAGATTCGAATAGGGCATCTCTCAAGGATCATTATCCACTTCCTTCTATGGAGAAGATTTTACAAGTAGTTACTGGCTTTGAGAGATTTTTATTACTTGATGGCTATTCAGGGTACAATCAGATTATAGTGAAAGAAGAAGATCAGTTCAAGATAGCCTTTACAACCAAATGGGGAACTTATGCATATAGGAAAATGCCATTTGGGCTGTCCAACGCTGGAGCTACCTTCCAAAGAGCAATGGACATGGCGTTAAAGGGTTTGATTAACAACATTGTGCTGATATATCTTGATGATATCACTGTTTTTTCAAAAAATGTAGCAGACCATCTCTTTCATTTGAGACAAGTGTTCCAAAGGTGCAGAAGATTTGGAGTATCCTTGAATCCTAATAAGTGTATTTTTATAGCCCATGAAGGAAAACTCCTTGGCCGCATTGTCTCCAAAGAAGGATTAGTAATTGATCCAGAAAGAGTTGAATCCATAATAGCACTACCATTGCCAAGCCACAAGAAGGCCCTTCAAAGTTTCTTGGGGAGAATAAATTTTTTTCGGAGGTTTGTCCCAAATTTTTCAGCCCTTGTCAAGCCTATCACCAAGATGTTAAAGAAAAGCATGACTTTCAAATGGAAAACAGAAGGCAAGGAAAGCTTTAAAGCAATCAAAGAAACCATCTCTTAAGCCCAAACTCTCATCAACATGGATTTCTCCAAGGATTTCATCCTCTATACATTTGGGGGTGATGATACTATTTCTGCAATTTTGGTACAGTAGAACAAAGATAATGATGAGAAGCCAATTGATTTCTTCAGCCAAATCCTAGAGGACTATGAGGTGAGATATTATTTCATTGAGAAGCATATTCTTGCAGTAATCAAAAGCTTGAAGAAATTCAAGCATCTAGTTTTAAACAACAAGGTTCAGTTGTTGGTTTCTCATGTGGGAGTTAAGGATTTCCTCCTCAACAAAGACCTAAATGAAAAGAGGGAAGGATGGATTACTCGTTTCATGGAGTATGACATTGAGATCAAAATCACCTTGTTTGTCAGAGGAAAATGATTGTGTGAGTAGCTAATTTCGAGCAAACAAAAGGAAGCATGCAATGAGAAGGAGGTTGTTTTGGCATTGCAAGACAGCCGTGAGCAAGGAAGCACTCAAGAGGATAATGATGGTGTCCTCACTCCTTGCTGGACCCAAGACATAATGCACTTCCTAAGCACATGTCTATGCCCTCTAGAGATGAACAAGACCATAAGAAGACACTTTAGGTTGCAATCTATCCCATATGCCCTTGTTGATGATGTTTTGTTTAAAATGGATGTGAATGGAGTGCTACTGAGATGCATTGGTACAAATCAGATTCATAGGGTGTTGGAAGATTTCCATGGTGGACCAGATGGTGGTCATTTTTCACCAAGAGTGACAACTCTAAAGATCATGAGGGTTGGCTATTATTGGCCCAATATTTTCAGTGATTGTTATGCATGGATCAAGAGGTGCAAGAATTGTGCATTCTTCATAGGTAAAGAGAGGCTGGCTACCCTTCCATTGCATCCAATTTTAGTTGACTAGCCATTCATGCAATGGGGTTTGGACTTCATTGGACTCATTAATCCCAATTCAAGCCAAGGGCACAAATGGATTTTAATAGCCACATATTACTTCATTAAGTGGACTGAAGCAGTAGCACTCAAGGAAGCAAGTGAATCTAGCATCCTAGATTTCTATGAGGGAATAACAACCATATTTGGCATACCTGCTACAATAATATCAGATAATGCATTGGCATTCATTGGGTCCAAGGTGACTTAATGGGCTCTCAAGAATGGGATCTACCTACTTACTTCATCAAACTATTACCCTCAAGGTAATGGCCAGGCTGAATCTACAAACAAGAACTTGTTGAGGATCATTAGGAGGACTCTTGATGAAAATCAGAGGTCTTAGCATACCAAATTTAAATCAACCTTATGGGTTGATAGGATAACTCCCAAGAGATATACAGGTAACTTTCTATTTAAACTTGTTTATGGGAGAGAGGTAATTTTTCCCATGTCACTTGAGTTGCCAACATTGGAACTCATGAAACAGTTGGAGTTGCTGGAGTTTGAGCCCATGGAGGTTAGATATGTAGAATTGATGGAGCTCCAAGAAGTCAGAAATCAGGCATCCCAAGCAATGGAGAAGGATAAATCTTTGATAAAGAAGACCTTTGATAGAAAAGAAAAGAATAGATATTTCTAAGTTGGAGATCTAGTGTTAAAATGGGATGCAGATAGAGAAAAACCGGGAAGGCATTTGAAATTTGATGCCATTTGGAGTGGCCCATACATGGTCACAAAGTGTAAGGACAACAATGCTTTCAAATTGTCTTCATTGGATGGTGAAGAACTATAGATTCCAGTCAATGGAATCCATCTCAAGCATTGCTATTGAAGGAATTCTCCACCTTGTAAATATTAGCTAGGTTTTCATTCCTCCAAGTGCTTATGCACATTGTTTTGTTGTAGATAAGTTTTTATTTCCCTAAGTGCTTTGGCACAAGCTTACTATTCCTGGAATGTGTGTTACAGGCCTTGCTCCAATCAGATGATGTTCCACCCTCCATCTTCCTCCTTGTAGTGTTCTAGTCAGTTGGGGTTCCAAATAGAGAATTTGATGACTACATGCCCAATGGATTGCTTCAGGAAACTGGTAACTTCATCCAGCAGGCAGATGACCCCTCTAAGTCACCAAAATTGTTATCCAAAATGTACCCCTTACTCATTTTGTGGCTAACTCCTTTCATTCTTCCCTCTCTTGTGCCTTAGTCATAATTTTTTGCTTTTTAGGCACTCAAAACTTTCTGGAAATGGCACCATTGGATAGAGCTCTTTCTCATCTTTCCAGAAAGGTAAAGTTTTCCTCCTAACTCCATGTATTTTTGAAGTTATGGCCCGATGGAGTTTTTGTGGGAAATTTTCCCCTGAAAGGCCCGTAGCCAATGAAATAGTGCCACGTGTCCAAGGAAGTGGCAGGGGTCAGAGGAAAACTTGGCTTTTTACCAAGTGTTTGGCAAAATTTCAAAAAGGTTTATTTTTACCCGTGGGCCCGCCAGTGAATCGAATGGCGCCACGTGTCCAAGGGAAAAATTTGAAAAATCGACTAAGTGTTGGTGCCATGGAGAAATTTTAGGGGAAGGGCCCGCACCCAATCACATTTTGCCACATGTCACCAAAGGCCGGAACAGTGGAGGGTAGAGGTGAAATTAGAATTTTGGAAAAATGTTTGGCAAAAAGCAATGGAGAAGTTTTGGCTCACTTCCCCTACCGATAAATCATATTACGCCACATGTCCATGGGCACGTGGGGTAGCAGAGCGCGGGGGCAGATTGGGATTTTTTCCCAAAAGATAAAATGAAAAGAAAAAATGTTTTTCCAGGGTCTACAGCAAATGAAATGGCACCATGTGTCCCAGACTAGTGGAAGGAGGGGAGAATTTGGGAAATTTTCCCAAAGGAAAAAGGAAGGAAATTTCAAAGTAAATTGCCCCACCCAAATGCGAGACAATAGAATCTTGCCACGTGTCTAGGTGGCGGAAAAAAAAAACTCAAGATGAGCCCACATGGAAAATTTAAAGGGTAAAGCCCACATCCACTAGGGTTTTTCCACATGTCTGAGTTAGAAATATGGTCAAGCGCGATGGAAAATTCAGGAGGACAGGCCGACGCCCAATCAGCATGTGCCACGTGTCCTCAACTCATCGGCTCGGCGGGGATTTTTCAGAAATTTTTTCCAAGGGAAAAACAATGGAAAATGAAGCATTAGAGGCCCGTACCCAATCAAAACATGCCACATGGCACCCAGCATGGTGGAGCGCGGGGAATTTTTGGAAAATTTAAAAAAATTTGCCCGCCAATCCGATTTGGCCATGTTTTGCCCTAAATTTTCAAACAGCCATATCTTTCGATCTAGAGCTCAGTGTTTCACGTTCTTTATATCAATGGAAATCTGGTGAAATTATCAACAAGATTCTGGGGTCATTTTTGCATTTTGATGGATTTTAGAGAGAGAAAATTGAAAAATGCCTCTGGCACGTGGTCATGGACAGAAATGATGTTTCAACCACCATTTTTAATGAAGAATGGCTCGCATTCTCTCCCAGCATGGTGAAAAATGTCAGGGGATGGACCTGTAAGGATGCCCATGCTATTTTTATTGTGTTTGGGTAAATGGTTGAAGCTATCCCACGTTTTCCCATGTTTCTCTCTCCCGGGGTAGTGGCTTGCACTGTAAAAGCCAGATTTGGCTCATTTTTCAAAAGGTTGAACATTTTTCATGTATTACAGGCTCCCTCTGTCACTTTGAAAGTGATTTTGGTGAAAAAACCAGACCTTTTCCAAGATTACAACCTGTTTTATCTCTTAGGTGTTGTAATGCAAGTGTTTTTTATGTTAAAAATGACAATACAGGCTTTGTGAATGAGTTTTAATCCTCTGTTTGTATTATTTGATTCATTTCTAACCTTCCATTACAGTTATCAGTTTGTGCATGAATTTTTGTTGCATTTTTATGAACTGTGTCAATTTGCAGAAGTAAAAAATGCTCACCACTCCTTTGGTGCATCACCTTATTAGTACTAGTTTCAGTTTTTTTTTGCATTCTCTATCCCTGTCCACTTTGGAATTTAGAGTAGGATTTTGAGTTTGAAACCTCTGCAACTTGTAAGTGATATATCTTATCAAAGGATTTGAGGAACTAGCCTCTACACTTGGGGAAAGGATTCAATGTTGTGCAATCACACTGGATGCCCAGAAGATCAAACTACAAGCCTGATCAACATCCAGGGGTGCTACTGATTTGTAACAATAGATACCTCGCAAATATACTCCTCTTGGATACCGCAAAAACTAGAATTCAGCTACTTATGGGCAAGATTACGTCAAAATGGAATATTCTATAATATAACTATTTAGAACACCACGTAACCACAAAGCAAGTATAGATCAAATCAGCATCATAAAGGGCTTTAAATTATTCCTGCATCCAGATAAGTGTGTGATGTCTCCAACTCCGCTAAGATGCATAAGCAGTAAGCCACTCGTATAATTCTACTAGAAATATGGTGAAAAATATCTCATATAAGATGTCATATAGATTCTATTCTACCCAAGTGCGTGTGTTAAACTCAGATCCACTGCTGAACCATTGTGCATATTCTTCCTCTAGATCGTGTATCCATTCCTCAATACTGGCTAGAGTTAAGTAGTACATCTTCATCATGAACCATCCTAAAAACAACTAAAAAAGAGGTCCCGACATCGGAACCAATTATGCAGTCTAGAATTTACCAAATAACTCCCTAGATGCATTGGCACATCACTCAACACAGATTGAGTGCTCACTCGAAGCATGTAAAGGTACCAGGTCCCTCTTTAGATTTTTTGTAGTAGGTTTTTTTTGTGATGAAGGAAGAAACACATATATTCATAACTAATCTATCATTCTACATTGTATGCTACATTCATATCTATGATAGAACAAGCATTAAACAGTAATCATGATTGAATCAATAACATACACTAATCAATTACACATAGGAATGACACTTAGATTCATCCAATATCTTCCATATATTAATAAAATAGAAGCTCCTTACAATAATTTCAAACAATACCAATGTACGTATGGACCTACTATAGTAATTCATTCATAAGTGCATATCTCTATATCTTCATATATCCATCACACTTTTATATATGGGGACTTTCCCTTCACTGCTTATCTATTCCAGAAATAGGCTGCATGTTGTTAATAGCCACGTGTCATTCACAGGCATAGTCGTACATGTAAGTGTGCTATCTATAGGCCTCTTATAGTTAATTGAAGTGGCAATCCTATTCTTAGCTCATCTCCATGCAAAACAATTTGATCCAATCCTCAAAAAATAGACAATGCATGGCGTGTACGTCTTTGCATCATTGGTGTGTTTCACACGCCATCTTCTAAAAATAGGTCGCCATGCTTAAAATCAACTAAGTCCTGAATGTTGAGCTTATCTTCCATGTGCAGGTCCTTTTTTTCTTTCTTGTCCTTCCACACCATTGATCTTGGCCTTCTATCCCACGCAAAATCCTTGTGTGTTTTCTAACAAGTATTCTTTGATCAACACGTGCCATATGAACATATTCTCATTTTGATCCTAGAATAGTTTGAGATTTTTGCAAAATGTGTAGTGGTATGTCCCTCCCATTAACATTGATGCAGAGGTGATCATGGATATTAAATCTCAAATAGTTACTAGGAATTTTAAGATCTGACAAAGATTTCCAATTCTCAAAAACAAGTGTATCAAAACTATCTTGGGAACAGTACAAGACATCAAGACTTTGACATACCATTTTTCTCATCTATATAAAATCCACAATATATATTAATCTCCTTTGTGCATTCTTCATCAGTTTATTGATCTCCTACTACATTGGAAGAATACCAACCAATGTAAGAAATGTCTCCAAATCAGTTAAACAGAACAACAAGTCCCTCACCCTGTCAACTTCATCACAATATTTGTCCATGAAACCAACCAATGAAGGATACTACTCATGAACTCTGCATGCAGGTTCATAGAAAGATATCCATCTCATCTCAACATCCTTCATATGTAGTTTACCATCTATAATTCCAATTGCAAATTTTTTGGAACTCAAGAAATCGCTTTGGGCTGCTTTCCATATAAGCATGAAGTTCTCTTATAAGGTCTTCTACTTTAACAACATTTTCGCAGTTGTTTACCATTTTATATGCTAAATTCATTCTGTGAGCCATACAGTAAATTGGTAGCATATATGGGGCTACTGTTGTTTGTAATCTAACACACAACCATGTTTGGTCACCCTGAATGACTGATGCACCATCTGCTCTGATGCATACCAACTTTGTAGTGATTTCATAATAAGTCATTCCAGAAATATATTTGAAATGAGAAACAACTATTTTATGTAGGTTTTCGGCATTATAGTTTTCAACCATTTTCATAACACCCAGCAGATGAGGGGTCCTTATATGATTTTATAAAGTATAGACGTGGATACATACCCATGCACTATTGTCAACTGTTGTCACTTCATCAATTGAAAGAGAGATAAACTTTGATTTTTTCTCATTCTCTTTTAAATCTTCCTTCTCTATCATCGAAAGGCATTTTTCCATTTCCCATTCACTACTTTCAGACCAATGAGACTAACGTATGTTGGTCACTCCATTATATTGATACAAAACTTTGAAATTGAGGAAATATGAAATAGGTCTTCCTTTCTTTAGTATGTGAAATAAAGTAGAGAATTGTCTGAGTTTTGCATTTATATTTGTTTGATTCATCTTACCAATTTGCAATGTGATTGTTCCTCCCTTTTCCACAAGATGTTTGCATTTTTTTGCTCTGCTTCATAATCTGTTGTATATTTAACATGCATGCATTATTTTTCAGTTTTCCACCTGTGTGTTTTTATTTTCTAGCCATCCACCCCCGTTATAGTCAAATATTGTTTTCCACACTGTTTTTCTATAGTATCCAGCTTCTTTTGTGTTTTTTGTTTCTTACGCAATTTCCACATACATATTATACATGTACATTCGGATGGGATCTCTTCTGAATTAGATGGTTGTATAGGTTCAATAAATGGAAATTTGGCATCCCAATCAAACTTACATATCCTCCCAATGGTCCACATATTCTTGTTTGTTTTCAATTTTTAACTTTTTTGAGTAGAATTTTGAGTAATATTACAATCACCTGGTTTCCTCTTTTGTGAACCATAATTTGAAATTGATTTTTTTGTTCCATTTTGTTGAGTATTTGTATGTGTGATATCTTGATGCACTCCTGGTTGCACCCCAACAGGAATAATATCTTCAAGATCTGGCATGGTATCATCATAGGTGTCATTTGGTTGATACTGTGTAGAATACATGTCCACCTTGATATTACCTTCGACATAGTCAGTATTCTGATTCTATATGGTGTCAGCTATATGGTTGTTGGTAGTTGCGCTCTCTGTATCAACAGAGTTTCCAAAATACTTGAACAGGGACTTATGATATTTCCTAGTTACTTTTTGGGTCTTCACATTCTGAGGACTAGCCCCTTCCATTATTCTAAACAGAGTCATGCATCAGCAAAAAAACAAAACATTCATTAGTGAAAATTGGGGGGCACATCAGGTATAACACTAAGTTATGCGTCATAGGAAACTAGGTCACGCGTTAGAGGAAAATGAGTCGTGTGTCAGAGAAAAAAAGTCACGCGTCACAGGAAATCGAGTCACACATTAGAAAATTCACTAAGTTATGCATCTACAATACCTCCTTGTCACACGTCATCAAATTCAATGAGTCACATGTCAAAAAATATTATTTTCGTGCATCAATAGGAAACCCATTTGTCACACGTTAGCAAATTCAATGAGTCACACGTCTTTAGAAAATGGTGTTAGTAAGTACTAGTGGTAGTATGGTGCCTGGTGGTAGAATAATACTCGAAAAATCACCTAGGTTTTTAGAGGAGATGTTTTCAAATATAGGCGAAGCCGACCTCAAAAAAAATTATAGTAAATTTTAGGCGAACATGACAATGACCTGCTCTAAAAAAATCACCTTTTCAATTTTTTCTAAAATGAAATTTTCACCATATTACAAATATTCACCACTAACATTATCCCTGCATCAGAGTCCTACCTCCTTAAATAATGGCATAAAGAGCCAATTAAATAGTTTAAAAAAACAATTACATTTGTTACCAACTTCTTTTAATCTAGGAAACTAAAGACTATTTAAGAAATACATTAATTAGAATGGTCTTTAATCAAATATTACATTATAATCTTGTAGACTTCAATTTAAAATAAGTTTTTCTAGAATCTCAAAGTAAAAACATCCGAAGGAGGATTAGAAGGGCCAACTATCTTAAGAATCCGATGTATAAATATTTTCAATGCTTTGGCTATCTCCATGCACTTTGGGATAGTGGTGTTAGAGGTGGCATGAGTTCATGTATCAAGGCACTTTTCCATATCCTTCTCAAACTCTGTGTTTTCCATAAACTCCTTGTTTTCCTCGGTGATAGCTGATTGAAGGGAGAAAACCTCCTTCATCTTTTCTTTAGACATTGACTCTTCCAAAAAGAGATATTTCTTAACAAAGGTGCTAAACTGAGCCTTGATCACCTATATAGAAAAGTGATTACCTGAGACTCCATTCTGGATTTGACAATGAATATCTTGGAAGGCAGACAGAACACAAGCCTTGAAAGCTTCTCCTTTTTTCCCCATATTTTTCAATTCTCCCAATGCTTCCTCTAACACTTTGATCTTCCACTAACCACTAAAAACCTAGGATTTTGATAGATTGTACTTGGCCTCATCAAATATCTTGCTTTCCAATAAGACCTGCTCATTTTTCCTACTCATTAGACGGATATCTTGGATGCATTCACACTATAGCTTCAGTTATTTCTCTAAACCATTGAGTGTTGTGTTGAATATCAACTTTAATTTGGATACCTTCTCGTATGACTTGAAGGCATCCTCAATGAAGTTCAATCCAGACACTATCATATCATCAACTAGTAAATCAATGGATTTTCCATAGGTGGCATGTTTTTGAATATCTTTGATGGTCTGAACTTCATCCTTATTGAGAACTAGAGGAGGTGGAAGAGTGGTTAGTGAAGTAGGATCCAAAACCTTATCCTTTACCAACAAGGATTTTATAAAACTCGAAAGAACTTGATTTTTTTCCTCCAATTACTCCATAGTTTGTTTACCCTTCTCAACATGTTCAATAACTCCACTAAAAATTTCCTTGAGGTTATGAACCTCAATTTTAGGTGTTGAGTCTCCAAGTGGAGTCCTAATGAGTTCCAATTCAAAAACTAAAAGGTCTTTCTCCTCTTTATCCACCTTAGGCTTTGTGATCTCCATGAATTGTTGACCCTTAGAATCTGACACCAACCTTGAGGTAATCTTTTCTTTCTTTTCCAGAGGAGGAGTAGTACTGAGTAAGGCTTCCACAACATCAAACTTGGGAACCACAATTTGAGAAGTGGATTTCCTTTTCTTGCTATCAACAAAAGGTTAAACCAAAACAAAGGAATAGGAAGATGTAGAAGGAGAAATGGGTCCGATTCTAAGTGTAGTCATTGCACTCAATGTTTACACCACAGATGTCTGTGATGGAGAAGTTGTTATATCTTTAGAAATATCCTTAGAAGAAAGGTCTGACAAACCCAGAGATTCAAACATATCCATCTCAGTAGTGTTGGCAGGGGCTTCCTCCTCTTCTTTCAGTTCTTCACTGTTATCCTCACTCAAAACAACAACATCTTCTGACTCTATGGGAACATGTGGCTTCTCCAAAGGAAATTCCTCCTTTTCTTCTACAATCTTCTCTTGTTTGAAATCTTTTCCTTTCTTCATGTATACCTTTGTTGAAGAGGAAGAAGTGGACTATTCAGGCACCTCAACATTGAGTGTAGGTTCTTCTTTCCTAGGAGAAGAAGTGTCTTATGAAGAATACCTAGATTTTCTCATCTTAAAGTTTTGCATCTTCTTATCAAACCAGAGCTTAGTTCTCACAAGAATAGCGTTGACCGCCTCTTTCAAATCATCTTGCTCTCTTATAAACCAATCAATGGTTTCAAGAGGAGAGTGCTTGATGGACCTCTCATATTCAATGGATTGTAGGTCTTCATCATCATCTTGGACCTTATTAGGTACTTTTTAGAGATTGAAAACTATGATTTGTTGAAGAGAAAATCTGTCAAAGTACCTTCTCCTATCCTCAAAGTCGACTACATAATCACCCCAATAATCTTCAGTATCTTCAAGGTGATTAAAACCTAATCTGATATTCTTATCAATATATCCCTTGATATCAAAGCAAGTCCTAGGCTTGAGATGATGAAGGGTAAGAGAAGAAATGGTTCTATCAATGTCCTGGGCATTGAGGGTTGTCCTGCATGTATAATTTCCCAAAGTGATATGGAAACGGATGCCACATAACACCTTAGATAAAATGTTATATTTCTCTTTTGAATTACAAGAATTGGCATGTGATTTTCATGAGGTGTGTTTCCTTGATTGTTGAAAATCATTCTTGTTATGGGTAAATCATTTCTGCTCTTGGATTCATTGGACTGAAATGTTATGACTTGCAAGAATCCACTTTCACTTCTTATTGATAAGCTACAATCTGGTTTTGAGAGTTGCAAACTTATCTCATGTACTGACTCATCCTTGGATCAATTTCAGTGATCCAAGGAATGTTTTTAAACTCTTAATCAGACTGAATGATAAATTGACATTCATTGGTTGAGAGACATAGCAGACTAAACCTTGTATGTTACAAGTTCTTTGGGCTTGAGTGATCGTGTCTTCATTTGGTTGTATGTTGTGCTTGGGTCTTTGGGATTGATCTCTGTAGGACATTAAAGGCATAACAAAAATAGTCTACTTCAAGACTATGAAGGGGATCAGAACCCTAAAACAAAAGGACTATCCTAACAGTATCCTAAACTAGGTAAGAGCGCCTACTTCCTAGCTACGTCTATTCAATTGGGTTGTAATCTAACCTAAGCTTCTTATTCTATTGTGTTGGGGGGTGACCTAACCTAAGCTCTTATGATAAATGAATATGGGAAGGGGAGACTACTATGGTAATACTAGACTATGTTAACCTAATGCCTAATACTAATGGTTGTGAAATTAATCTAACCTAAGGTGGTATTACCTATGGCAATGTTTTTAGACCTAAGGAAATTATTTAGGAAATGATTTTAGACTAACCTAATTTTTGGGGACATCTATCCTAAACTATTTAAAAGGGACCTAGGGTCATATGGCACTACAGCAATGGTTTGAATGGCTTTTATTTGATTTGATTGGGTTTAAATGCATGGAGGTACTATCAGTCTGGCAAGGGCTAGTTAACTCTAGTGGAGGCTTATGTGGAGGCTTAACTAAAAATGGAATTGCATGTTAACTTGGAAATGGCATTTGCCAATTTTGGGAGGCGGTGGCAAGGAGAGAGAAGCAGGAGAATTAGGAGTTATGGCATTGATGGATCTCAATTTTTATGTGCAAACCATCTTGGAAACAAGGGAGGTGGATTTGTGGGAGGTTGTTTGGTTTTGCATGCCTCGCAAATTTCACTCTATATGGAGCTATCTGGTTCTTTGAACCAGTAGTTTGACTTCTTCTTCTTCTTGGCTATTTTTGGTTTCTCTGGTCTATTTTCAGATCAAGGGAATGTATAAGAGGCATTGGAAGAAAAATTGTTTGGTTGTTGATCTATCGTGGAGAAGAAAAAGGGTTGGAAGCTTGGTTGGAAGTCTCCTTCGAATTGGCAGAGGCACTATCAGGCATGATAGGCTCTACCCATTAATATTTCTTGCTTTCTTCTAAATGAATCATTAAAACAACTCTGCTCTCATGAGATAATTGTTTGTTTGATTTGTCTGGTTATTTACTTGCATGTTTTAGGAAATCTCTGTGGTTTATGGAATGCAAATCCATTGTTGGCGATGATAGTTTTTAGGAAACTTTCTATGTGTTAGTTTAATGGTGATATTCATGTGAACTTGTATTTGAAGCTCTGTAACTTGTATTCGAGGCTAGTGTTGACTGAACTGGCATTCGTTGCCTTATGCTTTGTTCTGAACTATTTTTAGAGCCTATGTTTCATTTGAATTTGTAGTGGAGCTTCTTGGTCATTCTGAACTGGCATTTGTTGCTTGTATGGTTCTGAATCTCTATTGTAGTCTTATGCTTCATTGAGCTTGTATTAGAGCATTCAAGTTTTACTTAGATCTTGTATTTAAACTTCCTGTTATTCTGAAATTTTGTTGAATCTCCATGATCGATGTTGTACTTGTGTTCAGTACTTGTGTGATTCGAACTTGTAGTCAAATTGATGAGTTTTGTTCTGTACATATACTCTGAGCTGGAAGTTTATTCTTATTCAAGGATTTAAAACTACTTGAACTCGTATTAGAGCATTGGTGTTTTGTTCTGAGCTTGTATTTAGGGCTTCATGTTTCGTTATAGGATCGTATTTGAACTTTGTGTTTGTTTGAACCAGTATTTTAGTCTTATGAAGTTTTGAACTTTTTTTCCAAGATCGTGTTTAATACTGTACTGGTATTCCATTCGTGCATGTTTGAACTTGTGTAGGAATTGACGTGTTTGATATTATACATGTATTGTGAGCTAGAGTTTTGTTGGTATTAAGGATTTGAAAAGCTTTAATTCCATTTAAGTATTGTCTATTCAAAAGGATCTTGAGATTGTTTTGTATTGAATTAGACCTCATAATCTCTTTTGAGATCTTCTTCTTATAGCTTCTTGTTGGACCGATTGTGGTACTTCTATCTTTTAGACTATACCGCCTTCTTTGAACTTGACATGGCATGTGAATACAAAGTGTATCCTATTCTTCTCTACCCTGAGCGAACCCATGTCCTGTTGAAGGCTTGACTGTCTTTTTAGAAGGATTAAATGACTGGAATTATATCTTGTTATGGGTATTGATGATTTATAGTTCATTTGGAATAAGTCGTTAACAGTTTTAGAGGCTTCTGGAAATGCAGTATTTACTTTCCTTCTTGTTATTGATGTTGAAACAAATACTTTCCCTATCATAAGATTTTAACTGGAACTCGAGAGTATTGTTGTGATTCTTTTTAGTCTCGATGGAGGTAAGAACATGACATCACTATCCTTAAGTGTTATTGGACTCTCTTACTCTCTTTAGTACTTTTTAATTGATTATTGGGTTTAATTAGAAAGTTGAATTTAAACCTAGTATACTGAATTTTTTAAAGGAAGCAAATAATATATCTGTTCAAAATAATTGTATTATTGTTCTTATTTGGGGATCACGAACTATTTCCTCTATTGCATTAAGTTTTTGAAGCCTTGTAATAGGATTTCAATCTTTTGATTTCGTGAGTTGTATTGATCCTTGTATATCATTCTCTGTTTGTGGATTTCTATTCCTTGTTTGATTCATTGAACAAATCTCCAGGATTTAAAAAGAGAAATGAATATGATCTCTTGGGGACAGTATACTGTTTTAGGGACTGTACTGTGTACTTATTTCTGTGAACTGAATTTGAACTTGTGTTTGATGAATGGAATAGGTAAACCAGTTTGTATGATGTGTAAAGGAAAATTAAAAGTGTGACTTCTTCAACTGTGCTTTCAGTTTTGTGTTCTCTTTTGGGAACTGGTTAAAGAATTTATAAATTTGAAATAGAAAAGGGAATTCATTTCATAGTATAAATGAAATGAATTTGGGATTGGACCTTTTTCAATGGAGATCCCTTCTTACTATTGTTTGGATAAGTTCATTTGATTGAACTTTTCTATTTCTGATCTTCTTCTGAGATGGAAAATTTATTGTGGAACGTTTGGTTTCAGGTCTTTGAATTGAGGCAGATTTGTGTGTTCTAAACTTGTAATTGTCTTTCTAATGATTAGTGTTTGGGGAATAGCATGTATTGATTCTTCTTCCTTTGTTATATGGAATGATGAAGTATTCTAATATTAGCTATGCCGTAATTAAATTCTTTTGTTGCTTAGATAATAACTGTGTAATTCTATTCTTATGGAATTATGAAATAATTGGAAGACAAGACTTGTTGATTGTTTTAAAGTAATTGATAGGATCAATTAAACCATATGATATAAATGCAGGTGTTGCAGATTATATTATGCTCTTTTCTTAAAAGTGAATTCAGACTCTTTAATTGTACTTCTTTTCTAGATGTTATTACTTATGATTATTTTTATGATATATTAATTGTTTCATTAAAGCAGAGTTGTTTTAATGGAACAATTAGTGGAATGCAATTTACTTTAATGCTTAGTGCTTATCATGCTCAGTTCATTGAACTGACCCATGCTAGCAATTTTTGCAGATGGACATCGTAAGTGATAAAAGAAGATAGAAAATTTTATGATGCATTGGCTTATTTAATTCTAGATCTTATGTAAAGAGTTTTGAATCATTCTTGAGTTGTATTGGAAAAGAAAAGTGTTGTTATTTTAAGATCTTAATTCTGATTGACATGCAGAATGTCTGAAATGCATAATCTTGAAAATGTATATTTATCATCATGAATTGAAAGGTTTTGTGTTACACTACAGTTTGTGATGTGAATAATTTTGTACTTGTATGATGGAAATAATAGTGATAGATTTGAGGTATTCTTTATATCTATGTATATTATTGCTGATATAAGATAATGAGTTGGATTAAGATAGTATAATCTCCCTTATATTAATGAACTGGGTAAATTGTAAGGATGTCGTTCTCTAATTACACAACTATAGTTTAATAATGAAATATGCTTTGGACATACAATTAAACTATATAAGTATCGAACGATAAAAAAGGTTATGTTAAACCTAACATCTAACCATGAAGAGGAAGACTCTTCCTCTCTCATAGAATGAAAGGTAAAAGGAATAGTGGTATGATCTTTAATCGGTTATACTTCATTTATAAAGTAAACACTAGCTGAATCTAAGTGGATGACACACTTGATTTGGACAGCTAGGTTGCATTATGAATTAAACATTTGATGTTTGTTGTCCTATTTTTGGGATAACTACTTGTTATGCCACGATAACTAATAACAAATGAAAACATGAATTAATGAAGTTCTCTATATCTAATCAGGCTAGTGTTGGATAAAGAACTTAAGGAATATTGGAATTAGGGTTAGGCATGGTTGTTGTAATCTGAATCTTAATCCAATTTAATTATGATTAATAACCACTAAGGGGGTATGTACATCTTGATGATTTAGTTCTAACGGATGTTGGCACATGCCAACTATAGACTGTACCCTCGAGGAGTCCCTAGACTTCTCAAGGATACAGTGTTGTAGTTGACATGTGGCAACACCCTTCCGTATTTGTTCATCTAGATCTACACACATCTGGACTTGGACTTAGTTTCTCTCTAGGTCAAGTTAGTAGCATGTTTTGGGATAGGTAGTAGCTTTCTATGACTTAGGGTACCTTGGCACATTCAGATGACTTAGGTCAGCCGAGTATGCCCATATACCCTAAGTCATCGTGAGTGTCTTCCTATAAAAAATTATGTTGCTAACTAGGGCTAGGGTCGAACCTTGGGCAAGTAGACTGATGGTAGTTAGTAAAGACCATTCTAGATAACATAAGAGTGAGGTGAAGGACATATGACAAGTATGTCATCTAGGAATAGTAACATGAACAGTATGTTGAAAATCCAAAGTCTAGGAATAGTAACATGAATGAGTATGTTGAAAATATTTCACAAGCTGCTGTTACATTGTCCTATGTCACCTAGTTTAAAGCAACGTGATCTGAATATTGGTAAAAATATTTAGATAGGTTCTTTAAACAGATCACTCAGTACCTAGAATAGGGTAGGAGAACCAAGTATACGTAGTATACATAAAGTATTCTATACTTTAAGTAAACATGAGAGATCGGTTGGTAACCGAAGTCATGGAATGAGAGATCGGTAGTATACCAAGTCATTACAGCTGCATATGGTTATCTATTATGAGATTGATTGGCATGGAATGTGTGTTCTAAATGATGTTTTATTTAGAATAGAGAACATTATGTTTCAAAAAAAAATTCCCTTGTTTCTAAAGTCTTAAAATGGGAATGTTACATCTTGGTATCAGAGCTGAAGGTTGTAGCTCTTGGACCTATTGTGTCCATAATCTGATGAAACTTAAATTTTCTTATTAACAGAAAATGGTTAGAACAAGAGGAAATGTTGCAAATAATCCTCCACCTGAGGAAGGAGCAGCAACTACCCCAAAAATCAATGAGATCCTTGTTTCCCTGTTGGACACAAGAGATTGTTTGGTTGTACTGTAACATCAAGTAATGGGCAATGAGGAGGAAGAAGAAGTGGGTAACAATAATTGGCCACCTCCTGAGGACAATGCCAATTTAGGTGTTGATAATAACAATGTGAACATACCTAATCAGCTTGAGAACAAAAAGACTAGGCTAGTAGTTGAATTCACTAATGATATAAAAAGGCTAAGTCCACCCAAGTTTGATGGTACCACATTAGGGGATACGGCTGAGAATTTCCTCAGCAAAATGGAGAAATACTTTGCAATAAGGAATTTATCAGAAGAAACAGACGTGATATGGGGAGCTTATAAGCTTTCCCATGAGGCATCGTCATGGTGGGACATCCCTAAGGCTAAGCTAAACATTGATGAAACTAATATCACTTGGGATCAATTTAAAGGTTACTTTAGGAAACGTTGGCTGCCGTAACTTTACTATGATCAGAAAATGACTGAATTCCAGAACTTAGCTCAAGGAAAGCTAACTGTAACTGAGTATTGGGAGCAGTTTACTAAACTCCTTAAGTATGTACCTCAGTACCAAACTGATGAGAAGTTCAGGATACGGAAATTCATCATGGGATTGAATCTAGTTATAGGAGGAGAGGTGGATGTTCACAGCCCAACCACGATGGAAGGGGTTGTTAAAAAGGCCATAAGGCAGGAACATAAATTGAAGGCAATTTCTACTCATAAGGAGGAAGTAAGGAAGAAAATCCCCAACTCCTCTTCATCATCTCTTGCACCTAAGAAAGGACCATGGAAGAAATTTGGAATGAAAAGTAAGTTTTCATCTGATACTAATAAGAAAGAAGCAACAAACAAGTTTGTTGGAAATGCACAAAACAACTTTGTCAAGAACAATAATAATGGACATAAGTCCTATGGAGGTCAGAATGATAACTCTAAGGCTGGAAATAAACCCGAGCCTAGAAAGGGACCTATAGGAGGCTGTTATAACTGTGGCAAAGATCATTACGTAAATCAATGCCCTTTGAAAAAGGATGATCATAATCAGTAACACAAGATACACGTTGCAGTAGCTGACAAGCAGGTTGAGAAATAGGCCACACCCATAGAGGTTCTAGGTAAGTTATTTGGTTTACCTATAACTATTCTTTTTGACACCGGAGCTACTGAATGTTTTATTTCTAGTAAATTAGCATCAAAACTAAAAAGAAAAGTTGGAAACATGGATAAAACATGGATGTACATTATGGAAACAATGTTGTTCATACAGTTAGTATGTGTCTTTTTGGAGCAGTCCTTGATTTACCTAACTTTTCCACTGAATTTGATCTTTATGTTGCACCTTTGGGGTCTTATGATGTAATCATAGGTGTTAATTGGTTAGCAGAACATAAGGCTAAAGTGGAAACTATTTTGAAAAACACATTAGTTGTTTAGATGACCTTCAAAAAATAGTAGATATTAAGGGTGTGAAACGTGAGATTTCACTTAGGAAATTGTCAACTATGCAACTTAAAAAAGCCAGAAATAAAGGTTATACCTTATATGCAGTAAAGATTGCAGAAACAGCTGAAGAGAGCAGTGATGTCATGGAACGATATCCATTGTTACGAAACTTCAGTGATGTGTTTCCAGAAGAGTTACCAGGTCTTCCACCCAAAAGGGAGTTTGATTTCACAATTGAGATCAAGCCTAGAACCGAGCCTATTTCTAAGGCACTGTATCGAATGACTACTATAGAATTATTAGAGACTAAGGCTCAGTTGCAAGAAATTTTTTCTAAAGGTTTGATTAGACCAAGTGTTTCACCTTGGGGAGCACCAGTAATTTTTGTGAAAAAGAAAGATGGAACACTTAGATTGTGCATTGATTACAGAATGTTAAATAAAGCAACAATCAAGAATAAATACCCACTCCTAGAATTGATGATCTATTTGATCAGATGCGTGGAGCATCAGTATATTCTAAGATAGATCTTTGATCTAGATATCATCAATTACAGATTAAGGATGAGGACATTCATAAAACAGCTTTCAGAACAAGGTATGGACACTATGAGTTCACAGTTTTACCTTTTGGATTAACAAATGCACCTGTAACATTTATGAATTTAATGAATAATATCTTTCAAGAATACTTGGACAAATTTGTGCTCGTATTCTTGGATGACATTCTCATATATTCTAAAAGCATAGAGGAACACCATGAGCATTTGAAGATAGTTTTGGAAATTTTGAGAAAGAGACAGGTTATATGGTAAGTTATCTAAATGTTCTTTCTATGACACAGAAGTGCACTATTTGGGTCATGTAATAAGTAAGAATGGAATAGCTATAGATCCTTCTAAAATTGTAGCTATAACTGAGTGGCCTGCACCAAAGAATGTACATGAAGTTAGAAGCTTCATGGGGCTTGCTGGTTACTATAGAAAATTTGTTAAAGATTTTTCTAAGGTGGCTGCACCAATAACTTCTTTACAAAAGAAGGATAAGAAGTTTGTTTGGAGTGAGAAATGTGAAACTGCATTCAGAACTTTGAAAGAATAGTTAACTTCAACACCTATTCTAGTAGTACCAGATCCTAATGGGGACTTTATGGTAGTAACTGATGCTTTTGGTGAAGGATAAGGAGGTATTTTGTTACAAAATGATCATGTCATAGCTTATGAAAGTAGAAAAATAAAGTTACATGAGTTGAATTATGCTCCACATGATTTAGAGCTTGCTGCCATTGTTCATGCACTACAAGTTTAGAGGCATTACCTACTTGGTAAACCTTTTGAATTGAAAATTGATCATCTTGGGCTGAAGTATATTTTCACTCAGCCAAATCTGAATGCAAGACAACGAAGATGGTTAGAGTTTTTGTCTCAATATGATTTTAACATCAATTACATCAAGTGTAAGGAAAATAGAGTGGCTAACAATCTAAGTTGTAGGAAGCACATTTATGCTCTCATAACACTGAGAAATTAGTTTAAATATGAAGTAAAAAGTGTTATGGAGTCAAATCTTTACTTTCAGCAAGTAAAGACAGTGCTTGCTGCAGATCCAAATGATTTGAGGTATAAAGGTTTTCACTTTGATAATGAAGGAAACTTAAGATTTGAAAATAGAGTATACATACCTTCGCTAAATGATATAAGAAAGAAATTATCAGCAGAATTTCACAATTCATCTTTTTCTGGACATCCTAGTATTACAAAGATGCTTGCTGATTTAAAACACATATTTCCAGAAAGGAATGAAAAAGGATGTTAGTGATTTTATGACACATTGTCTTGAATTTCAACGTGTTAAAGAAGAACATATGCACCCAGCCATTTTATTGTATCCTTATAGCATACCACAGTACAAGTGGAAATTGATAAGCATGGAATTTGTACAAGGGTTGCCTATGTCAATTAATAAACATGATGTTATTTTAGTAGCTGTTGATAAACTAACAAAGGTAGCACATTTTATTGCTGGTAATATAAAGGAATATTCTCTTGTATTGGCTAAAAGATTTGTACACAAAATTTTCAGATTACATGGAGTACCTTAATTAATCATATCAGATAGGGATCCTAGAATGACATCAAGGTTTTAGAAAATACTTAATGCAACTTTAGGAACTAAGCTAAATTTTAGTTCTGCATATCACCCGGAAATGGATGAACAGACTGAAAGAATTAATCAATTTTTAGAGGATATGTTATGAATGTATTGCATGGATCAGTAATATAAGTGGGAAGAGTACCTACCACTAGTTGAGTTTGCATATAATAGCACATATCATGCCTCTCTTAAGATGGAACCTTTCGAAGCATTATACAGAAGAAAATGCAGAACCCCTGTTAGCTGGGACATCATTAAGGATAGAGAGGTAATTGCACATAAAATCCTTATGGAAATGGGACAGAAATTTAAAATGATTCGTGAGCACTTGAAAGAAGAAGTAGATAGGAAAAAGATTTATGTTGATTTAAAATGGGTTTACAGGAAATTTGAACTTGGTGAGAAAGTTTTTCTTTGGGTTAAACTGAAAAAGATCCTTATAACTTTTGGAAAGGCTGCAAGACTGAAAAGCATACAGTTTCCTTATTTGTTTCACAACTAGCTCTGAATCTCCCTTTGAAATGATTTTCTTGACACCATACTTCCATGTAATTCTCAATCCCAACAACAAGGCTTCATACTCAGCAATTTTGTTAGTACATTCAAAATTAAACTTGAAGGAAAAAACAAATTCTTCCAAGTTAGGAGAAATCAGAATTACACCAGCACCATTTCCTAATTTGGAGAAAGCTCCATTAAATAGCAAGGTCCAAGGAGAACATACCTATTTAAGGAAATTTGATTGATCCATTTTGTGTTCCTTTCCATCAGCAAAACCAATAAAATTATCAGCATCAACATCAGCAAATAATACTTCATAAGAAGCATTGTTAGGGTCCTTAATTAGATGCTACATTTTCTTTTCTCCATAGAGCTTGACAACGCTGCCCTCAATGGTAATGGTGGAAAAAGACATATCCATTTAGACAATCCCTCCAAAACTTGCAGCCCACTTTCTACACAATAACATACCCCATTTGGCAGGGCAATCAATAATCACAACATCCAATTTTAAATTCCTCCCGAGATAAAATGCAAGCTGCACAACCAAACCCTTCACACAACCAACAACCAACACTTATCTTGAGTCCATGGTAGTACATTTTCCATAGGCCATTATCACTTTGATATCCAACTCATTCATGACTTCTATAGGCATGACATTACATGATGCACCGGAATCAAACATACAATTGTGAAGTAGCCTATCCTTTATGATCAAGGTTGTGAATAATGGATCAACATTTAATTGGGAATCAACCAAGGATGTCCCCAAATATACCTTAGGTATATCTCCAAGATCTTCTACTGCTGATGGTGCTTCAAGGTCAACAATGATTTGAGGAGTCTCAACAACATTTATATTTCCTCCTGGAGTAGTATTCTCCTCTTTCAAACCCAATTACTCAAATTCTCTCTTCTTATGCTCAGGAATCCTAAGCAACTCAATGATTGGAACACTCACTTTTATTTGGTTCAATACTTGGGCTATGTCATAGGGAACACTCTTTGGCAAAGCAGCATTGGAAGGGAGGCAAGAAGATTAATTTGATGGCAAGGGATTCCTTGCAACTTGCGCATGAGGAGGACTGTAATTTTTGCTTGGGACAGTAGAGCTTTTGGAAAGTGTTTCTCTCCTAAGAAATTTTTTGGGAATTCTTGTGAGCAAGTGTGTTTTAGGTTTGGCTTGAGGCCCAACTCCTTTAACAACTTTTCTTCTAGTGTTATAATATTTCTCTTGAGCTACAACAACATTCATCAATAATTTTCTATCTTCCTCCGAAGGAATACCACCATCATACTTCTTAATCATCAAAGCTCTTAAGTATTCAAAGTAATTGTTAGGAATTTCAAAATCTTGCACTACATCAACTTCAAGAGTATGGGGGGAAGGAAAACTTATACCTGTTTGATGCAATCCAAAAAATTTGCAGGAGTCCTAACACTTATTACTTCAGTAGATGTTTCTCCTCCTTGTGAGCTTTAAGAACAGACCACCATGTAAATATCATCATCAGTACCATCATCATTATTAGCTTCACCTTCTTGTTAGTCCACTTCACATGGAGGATGGGGTAGAAAGAACATATCACACCAATCAATATCAGCAACTTCCTCAACAATAGTAACCCTAGCAGTTAGGGGATCAAGTAATATTCTTCCTTCACGTGCTTGAGGATGTCTACTTGTAGACCCCATGGGTCCTTTCCCTCTCTCATATTCCCTTTGATCACCTTTAGGATGATTGGAAAATCTGTCATGATTTTGTGCTCTTGGTTGACCTTGTGAATTTTTCCCAATTCCTTTCTCATCTCTTGCCAAATTATATGAAATTTTTTTGATAGCCCCTGCCGAAGTTTTCACAACCTCCTTTAAATCAGCACCTTTGCTAGCTTGAGTTTTTTTAGGATTTATCAATTTAACACCATCTCTCTTGAGAGGTTTCCCAAGAGATTTGATATTGTTTTCAATTTGAAGTGCCATGGTGAAAGCTTGTCTCAGATTTGTAGGGTTCTTGTCTCTTAAGTAATAGGCTACCTTCTTATCAAATGCATATGCATATTTGATTAAACAAGACTCATCACAAGGCCTCAGATTAACAGGAAGCCTTCTCAAAGTTTTGTTAAACCTTGTGTTAAAGTTGTGGACTAATTCACTGGGGTTCTTCTTGATATTCTCAAATTCAGAGAAGAGAAATCTAGGATCAGTCTTGTCACCATATTTCAATCTAAATGCATTTCTCATTTCAATCCATGAATCAATAGAATTATTAGGTAGAGCCTTATACCAATCCCTAGCATCCTCTTCTAATGTATGAATGAATAACTTAATATACACATCTTCAAACTCTATCTCAAAATCTTCCATCATGTTAACAAAAATTTTGAGATGCTGATCACCAATTCTTACATCTTGTGGGACAGCATTTTGGTGAGCATCCATTCCTCTAAAGTCTATAGGACCAAATGTGTTAACATCAAATGGAGGTTTAGGAAAAGACATATTATTTGGTGGAGGTAATCTTGGAAGTCAAACAAGTTGATGAGAGGTGTAAGACCCTTGGGGCTCAAGAACGTGATTCACAAGACTGGTATCCTCTAAATGTTAATTTTCTTGGAAATTTTTATTAGGAGTGAAACACACATGTGCAGATTAAAGAAGGAACTTTCTAGGTATAGTAGAAATACCTTCACTAGCTGAGGCAAACAAGTATATGATAGGATTTCTTGAATCAGAATCACTTGAAGAAGAGTGATAATCCTCTACCAAAGGTTGATCTCTCTCACCTATGGATATATCTTTTCCTCTTGTCTGATCTTTAACAAATTTCCAAACTCTTCTCCCTTCCAACTCTTAGTTTCTTGAATCTGTAAACAAATTCTTAACAGAGTCTTTAAGGAAGAGAGATCTTCTTCCTTCAATTTTTGCAGAGATTAACAACAGAAAAGTAAATGACAAAAAGGTTAGGACACTGGTACTTTATCAAGATCAGAACAACATGGATTCACCACTAAGGACTTTCACCCTAGTTGTGTAAATGCACTAAAATACTATATCAAATATCTATCAGCACTGAAAATATTGCCAAAATTTATAGATCAGACCTTTCTTTCCTTAAATTTATCAACCACAAATGTAAATGAAGTGCAACAACTACTGGAAACTGGTAAAATTTGCATGTAGAACTTATATCTTCACTCAATCCTTACAAATCTAATTATAAATTGATGCTTCAACAACGTATTTGCATGCAGAATTTACAAGGGACATTACCAAGCTTTGGTATGCATTCAAATATCTCAAATATGTATGCACATAGATCAGATTGAACTAAGAGTATATCAAACTCAAATCTCTACTCTTCATTCCAATCTTATAAATCTGATCAGAAGATGATACTCATATTTGTACTTACACATAAATCACACAAGAAGCATTATCAGGGATCTGAAATACTAAAATACTAAATAATGTCCCTAGCAACGGCACCAGAAAGTATTGGTACCCAAATTTGTTCTCCTTTTTAGTCTGAGTAGCATCAGAAATATGGCATGAATATTGAAGGTAGATAGATCTTGATATATGTCATTTTTTAGCTAGGGTTATGATCTAATTGGCACTCAAATTTGTGGAGAAATGGATGGCACTTTGAAAGGATTTTAATCTAATCCTCACTATTTTAGGTTGTGCCTTTTCAACCAAGATAAGATAACCTATATTGTAGCCTCTTTTTTGTGAAGGAGGTGGAGATATCCTTATGTTGTACATATTATATGGAGATGGCCTTGGGAAAAAATGATCAATTTTCCATTATTCAAACTCAACAGAGCTGTCACTACTAAATGGTGGAAATGATTTCAAGACAAGGTTGAGGCTATTGGAGACATTGTATGATCCTGATTTGCTTTGTGCATTTTTGTAGATGGGTTAGATTCTTTTGTTGACACAAAATGCAATGCAGGGGTAGTATGGGTAGGATTAGCACCTTATTCAGATGATTTTTTGGTGGGGTATTAACAAGAAAAACTTGGATATATCAAATATTTGACAACCTCTACAATACTTGAACAACTATCAGATAAAGTGCTTTTAATAATAAGGATGTTCTTTCAACCAGAAGATGCATAAATGGAAGCCCATATTGCACTCTTCACACAATCTTTGAAAACTCACCACAAAAGCTTGAAGTAAAGAACTCAATTAAACACAAACATCCTTGATCAAGCCATGCCTAAGGTACCCCCAAATACTGACAAGAAATCGCAACCAACAAATGAAGGTGGAGTGATATTAAACTACTTTATTTCAATGCCAGATGAAAGCTCTTCTGACAAATAAAACTGAAAGTGCTACTAAACTATCAATAAGGATGAGATTCTGTGTGATTTCTAAATACTTTCAATGCAAGATTGCAACAAGAACAATGAAAACTATTTGTAGGTATTTAAAATGATAACAGACATCATATTGCCCAGAAAAACACAGATTAACTCAAAATCTTGTTAGATTCATCAGCAGGGGAGAGTTTCATGAACAATCTAAGAGCTGTGTGATGGTTATACACTTGTAACCAACTCACATACATGAAGATCCAACACAAAAGAAATTAACCTAGTTCTTTGGTGGGTTTCTCAGAAAAAATGAGCTTTCTCTCAAAATTTGTTGGTGATTTTCAACTTCTCGACCATTTGCATTTCTCAAAAATGCCTTATATATCTCTTGTCACATTAGAGCCTTCTTTTCCAAGCAAAGCATATGCCAAGGGATGAATTTTTTTACAGAAATTTCTCATGATTCACTGAAAATGACATTTAACAAATTTTCAACGAGAGTTTCCAGGTGTTTTATAAAGACTGAATCATTACAAATATTTGGATCATTATCTTTCCTGGAGGCACATTTTTCATCATCAAGGCATGTAAATGCCTTTCCTCTCATCATTTCACCTTTTCACCTTTTAAAAAAAAATCTACAACTTTCAAATTTGACATCTCACGTGTTTAGATGGATTAGGAAAAAACTTTGTTTCAAAAACACCTCAAATCTGCCAATTGAGTTGTGAAACTGATTCCAATGATCCTAGAAGGCCAAAATGACATGGAATCACCAAAAAATTGATGCAAAATTTGTAATTCCAAGATTCTTGGAGAAAAAATGGCGGCCAATAATGAAGATGTATAGTTACCCTTGATCTGCTCTTTCTCCTTCAATCTGGGCCCTCCACATGTCAAATATGATTGGGAATCAATTCGGACTCACCTTTTGAATTTTTGACATTTTTGGAAAAATGGAAAAAAATGACTTTTTTCTCCGCCCCTCTGCCCTTGAATTTTGGTGATGACACATGGCACATGGTGGGTCCCATTGGGATCACACTTCAATTCTACGTTTTTTGACCCTTTTTGGAAAATTTGTAAAATTTTCACCTTTTACCCCTTGGGCCCGCATCTCCACCTTTTTCCTTGACACGTGTCATACTCTCTATTGCTGAAATTCCATTGGCTTATTTCATGTTTTGACCCATTTTTTGCCAAGGGAAAATTTTCATTTTTTCTTTTGTGGGCCCCCACCTCTGATTTCTCCCTCGCCACATGTCACTCGATGATTTTTCACTGGGCCACATTTCAAATTTTTCATTCCAAGTCTTTCTTGCAAAAGTGAAAAATTTCCCTTCTGCCTCCGCTGACCTGCTTTGCCTTCACCACGTGTCTCCCTATGGCTCATTCACAGGCCCGCAACTTAATTTTTTGCCTTAACTCCTTTTGCCAAAAAGGGAAAAATTCCCCATTCCTTCTATTGCCCACACTTCCCTCTAAATTTTCATGGACACGTGTCCACCTGTGATTAGCCACGGGGCTGCACTCCAATATTTCACCTTATCATCTTTTTCCTCCAAAGGCAAAAAACTTCCGCCTTCTACATCCCCTCTGCCCTTGATTTTTTCCACGTGTCCTCCTATGATTTGAGCAGGGATGCAATCCATTTTGTGACTTTAGAAAAATAGAGCTAGAAAACTCTAAGTCCCCCGTCGGCCCACTCCTCCCTTTTTTATTTTTAGGGCACGTGTCCACTCCCGATTGGCGGTGGGGATTCAGACCATTTTGTGAGTTCAAATTTTTTTGCAAAATAGAGTTCTAAAAACTCTAAGGAAATCCAGCCACCCACCATCCCTCAGCTAATCAGAACCTGCCACATTGCTAGTGCATGCTAAGGAAGAATTTGACAGGAAAATGACGCCCGTGTGACTGTCAAAATATAGAAAACACCAGGGATGTCCTAGAAATTGATTTTTTCTTCATGGGTGATGGTTTTTTTGCTAAAAAAAAGAGGAAGTTGATTTTATGAAAGTCGCGACCATGGGGAAGGATTTTTGAAGACATATATGCATAAAATGATCAATTTTGATTTTTCATGACCGGGCAAAACGGAGAACACGGCATAGCCTGCAGATTTCTAGAATTTAGGGCAAAAATTTGGGTAAATTTTTAGTATTCTTCCAAAATGGGGCATGTCAAATGATTTTCAAATGGACTAAGGCATGGGAACAGAGGCAACAACTTCATTTCACCCATTAAAATTGTAGAAAACATTTCAAGAAGTGAAGAGTGAAAGGAAAATTAGGGGAAAAGCATAGAGGATCAAAATGGACACCAACATCGGCTCCTACTTGGGGATGGGCACTCCCAATGAGTGCCACAAGAACAATGTAGACCAAGGGCCAAAATAATCCATTGGGAAAATGGATTCATGAGCCAAAATCACCAAAAACTAGCTGAGAACTTGACAAAAATGGCTGCCACACAACAAGGCAAACCAAAAACCAACAAAACATCAAAAATAGAGAAAAATCCAAACACTATATACTGTACAAGTTGGTGCATACCTCAAATTTTGGGATTAATCCAAGAAATGCTTTAGATGCCTGCCATTAACAAGAAGTTCAAGAAATTCCACATATAAATATTTGAGAAGAAAAGGTATTCTCACCAATTCTAATATCAATGGAGTAAGGGCTTATCCATAATGCATCAAGTTTTCCATGTTTGCCCTTATCTTCAATTCTACTATCCCACAACAAGACCAGATCTCAAATATTGAAGGCCCTAGAAGTGACCTTCTTATCAAACAGTCTTTTCAACTTCTCTCTAAATCTAACACACCTCTGTTGGGATGCTCTTCTCTCTTCATCTAGCTCCATAATTTGATTGATCCTTGTTTCATATGGACTGACCTCTTGATCCTCAAGTTGTTGAACAAAATGAAATGAAGATAATTGTAGATGTAAGGGTAAAAAATATTGAGTTCCATACACCAAATCAAATGGGCTCTTACCAGTAGCTCTCTTGGTAGTGATTCTATCAGCCCAAACTACAAATTTCAGTTGTTCACCCCATTTTCTCTTATTCAACTCCAAGGTCCTTCTAATGATCTTCAACAAATTCTTATTTCTAGACTCAGCTTGTCCATTTCCTTAGGGATTATAGTTTGAAGAATAAGTCAAATTTGTTCCATACTCCTTGCACATTGCCATCAAAGGTTTAGCTCTGAAACACATGGCATTATCAACAACAATCTTGACTGACACACCAAATCTGCATATGATATTTTTCAACAAGAAGTCGATAACAACTTGGTGTTGTAGATACCAAATTTGTGTCTTACGACACCATGTGCCCCGCATCTCATTTCGCAACCTAACCTCATCACCTAAACCTTGCACAATTATTTATTAATTACCTTATAATTAATAAATCCACTTCTCCAAACCTGCCACCTCATTTCGCCACCTCATCATGACCTAGCCCTAACCCTAAACTAACCTAATTAAGACCTATAACTTGGTCTACATCCACACCCATGACTAATTACTCCTCACCCACACCAAAACCAACCTAATAATGACTTGACCAAGCCCACAACTAATCCCTCGGGAGAAAAGGAGGGAAAGTTGGCTATTTTACTAAAAATAGCCCACTTTGACTTAACCGACATCGGTTCCTACTCGACCGCCGTCGGTCACGTAACCACCATCGGTTCCCTGTAAATGACCGCCCCCAACCAAAAACAAAGGATCTGGAATTCATTTGAAATTTCATTTGCAAGATAGAGACAAGTGAAGAAAAGAGAAGAGGTTGCAGAGAAGAGCATCGAGCCGAAGACTGCAACTGAGCCACTGGATCGCTGCCACCCTTATTCAAGCATTGGAAAAGACTGAGGATAGCTTCATCAGCTCACTTTCCAACACCAGATCATCCCAACTAAGCCTTACTGTCACCACCACATTCCTTGGACCTGAATTTTCATCAAGAACGAGTAAGTAGTGTCTTGTATGTTTCTAAGCACCATTTCTTGAGCCTTTTGATTGATAGTAATTATAAGCTCACTCCTAGATCTACCACCTGCCAGCACCCTGCACTTAACCTTCATCCATACATCCTTGTATTTCCCAGAAGATAGTTTTATCACACTCTGAGTCTTCCCCGTCATCTCACTATTCCCCTCAGCCATCCACCAGTCTTAAAAAAACCCCACAATCATCCTGCAACCAACCTCCATCTAGAAGCACCTAGATTACTGACCCTACCGGTGTCGGTTATCCCCTACCGGCAGCGGTTCTCTAACCGCAGTCGGTTATCTAGTGACTGGCATCGGTCACTGTGACTTATACCCAAAACCTTCCTCTCACCTATTTGTCTCCTAACAACCTCAGATCCAGTCTGGTTTATCCCTGTAACTCGAGCTGAACGTATCAACGACCAGTGACCAAACAAACAACGTGACGTTTTATTATTGGTAGTTTAGTCTCTATTGCTTTGTAACGAGGTACCTAAATCGTGATTTCTCAATAGCTTCTTTATTATCATTTGTGTTAATTCATATTAAAAGGGAACTGACCACCTTCGAAAGGAAGTCTAATATTTCCTGGGCCCAAGGCAGTTCCCTCATTTATTGTCTAACTAAAATCTGGTGGTCTTGTATTCTTACTTGCAGGTAGTCCTTCCTAGACAAAAAGGAGTTCTTCGCAATCGATCTGATCTCTCTCTACGGTACGCGCACACCCTCCCAACACTCAATAGGTATTCCTCCTAGCCCTAACCCTTATCTGTTTCTCAAGAGAATGAAAGGATAGAAGCAACTCTATTCTAAGAACGGAAACATTCTATGTGAAACATTTTGGCACGCCCGGTGGGACCCTTCTTGGGTTTCTTTCTTTCTTGCTTGCTTTCATATAGGGAGCACACTTGCTATTTTCTTCTTCTAAAATATTCACAAGATATTTTGTTATTTTGGTAAAAGAATTTGTCTTGCTTTCACATCTTTGCATTAGTGAAAGTCATCTCCTTTGCTTCATCGAATATCATTTTCGATTTGGGTTTAAAACATGTGCATCACATTCTTGCTTGTTGTTTTCAATTCTAGTGAACATAGGTTAAGTAACAGGTCATACACGTGGGGGTGATATCCATGGTATTGACAAGAAATTAATCTTACTTTCACTACACAACACATACCGAATCACATCATAATCAACACAACAGCTCAAACATCCCCCCTTTTTTCCACGGTATTCCTCCGCCCGATTGAGGTAACCTTATAAGCCAAAACAAACTTGACATCTCCCTTAGGTCTTTTGTTTAGGATTGACATCATCTTGCATCTAAGGCATAAGCCCACAATAATTAAAACTAATCCTAGGGTTAGTCTCTTGATTTGCCTATGCATCTTGCTTGTTTTTAGTTTTGTTTCTCTGTCATACACTGTTTCAGTAATCACTTCAGAACAGTTTGGTAGGTATACTAAGCATCGTTAACCCCAAATCAGCAACTTCTTATAGCTTCTTACACCGGTCCTATTCTACCGACATCGGTTAACTTACCGACGTCGGCTATAGTCTGACCGACATCAGTTACCTAACCGATATCGGTTACTATCTTTCACAGTTCCCGAAAAACCAGCAACCTACCAATTCCAACATTTTGTGGCTGTTTCTGTCCCTGATAGATTAAATCCTAGCTGTCTACTCTTGTCCATGGTTTTTATCACTCAGAAACAAGCTGCAGCCATGGTTTCACATGCCTGTTCCGTGCCTTTTCCTGAATCACCCCCTTCACATCCTATGGGGAATCCTACGGACACCAGTGAAGTTCCCAAAATCCCTGTAGGAGATAAGGAATTTGTGAAATTTTTGGATGCTAATCCTAGCGTTGTACAGTACTATTTGTCTCATACCCCTGACCGTACACCCGACGGTCAACTCCTTGTTGGTATGCCTATTAGTATAGCTGCTCACTTAGCTCCTTCCCCACCTGATAACTCCGCCTTGCCTTCTTCATCCTTAGCCCCGTCTCCCAACTCAGCGGCTTCAGGGGTTCATACGGCATAGATTGGCTTTCCTTTGGTTAACCTGGGGCCCCATATATCATTACCGCTGACTGCTCCTACCTCGTCTCTCTCGCAGACTGCTCCTTTCATAACTTGCTCTCTACCACCTATCCACACAAGCTTTCCTTCTCAAGCTCCGCCCACCTTTTCATTTCCACACACGTATCCGGTGACTTCAACATCTTATATAGGACATCCCTATTCGGTCACCTCAACATATTTGTCCTCAATACCTTATCAACATTTAACCCCACCATTGTCTAGTGGTGGCCCTTGGCCCAATCCTCCTCCGTTTACGACAACCACACCATCATCTCATCCAACCACTGATTTAATCAAACAAATGATGGACAAGATGCAAAATCTGGAGGCTTCTGTTTCAGGAAGCCGTAGCACCCTGACATACGAGCAAGTTTGTCAGGAGCCTATTCATCCTTCTGTCCCCCTTCATTCATATCCTCCTCAATGGGAATTACCAAAATTTACTCGTTTTAATAGTAAGGAGGATCCTCAACAACACTTGCAATCATTTAGACATGCCTGCTATCTGATTGCTCATGACGATGCCTTACTACTCCGCACCTTTCCCATGTCCTTATCAGGACCCGCCTTGGAGTGGTACAGTGCTTTAACCCAGCACTCAATCTTCTCTTTTAACCAATTAGCCCAATCTTTCTTGGATCATTTCTCCATTAACATTACCAAGAAAGTATCTATCACCAACCTCTATGCCATCCGACAATTTGAAGACGAATCTATCGCAGATTTCGTTGGACGATGGCGGGGCCTTATCAACCAACTTACTTATGCCTTGCCTCAGGCCGAACTTATCGAACTCTTTACGTGGGCCTGCACTAAGCACATTTCTCCTACCCTCCAAATTCAAACTTTCCACACCTTTGATGAGGCCTTTACTATGGCTCGAAAACTAGAGATTCGAGCCTTAGAGGAAGAGAAATTGTGGTTGCGCAACAAAAACCCTAATTTCTGAACCCAAGACTCCACCAACAAACCCAACACCACCAATTCTCATGCATCGACTGCTTCGAAATCAAAAGGAGCTGTACACGCGCAGTGATGGTCAAATCCCAAGCACCATCTAATACCCCGCCAAAAACCACCTATAAGTATAAAGCCGAGCCCATCAATTACACTCCCTTGGGAGAAACTTATGGTGTCATTTTGGAAAAATTACTCAAAGCAGGAGCTATCACCTTACCTCCTGTTAAACCTCACTCCGGGTTTGATTCCACCCACACTATACCTTCTTGGTACAAAGAAAATGACTTCTGTAACTTCCACCGCGTGAAGGGACACAGTCACGAAAACTACAAGATGTTGAAAAACATAGTGCAGGAAATGGTTGATGCAGGGGATATAACCCTCGATAATCCTAACGCCCCTGCTAACCAAAATTTGAAAATCTTCAACAAACCATTCCCAAACCACTCATCTAACAGTAACATAAACCAAGATATCTTAGCCGAGGAGAGTGTTCATGAAATCCATGCGGTCTTCGACTCCCAACCAAAAGCTCCTATCGAGGAAATTCTGAATCAAGCCTCTTCACTAACGCAGGGATCCAAACCCCCTCCACCCCCATCAAGACAAAACGATAACCTTACCATTCCTTTACCCATAAAGGAATTAACCGCCCAGAGTTCTCTTCTCACAGATGAGCCTTCTTACACCACATCCCTACAAGACTGTGAGCAGATGTTATATAACTTATCTATTTCCCAAACATCTCTTTCTACCACTCTTGTTGTACAAGAGGAAGGCTCGCCACTTTTTCTGTCATCCTTAGAAGAGACACCTCTCGAACCAACATCACCAAATTCTTTAATCATGACAGATCCTCTCAAACATGCCCTCCTACCTATTAGTTCTTCATCGCCTAAATCTTTTCAGCGACCGGTTGACCTCTTAACGCCCATTGATACAGTGCCTCATTTACCCCCTGTATCACACCCACAGTGGACCAGAATCACAACCCACCTCTCTTCCATACAAAATTTCCTATTCACACGTGAGGATTGTCACCCCTCAGAAGATAGATGAGTCCTATGGGAGCGTTTGAGTACACCATGCTCTACTCAAATGCAAATGACCGATCCAGACATCTCTACCATATACCCGAGGTGTTTACAAAAGCTCAAAACACCTATGTCCTCATCCTCACCCCCCTCATCTCTACCAGATACCTCATCCACCTCTATTAACCTAACCAAACCTCCCCCTACGCTTGGGACTTCACCAATACCCAGCTTAACACACCCACCTAAACGCTTAGATTTATCCAAAAATAAAGCCATCCATCCACCTAGGAGACAAACCCAATCTCCTCAAGTCCAATCTATGCCTCTGTCACAACTAAAACCCTCGCTGTCACACCTACCTTCTATATTGGGACCTCACCCCTCCACCTTGCCTCAATACATCATACCTCCTGCATTTTCTTTAAAATGACCTGCGCCTTCTACACCCATACAGAGATCCATGGGTGTATCAACACCGTCACCCCAAGTATCCTGTCCACCTATCAACCCTAAACAAACTCCATCATCAAAGGATTTGTTTGCTGTCACTCCTCTTTCTCCGTGGTTGTTTTCTGCTACCACGTCATCTGACCAGCTAAACATAACTTCTGCGCCGAAGAAGCCACGTTTAGTTAAATCCAATTATCAAAACCCCTTGTCTAAGCCACCACCCGTACGAACCAACCATACCCAAACATTACCAAAACCCACCCAATCAATAGCCTCATCTTCCTCTGACTTTGACCCGCTCAAAGGATCTTACGCCAAGATCCTTGATATGTTGGTGGAGAATGCGACCATTTCCCTACCCCCACTTAGACCCTATGATCCATCTAAACCTCGACCTATAGGTTATGATGAGTCTAAAATCTGTGCTTACCACCACACACCAGGACATGATGTAGAGGGATGCAAAGCTTTGAAAGCCATCCTTCGTCAGTCACCTCTCTCGGATAGAAAGGTTAAGAAAGACAACTTATGAAGGGAGAAACCTTTAGCTTCAATCCCCTCTCCTATACCACCTGTCCTCACCTCACCAAGAAATATCATTATTACAACCCCACCTCTCGAAGACAATGACTGGTCCCTACCATCTTCTTCCTCTCGTGTTCACGAGATCAACATGATTAGCATTGCTACTCGAGGGCATAAAACCAATGGGAAAGCTAAAGAAAGCACACCTGCGGCCTCTCTTTCTCCGTCTGCCATCCCGATCACACCACCACCTAAAGTGGTTATTCGTGGACCTGCCTACCCCGTCTCTGATGGAGTTGCCCACCGTACCATGATCAAACAGCTTCACCAATCACCTGTAAAAATGACACTGTATGATCTCATTCAAACCTCTGAATCTCATCGACAAGCTCTCGTTGAGATCCTTCAAGGTATAGAGGTCTTACCTAACGAAACCTTGCCTGTTGCCTCCATCTTAACACCCAACCACATTGCTTCTCTCACCAAACAAACTACCACTTCTGTCTCTGTACAGCAAGCCACTGCTGTCAGTTTCTTCGAAGACAAAATTGTTGACTTTGGTGCAGAAGATCCTGACCCCGCTCTTTTCATCTCAGCTTACATCCAGGACATCCGAGTACGTCGTGTTATGATTGACGGGGGCACTAGCCTAAATATCATCTCTTCCAAAGCCTTCCAACAAATGAATATCCCTTCTAGCTGCATGTGTGCCAACCCCACCATGTTGCGTTCATTCAACGATGCTATTACTTCTACCTTAGGCACCGTGATCCTTAACATTCATGTAGGGCCACGTACTTTACCTGAACTCTTCTATGTCCTTGAGGGAGAATTCCAATATAACATGTTGTTAGGCCGCCCTTGGATCCGGGCTATGGGATGCGTTCCCTCCACCTTACATAGATGCATAAAATTCGAGTATGAGGGGAAGTCCTACACCATAAAAGCTGACCCTCCCCCCTTCAAAACCTGCAATATGTTATATCACCCTAATGATGTGCTTGTACCAGTCAAGACACCCATTCATCCAACCCAACCATCTATTTTGACCACACCTCAACCATCCACCTCAACCGCACCTACACCTTCAACCAATGAAACCGCCGCCGCAAATACCGCTTCCTTCCCCGCGGACAACATCTCGACCTCAGATCCCTTAGTAGATGTTTTTCAACGCCTTATGCTGGGGGAGTATCACCTATATAACGTTAGCACTTTCCATACCCCACAGGAGTACGGACAGTTACATGCGCATCCTACCTACGACCGTCGTGTGGGGGAAGTAATCTCCTACGGACCACCTAATTGCCGCACCAACCTAACATATGGGGGTGTCGATACATCCTCTGTCACCCCTGAACCTCCCCTTGGTGTGGTTCCCTTCCAATCTGATTTTCAATATCTAACTAATCATCGCTTTGCCCTCACCTTCTTGACGCACTGTGCTTGGAAGGGCTTTGGTTTCGGTCTTTATGAACAAGGCCGACATACGATCATTCCTGTAACTACACGCAAACACAAAGATCATCGTGGTCTTGGATTCTCTGAACCACCTACACCAAAGACACCGCATATCCATTGTATCCAGGAAGATGACGAAGTCACTCCTTCCGAACCATCATCACCCATTTTGCCATCGTCACCCACAGAGTCGATAGACCCTGAATCTATCCCTCCTACCTTTTTTTTTTTCATAAACGCTATCTTCCTGGGTCCTCTCACTTATCAACGTGATAATGAAGACCCATCTTCTCTTCCCCTTCTGTATCCAGACATGATCGAAGAGGACTCACCTTTAATTAATGTTGTTGAATGCCAGGATGATGACTCCATCCTCACTTACCTTGGTGCGGACGACTCTTATATTCAACGCGCCTTACCATCTGACACTCAAACCATGTTGAATGAGTCGACTATAGAAATCAACATCCACACAGAGGACGATCCTCACATTGTGAAGATCAGACAATCTCTTAACGCATCAAAACAAACTACCTTTACTACCTTTCTCCATGCCCGTAACCAAGCTTTCGCTTGGTCCTACGCTGACATGCCAGGAATTGATCCTGACATTGTTGTCCATAACATTACCCTGAAACCTGATTCCAAACCAGTTAAATAGAAACTGAGAAAAATGCATCCACGCATTTCCCTCTTGGTCAAAGAAGAGCTTCAATGACTCCTTTCTGTTTCCTTCATCTTACCTATTGACTATCCTCAATGGATTTCTAACATCGTACCTGTTACTAAAGCAACAGGGGGACTTCGGATATGTACGGATTTCCGGGACCTTAACCTCGTTTTCCCAAAGGATGACTTCCCCCTCCCAAGTATTGATCAACTTGTTGATCTCACTGCAGGCCATGAGATGCTTTCCCTCATGGATGGCTTCTCGGGATACAATCAATTTTTTGTAGCCCCGGTTGATCAACATAAAACCACCTTCATAACTCCTTGGGGAACCTTCTGCTATCGTGTCATGCCGTTTGGCCTTAAGAATGCTGGTGCGACCTATCAGCGGGCTATGACTTACATTTTTCATGACATTATGCACACTATCCTTGAGGATTATGTTGATGATCTTCTTGGCAAATCTAAACATCGCAGTGAACATCTCGATGTTTTAACCATTATTTTCGATCACCTGTTACAATACTGTGTTCATCTTCAACCAAAGAAATGTGTCTTTGGTGTCCTTTCGGGAAAACTCCTTGGTTTTATTGTCTCTTTGCGTGGCATCGAGGTCGATCCAGCTAAAGTCAAAGCTATCCTAGAAATGCCCCCACCCACTAACCTCAAACAATTGCGTAGTTTGCAGGGAAAACTCCAATCTATCCGGCGTTTCATCTCACAACTCTCAGATCGATGTCAACCTTTCCATCATCTCCTTAAAAAGGACATTGTCTTTCAATGGAGTGAAGAGTGCCACCACGCCTTTGAGGCTCTTAAAGCCTATCTCTTGCAGCCACCCGTGCTTATCCCACCTCAGGACGATCACCCTTTCTACCTTTACCTTTCCGCCACCGACCATGCTGTAGGAGCCATGCTCGCACATCGTGACTCCAAGCATCGAGAACAAGCTGTTTATTACATAAGTCGTACTCTGGTGGATTACGAGACTAGGTATACACATGTAGAAAAGTTGTGCCTAGCCCTATCATTCGTGGCCACCAAACTCCAACACTACCTCCTGAATCACAAAACTTTTGTCATCACCAACACGGACCCCATCCATTATATGTACGCCAAACCTCATCTAAACCAACGCATCGCCCGATGGCTTATGCTCCTCGCTGACCTCGACCTTGAGTTTGTACACCAAAAATCAATCAAAGGACAAACTATCGCAGACCAACTCACGGAAGCCCCTTTACCTGGGGAACAATTTACCAATTTTACTTTCCCTGACAAACTCATTGCCACTCTTTCACTCAGTGATGAGTCGTATCCAATGACCCTCTTCTTCGATGGATCCAAATTCTAGCGTGGCAGAGGGGCCGACGTTGTTCTCATTCCTCTTGATGCTGAACCTATGCCTCTTTCATTCTGGCTCGATTTCCCCTGCACTAATAATACAGTAGAATACGAGGCCCTTGTTTTGGGTCTCCATGTTGTGTTACACTTAGGTGTAAAGTCTATTAACATTTTTGGAAAATCTCAATTGGTAGTCAATCAAGTTAGGGGCATCTACTAATGTAAAAATGAGGAACTTCAAAAGTACAAACATTACGTGGATTCACTTTTGACCTTATTTACTCATTATTCTATCCAAACCATTCCCCGCTCAACTAATAAATTTGTGGATACTATGGCTTTCT
The DNA here is from genome assembly GCA_019776745.2 of Taxus chinensis. Taxonomy (NCBI): domain Eukaryota; kingdom Viridiplantae; phylum Streptophyta; class Pinopsida; order Cupressales; family Taxaceae; genus Taxus; species Taxus chinensis. The sequence continues at coordinate 286,594,466 of CM034150.1, read as the reverse complement.
TAGCCTCGCAAATTCCTACCTCACCAACTGACTCTGACATATTTGTCTTGGTCCAACAACTCTTTGCCCCATCTTACTCAGCCCCGGATGTTGGTATGATAAATAATGTCTCCGCTGACTCACAGGATACTTGGTATCACCAATTTCACGACTACCTTACAACCTCCATTCTCCCACCTGACCTTACTAGTAACGGCAAACGTGCTTTTCTTAAAAGTGTTTCTCATTATGTCGTCATGGGGGGACTCCTCTATAACCGTGGCTTTGATGGCATCCTCCTTCGATGTCTAACCGGCGCAGAGGTTACCTATACCATCCAACAAGTCCATGACGGTATTTGTGGTGGACATTTTAGTGGCCTTGCCGTGGCCAAACGGATCCTTCGCCTAGGCTATTATTGGCCTACTCTTAATAACGATTGCTATGAATATGTTAAGCGTTGTGTTATGTGTTAACAACATGCCAACCTTCAACATACTCCTAGCCATCCACTACAGGTCACACGAGATCTTTGGCCTTTCTCCCAATGGGGTTTAGACCTTATTGGTGAGATTCACCCGCCCTCTTTGTAACGTCACCGTTGGATAATCACAGCAACCGAATATTACACTAAATGGGTGGAGGCCATTCCACTCATTTCAACCAAAAAATAAAAAATCATAGAATTCATTAACCATCACATTATCTGTCGTTTTGGTGTTCCTCATCGCCTGATAAAAGATAATGGAAAATCTTTCAAAAACAAGTTATTACAAAACCTTTGTGACAACTTTGGTATCAAACTTAGCTTCTCATCACCTTACTATCCACAAGCAAATGGTCAAGCTGAATATTCTAACAAAACCCTGACCAAAATTCTCATGAAAGTCGTTAACGATTCTGGAAAAAATTGGCCTGATCACATCCCCTTTGCCCTTTGGGCTTATCGGACTAGCATTCATACCTCCACTAATGCCACCCCATTTTCTTTGGTATATGGTACCGAGACTGTCTTGCCTCTCGAAATACAAATACCCTCCCTAAGAATATCTCTTCAGGATATTCTCACCAATGATGATTTCCGCCAAGAGCGGTTAGCCCAATTGGAGCTTCTTGACGAGTGTCGTCTTACAGCTCTTGACCACCTTCAAATCTATCAAAAGTACATCAAGCGTGCTAATGATAAGCGACTTCATGAGTGTACCTTTAAGGTTGGTGATCTTGTCCTCAAAGAGAATCAACATGTAACCAAACTAGAAAAGAGCAAAACGTGGAAATTTTGCTCCTAATTGGATTGGGCCTTACATTATCACTCACACTTATGGATCAAGCACTTACCGTTTAGCTTCGCTTAATGGTAAACTTGAGCCTGAACCCCTTAATGCCTTGCATCTTTGGCCATTCTACTATTGAATTTAGTGTTATATCACTTCTTATCTACCTTGCACTCGTCCCTTGAGCTCATTTACCACCTCATACACTTTGTTTCATGCATCTCAAAATAGAATCAAGCTCACGTGGTTTGGTCATCACCTCCTCTTAAAGATGCCTTCCCTTTTTAGTCTGGTCCATGACTTAAAAGTATCAAAATAACATGTTCTCAATTATACACTTATGGGATATTCTTGAGTCAAACTTCCTACAAAACTAGATGCTTCATGCCAAATGGACATCTAGACCTCTAAGTTATACATAGACTGCTCCCTCAAAGGACAGCTATGTGCAAAGCCACATCTCCTATTATAAATAGACTACTCCCTTGAAGGACAACTATACACAAAAGTCATATCTGCTACTATAAATAGACTGCTCCCTTGAAGGATAGCTATACAAATTCAGCCTTTATCAGAAGCTTCTCGCATTGCTCAGCTTTGTGAAGAGCTCAAGAAAAAAAATATACATATCCCATGTAGACTTCCCGCATCGATCAGTCTATATCTAGAAAAATAAAAGCAGTACTCAGAAGCACTTTTGAGTCATGGACTTGTCTATTTAGGTTTGGTTTTCTTTTGTCAGCATAATCACCTCATAACAAATTCTCTGCGCCCCAGCTCTACCAGCCACCTCACCTCACCATTCGTCAAAGCAACAAAACTCAAGGGACGTGACATATATCCGATATATTGTGATTATACAACTCTTTTCACCTATCGACTTCTCGAATATGTAAGGTACCTAGGGATTCAAGCTCATCCTATGTTAATATGTGGTTTTTTTAGCTCTTTTCAACTACGAGACACTTTTGCCTCTTTTATTCGAATCTAGGATTATGTGTTGACCTTAATCAGGACACAGTTCCCTCCTATTTGGGTAAGCTAACTTTCACTTCACCTATACCTACACCAACATTGCCAATACCTTACCAACACCAACAACATTACCCTACCAATATCAACATTTTTTTACCAACCAACAAATTGCCTAACCATAACCAAATTTCTTGAATTCACCTCTCCTTGGTCCTAAGGGAGAACTACATCAGTCTAAGGCCCCTCCTTTCTTTGTGCAATGGGCTATGTAGGTAGCACTTAGGATACATGGGGTCTCCCAAGGTTAGCTCGACCATCCCCTACCATAACCTATCATGTGTTGTAAATATAAATATTTTTTTGTATTTCTATTTGATAACATTCATCTTTATCCTTTTTTTCCAAACAAACATTCAAAACACAACCATTCTTATTATTATCATAACTTAAATCAACATACATATTCAGTTTTATTTAGATGTTAAAGAAATATATCTTCTCTATCATCGACGCGCAGGTCGGCATCCTTATTTATTCCTATACCCCTATGAAATTCACTTAGACCCTTTTGCCTTGTCCCGAATCAGGTGGTGATCGTGATCATCGACGCCACTCACCTGGCCTCTCCATCCTCAAAGGTGCCACTACTATTGGTTCCTCCCACTTATCCGCCAACATCTACTGTAACGTACGAATATACCCTCTCGCGTGGAGGAATCTTGCCTCTAGTCTCTCCACTCATAACTGCGAAACCTCTAACAATCCCGTTGTCTCATTCACCTATGTTTGAAGCTGGTGAACCAAATCCTGCAGGCGGTCTCTCTCCGCTATAATAACAGCTATGTTAGGAAGATCGGCCCTCTCACGTACACCTCGCAACTCTGCTACCCACCATAATCTATAAGCCTTTGTCGCTCCCGCATCCATTACCCTGCGATCGGCTGCTATCTCTTCTAGTCCTTCTAGAGGTGTCATCCGGGGAGGTGAGAATGATACCTCGGTGTCGATCCTCATGTATGGTCTATAAGCCATGGGTATATCCTAAAAAAATCCAAAGTGTCGTTCCACGTGATCTAGAGGAATCCTCTCGTACTCACCTGGCCTGTGCCCCGCGATCCACCTCAATCGCTCTATACCACTCAAATCCTCAGCTATGTTCTCTATCACCATATAGTTCCCGTAAGGCCTCCAACGAATATCTGCAATTGTCACCATCTCCCAAATCTACCTATAATACTCGACGTCATCTGTCACAGTTTCAGATCTCACCTCTTGCTCTGTCTAGACCAATTATCTGAATCTGAACCTCTGTACTCCTGTCTCTCCTCCCTAGATTGGTCGGCCTATTGGTCACACACACACAATGTGCTCATAGGCCCACCAATGTAATAAGTATGCACAATCCAGTGTCATCCTATGATTTCACCTACAGGCCCATAAACCCTTGTATAGCTCCGCTAGATATGTGGGTGCCCATGCAAAAGTCAAGCTCCTTTCTATCATTCCCCAAATAATACACATCAATGCTTTTGAAAATCTTCCCCCATCTGCCCTCGGTAATGCATAATACCCCACCACTATCATTTATACCACTGCTAACCTTGTTGGCTCAGGGTGTGTTGCATACATTATACCATAAGTGAATGTCAAACCTCGTTGTGTCAAATCTCACGCAACTGCAACAAATACTGCTGTTATCGCTCCCCGTGCTGCGCTAGGCCCCGCCTGATACACTGGTCTTCCTGTAATTGGGAGCCTAAAAATTCTAAACACATCTTCCAACATCACTGTCATCTCCCCTAGTGGCAGATAGAAGGTATTCTTTTTTGGATTCCATCTCTCAATCAATGCCTGCAACATAGCATGATTGTGTGCGATTCAGGAATAATAGCGGATTCCACTTAACCCCACATGCTTTATCAATGCCCATTCAGCTAGTGTTACATCCGCTCGGACTTGTGACAGTAAAGTTGGCACACTATCATTCATCCTCAACCCTACCTCTGCCTACATACATCAAATCAACAGACAACCATTCAATAAATCAAATCCCCAAGTGTTTTTTCTCACATTCTGGAATGTCATGCAGTAACTGATATTGGTTATAGATAACCGATACCGGTTACCTAACCGATACCGGTTATCTATAACTGATATTGGTCACTGTCAATTCTATACACCCTGCTTAAAAACACCATCTACGATAATTATTCGTTCATTTACCCCTCTCTGTACCTACAAACATACCTGAAACCCCCACTTACCTACCCCATAACACTTACCCCATCCCAAACCCATGCCTATCACCTTTTCTTTTTCATCTCTACCCACTTACCTTCCCTCATCCTATCCATAAAACATGCAAGAATTGAATTACAACCAAAAATTTTACCTCTTGGGAGGCAGCAGCTTGAGGTGGAACCTGTCTTCCCTCTCGTCTTTGCCTGCTGGATACTTCTCCTTGTTCATCCATGTTCACCACCCTCTTCAATATAACTTGTCTTTCTGCCTTCTTAATCTCAGCCCACAATCACTTTACCTGTCTCTTTTCTCCTTATCACTCAATTCTCCCATGTAATTACCTGTATCAGTCGTCAAACAGCATCACATCCTCGTATTTAACTTGTTGCATGACTCTAAAAATAAAAACTTAAGTTACCTCCCAAGCTTTTCTATTTTTAGAAAATCTCATTTTAGCATAACCAATATCGGTTACCTAACCGATACCAGTCATATGTCTACTGACATCGGTTAGCTAACCGATATTGATCACATGTCTCCTTTTGCTTAACCCTAGGTCTTTTCTCTAGTTTTTGCAAATTTTTGGTGGCGCCCGCCTCTTTTCCTTGCATAACGACATCGTCATCAATATTTTTCATCAAAATCCCATCAACACATATACATATCATCAAAATTTCATCAACATCATCTATATACATTAAATTTCAAAAACCATTGACAAAACACATGAAACATTTTAATATATACATCAACCTAATCATTATACATACCATGTGGATCCAACTCATCATCTATATACATTAAATTTCAAAAACCATTGACAAAACACATGAGACATTTTAATATATACATCAACCCAATCATCATACACACCATGTGGATCAAAATCATCATCTATATATATCAATGTCAAAATATACAACTTTCCCTGCATGGGGCCTCTGTGATCTAAAAAATACAAAACTGGCATGCAGGCCATTGTCTCTGTCAAAATCTTAACTCGTCTCATAGGCCAGTCTCTCATATCAAAAATATACTCGGCTCGCAGGCTGGTATATACAACAAAAATGAATAAATAAATCATATGTGGACACGCAGGCCTCTATATACATACCCGGTTCGCAGACCGGTGTCTATATCCAATATCAAAAACCCATCTCTGCTCCCAGGATGTCTCAGCTCTCTCCACCACCCTCGGCCCCTCCCCCTGCTGGTCTCTGTGCTAGCTCTCGCCTCCTCCCTGTCACCAACCCACCGGCTGTGGTTGCGGCCCCCTAGGATCTCTGGCTCCGGGATGTCTCAGCTCTGTGCACCGCATATGGCTGATAGTCAGCCCCGGTACCATTGAGCACGTCCTGATAGTACCGAGCCTCCGCTCTCACCTCCATATAGCGGGCCCATGCCACCATGGCTGCTGGGGCCGGTCCCCTGACTCCTATTAGCAGTGGTCCCTAGCCTGCCGGTACACCCTGTGCCTGTGGCGGTACCTGTACGTATACCTATGCCTACGGCAGTGCCTGTGCCTGTGGCTGTGCCTATAGTTGTACCGGTGTCTATGGCTATGCCTGAGCCTGTGCCTGGGCTAACTACCCCTTTAGCACCCCAATCTGTGCCTGTGCAGCAGCAAGCTGCCCCTGTAATAACTGCACCTGTCCTAAGAGCTAGTCCCTCTCCACTATCACAGTCACCAAATCTGGCTATACGGGCTGTGCTCTCATAGCTACTCTCTGACCTGCCCACCAAACCAAAAAGGCACCTATCACTCTGGCATCATCCACTGTATCATCCGTCGGTCTCTCTACTACCCAATCTGGGTCAGCGGGCTGCGGTACAGGTAGTGGGGCCTCTACATCATCCCTCCGGTACTATGGGAAGGGAGGTGGCTCATCCTATCGCAAGCCTAACTACCGTCGTACCCTTTCTAGGGGTATCCTCTCATACTCCCCAGGCCTCTGTCCAGCTACCCAGAAACTATACTGGATCCAGTGCATCTGTGCTCGGGCTCCTCCTCGGGGCTGATGTCCTCTGTAGGGCCTCCATATAATGTCAAGTGCGGTCAAGCCCTCTAACATATGACGGTAGTAGGCCACATCTCATCCTGTGAGCACCGCTCGTGGTTGGCCCACAACCCCCAACCATCTCTAAAATCCATATCTATATACTATCTATGGCCCTGGCTGCTGGGGCAGCCCTACTGGTCGTATACAGATGATATGCTCGTATGCCCAACAGTGTAACAAAAATGTCGAGAAAATACCAAATCACCTCATATGGCGATAACCCCATAGCTCTCTGTATAGCTGCACCAGATACACTGGTGCCTAAGCATAGCATGTATGCTCCTCTACCATCTCATGTAAAACTCCCATCAAATCTCATGGGAAGCGGCCTCCCTCTGAGTCAGGGAGGGCGAAGCAGGTGATGCCAATCATCATCAACACGGCAAGCCATGTCTCTTGTCTATGTGCACAATACATGTCGCTATAAGCAATATTCGCACTGTGATAGGTAATCAATGGGGCTGCATCCCCAAATACATGCAAGATGCTATCCATCGATGTCTCCGCATCCACCTGGAACACTACCTCACCTACGATCAATAGTCTTAGGATGCGATACACATCCTCTAATGTAATTGTCATCTCTCTAGTAGGGAGATGGAAGACATTGGTTTCCGGATCCCATCTCTCGATGAGGGCAACCATCAGGTTGTGGTCCCTATCCATAGCCCTATACCGCTGGACTCCGCCGAGTCTAACCTCTCACATGATGGCCCACTACGCTGCGGACACATGTGGCTGCATCCACCTCAATAGAGGGGGCATCCGATCCCACATCGTGAGCTATTGGCGTGCCTGTAAAAATAACCCACTTCATCAGGCCTACCCTTTACAATAACAACTACCTTAAGTCTCTATACCCACTTACCCACCCAACCACAACCCGACTCTACAACACACATCTACACCCACCTATCTTACCCTATATATCTACGATATCCCCTTTACTTATCTCACACCCTACCAACCACCCCGATCTACTCTAGCCATCTAATTATACCCCCGCCACTTTACCACCTTCTACTTCATACCCAACACCTAATCTATCCTACCTGAATCAGCCCCCCAACAACCCCATTTCCTCCCACCCCATTCATGTATCCTATCAACTCTACCCCCTCCCCCTTCACCCCCAAACAAACAAACAAAACAACATGACAAAATTCTAACAACAAACAAAAACCACAACTCCTACCCATGCTGACTGGTACCAGTCACCCTCGACCGCCATCGGTCCCCCCAAGTAAATTATATGTGCCGACGCCGGTCGACCTATGACCAATGCCAGTCTATAACCAAACATTGTATACAAACTATTTTCTATGACTGATGCCGATCACCTAGTGACCGACATCGATCAGTGTCCAATTGCGGAGCTGAACCCAAAACAGCCCGCAAAACACCTTTTTACCTATTTCTCCCTATTTACCCACAAGAAAACCCTAAAAACCTACCCACCATGCCATTTTGACCTAACTAGCCTACCTACCCACTCCATTTTACAAATTACTTCCATTCATTCATTATTTTATTAAAATAAAGATTCTTACCCAAAACCCACATTTAAGTTAAACTCATTAAATTCACATAGGTAAGAGTTTAGAGCCTACCGGTATGACTACACGTCATCGTGGTGGGATATGTGGCAGTGGTCCAGCTAGTCCAGCACCTCCTACTCCTCCTGGCCATGCCATGGCTCCAAATCTCCTCAGCTGGGTCCTCAACCAATCAAACTCTGCCTCCTGCTCGCTGAGGTCTACCAATCACTCACTCCTCCACTTAATTGGTGCCAACTCAGCCCACAAACTCAACAAACTCACTTCACACCTCAGACAGCTAAAATTAGGCACTCAAATTCACAAAGTGACAATGACAAGCCGTATTTTTCTTTTTATAGGTTTTGACCTATAACCGATACCGGTTATTTCACGCCCTAGAATACCGGTATCGGTCTTCTAACCGATATTGGTCACACATAACTGATATCGGTTACCAACTTCCTTCCCCTAACTCCCGCCCTTATCCACCAATCTCCACTTTTTCCCACATCACCTACCCCTGGTTTTGTTGACTAGCTTTATTTTGACTTCAATCGGCCCGACCCACGGCCGCAACCAACCATTTGGCCCGACCCAAGGCCGTCACCAACCATTTGGCCCGACCCAAGGCTGCAACCAACCACTCAGGCTTAACCCAAGGCCGCAACCAACCATTTGGCCCAACCCAAGGCTGCAACCAACCACTCAGGCCTGACCCAAGGCCGCAACCAACCACTCAGGCCCGACCCAAGGCCGCAAATAACCATTTGGCCCAACCCAAGGCCGCAACCAACCATTTGGCCTGACCCATGGCCACAACAAACCATTTGGCCCGACCCACGGCTGCAAACAACCATTTGGCCCACCCCAAGGCTGTAACCAACCATTAGGCCCGACCCAAGGCCACAACCACCCAATCAAGCCCGACCCAAGGCCGCAACCACCCGATCCGGCCCGACCCAAGGCCGCACCCCACTAATCAGACCCGACCCAAGGCCCTCACTCATCAATCGGCCCGACCCAAGGCCACACCAATTAAGTACCTCACCCAAAACCTTCAAATTACAATTTTATCCACCCATCATGTAACTTTTTATTCAATCTGGCTCACATGTTTGTGTTTTAGCATGATTAGGATACTTGACTTGATCAGTCGACCACCTTTGCCTAGACCGAGACCGTGACGTTTATCTCAACCAAACCAACCATTTGGTACTACCGAACATGCCTAAACATTCCTTTACCTTACCTGTTATACCCCTGGAGCTACTTCCTATGCCTTGGATACCAGGATTATATCTACCTTGTTTGGATAAACTATCAACCTTTGCCTATGTATTGCTTGTTTGCTCTTCAAATCATGTACCCTGGTCGCACTACTGCATTTCAACGTGCATCCGCTTCCTTGCACTTCCCCACCATCTTACCATCATCTCAACACCATTCACCCTTTATCAACCCTATCCCTGATTTCACGTCACCTCAATTTGTGATAGATTTGAGAGGGATTACCTATACCCTTAACTGGGGCAATCACTTCTTATTAATTGTCAGTGCAGCTTTACAAGACAAGCTACATGACAAGGGGCTAATGTAGACACCAAATTTGTGTCTTACGACACCCTGTGCCCCGCATCTCATTTCGCAACCTAACCTCACCACCTAAACCTTGCACAATTATTTATTAATTACCTTATAATTAATAAATCCACATCTCCAAACCTGCCACCTCATTTCGCCACCTCATCATGACCTAGCCCTAACCCTAAACTAACCTAATTAAGACCTATAACTTGGTCTACATCCACACCCATGACTAATTAGTCCTCACCCGCACCAAAACCAACCTAATAATGACTTGACCAAGCCCACAACTAATCCCTCGAGAGAAAAGGAGGGAAAGTTGGCTATTTTACTAAAAATAGCCCACTTTGACTTAACTGACATTGGTTCCTACTCGACCGCCATCGGTCATGTAACCGCCATTGGTTCCCTATAAATGACCGCCCCCAACAAAAAACAAAGGATCCAAAAATTCATTTGTAAGATAGAGACAAGTGAAGAAAAGAGAAGAGGTTGCAAAGAAGAGCATCGAGCCGAAAACTGCAACTGAGCCACTAGATCGATGCCATCCTTATTAAAGCATTGGAAAAGACTGAGGATAGCTTCATCAGCTCACTTTCCAACACTGTATCATCCCAACTAAGCCTTACTGTCACCATCACATTCCTTGGACCTGAATTTTCATCAAGAACAAGTAAGTAGTGTCTTGTATGTTTCTAAGCACCATTTCTTGAGCCTTTTGATTGATAGTAATTATAAGCTCACTCCTAGATCTACCACCTGCTAGCACCCTACACTTAACCTTCATCCATACATCCTTGTATTGCCTAGAAGATAGTTTTATCACACTCTGATTCTTCCCCGTCATCTCACTATTCCCCTCAGCCATCCACCAGTCTTAAAAAAACCCCACAATCATCCTGCAACCAACCTCCATCCAGAATCACCTAGATTACTGACCCTACTGGTGTCAGTTATCCCCTACTGGCAGCGGTTCTCTAACCACAGTCGGTTATCCAGTGACCCGCATCGATTACTTTGACTTATACCCAAAACCTTCCTCTCACCTATTTGTCTCCTAACAACCTCAGATCTAGTCTAGTTTATCCCTGTAACTTGAGCTGAATGTATTAACGACCAGTGACCAAACAAACAACGTGACGTTTTATTATTGGTAGTTTAGTCTCTATTGCTTTGTAACGAGGCACCTAAATCGTGATTTCGCAATATCTTCTTTATTATCATTTGTGTTAATTCATATTAAAAGGGGAACTGACCACCTTTGAAAGGAAGTATAATATTTCCTGGGCCCAAGGTAGTTCCCTCATTTATTGTCTAACTAAAATTTGGTGGTCTTGTATTCTTACTTGCAAGTAGTCCTTCCCAGACAAAAAGGAGTTCTTCACAATCGATTTGATCTCTCTCTATGGTACGCGCACACCCTCCCAACACTCAACAGGTATTCCTCCTAGCCCTAACCCTTATCTGTTTCTCAAGAGAATGAAAGGATAGAAGTAAATCTATTTTAGGAATGGAAACATTCTGTACAAAATAGGTGTGTTACTTTCTTGGTGGGGATTGTCTCTACCCACTTTGTAAAATAATCAGTGGCTACAAGAATCCACTTATGGCTAGAACTAGAAGGATCTGAAATCTCACCAATGAAGTCCATTCCCCACTGTTTGAAAGGAGCTTCGATTGATACAAGCTGCAAAGGAAGGGAGCCTGAATCTTTCATTCTTCCAGAGAAACATTGCCAGCTTTCACATTTTCTAATTGGCATGGTTGCATTTTTTAAGAGAGTAGGCCACCACTAACCAGCTCTCAAAACTTTTTGTGTTGTAACCCTTCTAGCAAAGTTTCCTCCACAAACTCCCCCATGGAAATCAGAAATTATAATGGGAGCTTCATCTTTAGTTACGCATTTCAAGAGGACACCTTCAGGGTTCTTCCAAGCCAGCCCAAAGTCAGTGGTGATGTATTTTTGAGAAGCTAGCTTGAGGGCTCTTTTCTAATTTTTATTTAAATGATCAGGACAAAAAAGGTGTCTGAGGTACAATATTATATCCTTGTGCCACTCAGAACTTACTAATTTCCCAAGAACATCTGTCCTTTCTTCCTCTACCTCATTCACTTCCACAGTCTGCAAGTTGCTCCCAGTCATGAGCTTAGAAAGACCCAAACCTCTTACTAACTTTGTGGTTTGGATGTCCATATCATACTCTTGTAGTTTGTTCACCCATCTACATCTTTTACTTGAGATCTTTATCTCTAATAAGATGTCTTTTACCATGGTGTGGGGAACATAAGCAACAACTTTTAAACTTAAAATATAAGGCATGAAAACCTTTGTTTCTTTCACCAAGGAAAATGCTTGTTTTTCCATGATTGTGTACTTTAACTTAGTATCTTGTAAATCCTTACTAAAGAAGGAAATAGGCCTCTCAGCCCCATCTTCATCCTTTTAGAGAAAAACAGATGCAATAGTATTTTCAGAATCAAAGGAGAATATCTAGAAAGGCTTCTTGTAATTTGGAGCTGCCAAGACAGGTGCATGTTTAAGTGCCTCTTCCCATTTGATGACTTGATATTTCTTTAACATGCATGTGATAGGAAGAGTCAACTCAGCAAAATTGGACACAAACCTTGTAATGAAATTTATTTTCCCAAAGAAAGATTAGATTCCCTTCTTTGTTCTTAGGATTGGCACCCTGTTGATTGCTTCTATTCTCTCTAGATCAATCATGACACCAACCTTTGATACAATATGAAAAAGTAACTTGGCCTTTTCCACCCCAAAGTGACACTTCTTTAGATTGAGAGAGATTCTAAATTCTCTACATCTGATCAACATTCTTTCCAAATGTTGCAAGTCATCATTTCTACTCTTTGAAAATACAGTCACATCATCCTGATAAACTACAATGAAGTGATTTATATAACCAGAAAAAGCAACATCCATTGCTATTTGAAAGGTATCTCTAGCATTCATGAGACCAAAAGGTATTCTCACATAAACATATGTTCCCCAAGGAGTGGTAAAGGTAGTTTTAAATCTTTCTGACTCCTTGACAACAACCTGATTATAACTAGAGAAACCATCCAAGGAGGACAACAATTCAGATCTTGCCACTAACTACAACATGTTCTCCATGTTTGGCAAAGGATACTTTTCCTTCAATGAAGCTCTATTAAAATTTCTGAAGTCTACAGAAAATCTTATATCTCCATTCTTTTTTCTGTCTGGCATAAGGTTTACAACCCAAGATGAATACCTCGTGGGCTGAATGACCCCTCCCTCCTTCAGTTTCTTTAATTAATCTTTCATTTTCATGGAGAGGATTGGATTAATTGGCCTTTGCTTCTATCTGAATGGTTTGGATTTTGTTTCAAGAGGGATCTCATGCTGAAACAAGTCTTCTCTATCTGCTTTCAGCTCTGAATATGACTAGGCAAGGAAGTATTGATATTGTTTCAACAATTGGAGGTAGGACTATTTTTCTTCCTTGTTTAAACTACTGCCCAACCAAACTTTTCTTGGTTTTTCCTTTGTTCCCAAGTCATGATCTTCCACATCCCTTGAGGAAGACATGTTTCTATTGATGATGCAATCAACATAGCTAAAATTTGACTCAAGAGCAACAAGACCTCTAGGAATGGTGTTAGTTTTTAATTGGATAATATCTTTTCCAAAAAAAGTCTCTCTTCCTTTCGTCATACACACCATTGGTTCCCAATAAATATGCTTATCTACAAACTCACCTTGATTTTTTAAGAACCTTTGCACCTGAGCATCATCATCAAACACTTACCAATGCTTAATGTTGTTAGGGATAGCTGGCCTAGTAAACACTTCAACATTGTACTCACAATAAGGTGAAATGGTGGAATCTCCAAATCATGACCCCATCACTTCCAAATTTTCAGCAGCAGCATTCAAAATTCTTTTATGGTGTACAATATTGAAGGAATCAAACATCTCAATTAGATCCCAAACTGCATGCTTATACTTCTTCATCCACTGATTTTTGTAGCATATAGTTTCCTTATTTGTTTGACAACTAGCTTTGAATATCCCATTGCAATGATGTCCTTGACACTATACTTCCATGCAATTCTCAAACTCAACAACAAGGCTTCATACTCAGTAATGTTGTTAGTACATTCAAAATTAAGCTTAAAGTAACAAAAAATTCTTCCAAGCAAGGAGAAATTAGAAATACACCAGCACCATTTCAAAATTTGGAGCAAGCTCTATCAAATAGCAAGGTCCAAGGAGAACATACCTTTTTAAGTCACTTTGACTGATCCATTTTGTATTCCTTTCCATTAGCAAAACTAATAAAATTATCAGCATCAACATCAACAAATAATACTCCATAAGAAGCATTATTAGGGTCCTCAATTAGATGCAACATTTTCTTTTCTCCATAGAGCTTGACAAGGCTTCCCTCAATGGGAATGGTGGAAAAAGACATATCCATTTGGACACTCCCTCCAACACTTGCATTCCACTTTACTGACAATAACATACCCCATTTGGTAGGGAAATCAACAATCACAACATCCAATTTTAAATTCCTCTCGGGATAAGATGCAAGCTTCATAATAAAACCCTTCACACAACCAACAACTGACACTTCTCTTGAATCCATGCAGTACATTTTCAATAGGTTGTTGAAACTTTGATATACAACTCATTTTTTACTTCTAGAGGCATGACATTACATGATGCACCAGAATCAAACATACAATTGTGAAGTAGCCTATCCTTTATGATCAAGGTTGTGAGGAATGGATCAACATTCAATTAGGAATCAACCAAGGATGTCCCCAAATATACATTAGGCGTCTCTCCAAGATCTTCTACTGCTGGTGGTGTTTCAAGGTCAACAATGATTTCAGGAGGAGTCTAAACATCATTTATATTTATACCTGGAGTATTATTCTCCTCTTTAAACCCCAAGTACTCAAATGCTCTCTTCTTATGCTCAGGAATCCTAAGCAACTCAATGATTGGAACACTCACTTTGATTTGGCTCAATACTTGGGCTATGTCATAAGGAACACTCTTTGGCAAAGTAGCATTGGAAGGGAGATGAGAAGATTCATTTGACGGTAAAGGATTCTCGGCAGCTTGGGCATGAGGAGGACTCTAATTTTTTCTTAGGACAGCAAATCTTTTGGCAAGTGTTTCTCTCCTAGGAACTACTTTGGGAATTCTTGTGAGCAAGCGTGTTTTAGGTTTGGCTTGAGGTCCAAATCCTTTAACAACTTTTCTTATAGTGTTATAATCTTTCTCTTGAGCTACAATAGCATTCATCAACAATTTTCTATCTTCCTCCGAAGGAATACCACCATCATACTTCTTAATCATCAAAGCTCTTAAGTATTCAAAGTCATTGCTAGGAATTTCAAAATCTTGCACTACATCAACTTCAAGAGTATGGGGGGGAAGGAAACCTTATACCCATTTGATGTAATCCCAAAAATTTGTAGGAGTCCTAGCACTTATTACTTCAGTAGATGTTGCTCCTCCTTGTGATTTTGAAGAATAGCCCACCATGCAAATATCATTATCAGTACCATCATCATTATTAGCTTCACCTTCTTATTGGTCCACTTCACATGGAGGATGGGGTAGAAAGCACCTATCACACCAATCAATATCAGCAACTTCCTCAACAATAACAACCCTAGCAATTAAGGGATCGGGAAATATTCTTCCTTCATGTGCTTGAGGATGTTTACTTACAGACCACATGGGTCCTTTCCCTCTCTCATCTGCCCTTTGATCACCTCTAGGATGATTGGAAAATATTTCATGGTTTTGTGTTCTTGGCTGACCTTGTGATGTTTTCCCAATTCCTTTCTCATCTCTTGCCAACTTATATGAGATTTCTTTGATAGCCCCTACCAAAGTTTTCACAACCTCCTCTAATTCAGCACCTTTGCTACCTTGATGTTTTTCAAGGTTTATCAATTTTACACCATCTCGAGAGAGAGGTTTTCTAATAGCCTTGATATTGGTTTCAATTTTAAGTGCCATGGTGAAAGCTTGTCTCAGATTTTTAGGGTTCTTGTCTCTTAAGTAATAGGCTACCTTCTTATCAAATGCATCTGCATATTTGATTAAACAAGACTCATCACAAAGCCTCAGATTAACAAGCAGCCTTCTCAAAGTTTTTTTAAACCTTATGTTAAAGTCATGGAATGATTCATTGGGGTTCTTCTTGATATTCTCAAATTTAGAGAAGAGAAATCTAGGATCAGTCTTGTCATCATATTGCAATCTAAATGCATTCTTCATTTTAGTCCATGAATGAATAGAATTATCAGACAGAGCCTTGTACCAATCCCTAGCATCCTCTTCTAATGTATGAATGAACAACTTAATATACACATCTTCAAACTCTATCTCGAAATCTTCCATCATGTTAACAAAAAATTTGAGATGTTGATCACCAGTTATTGCATTGTTACCTTGGAATTTTGGTAATCTATTTCTGACATCTTGTGGGACAACATTTGGGTAACCATCCATTCCTCTAAATTCTATATAACCAAAGGTGTTAACAATAAATGGAGGTCTAGGCTGAGCCATATTATTTGGTGGAGGTGATTTTGGAGGTGAAACAACCTGATGAGGGCTGCAAGACCCTTGGGGCTCAAGAATTTGATTCACAATATTGGTATCCTCTAAATGTTGATTTTCTTGGAAAGTTTTATTAGGATTGAAACACACAGGTGCAGATTGAAGAATGAACTTACCAAGTACAGTAGAAGGACCTTCACTAGCTGAGGCAAACAATTTTATGAGAGGATTGCTTGAATCATAATCACTTGAAGACGAGTGATAATCCTCTATCAAAGGCTAATATCTCTCACCTATGGATATATCTTTTCCTGATGTCTGACCTTTAACAACTTTCCAAACTCTTCTCCCTTCCAACTTTGAGTTTCTTGAATCTGTAAACAACTTCTCAGTAGAGTCTTTAAGGAAGAGAGATCTTCTTCCTTCAATTTTTGTAGAGATTACCAACAGAAAAGTAAATGACATAAAGGTTAAGACACTGGTACTTTATCAAGATCAAAACAACATGGAGTCACCACTAAGGACTTTCACCCTATTTGTGCAAATGCACTAAAATACTCTATCATATATCTATCAGCACTAAAAATATTGCCAAACTTTATAGATAAAACCTTTCTTTCCTTGAATTTATCAACCACAAATGCAAATGAAGTGCAACAACTACTGGAAACTAGTAAAATTTATAGGCAAAATTTATATCTTCACTCAATCCTTACAAATCTAATTATAAATTGATGCTTCAACAATGTATTTGCATGTAGAATTTGCAAGGGACATTACCAAGGTTTGGTATGCATTCAAATATCTCAAATATGTGTGCACATGGATCAGATTGAACTAAGATAATATCAAACTCAGAACTCTACTCTTCATTCCAATCTTATAAATCTGATCAGAAGATGATACTCATATTTGTAATTGCACATAAATCACACAAGAAGCATTACCAGGGATCTGAAATACTGAAATACTGAATAATGTCCCTGACAACAATGCCAGAAAGTGTTGGTACCCAAAATTTTTCTCCTTTTCAGTATGAGTAGCATCAGAAATATGGCATGAAGCTTGAAGGTAGATAGATCTTCATAAATGTCATTTTCTATCTAGGGATATGATCTAACTGGCACTCAGATTTGTGGAGAAAAGGATAGCACTTTGAAAGGATTTTTATCTAATCCTCACTATTCTAGGTTGTGCCTTTTCAACCAAGGTAAGAGAACCTATATTGCAGCCTCTATTTTGTGAAGGAGGTGGAGATATCATTATGGTATAGATATAGTATTGAGATGGCCTTGGGAAAAAATGATCAATTTTCCATTATTCAAACTCAACAGAGCTGTCACTACTAAATGGTGGAAATGATTTCAAGACAAGGTTGAGGCTTCTGGAGACATTATATGATCTTGATTTGCTTTGCGCATTTTTGTAGATGGGTTAGATTCTTTTTTTGACACATAATGCAATTCAGGAGTAGTATGGGTAGGATTAGTTATTCAGATGAATTTTTGGTGGGGTATTGACAAGACAAACTTGGATATATCAAATATTTGACAACCTCTACAATACTTGAACAACTATCAGATAAAGTGATTTTAATAATAAGGATGTTCTTTCAACCAAAAGATGCATAAATGGAAGCCTAGTTTGCACTCTTCACACAATCTTGAGAGCTCACCACAAAATATTGAAGTAAAGAACTCAATTAAACACAGAAATCCTTGATCAAACCACTCCTAAGGTACCCCCAAATACTTACAAGAAATACCAATCAACAAATGAAGGTGAAGTGATTTCAAACTATATATTTTCAATGTCCAATGAAAGCTCTTCTAATAAACAAAACTGAAAGTGCCACTAAACTATCAATAAGGATGATATTTTTTGTGATTTCTAAAGACTTTCAATGCAAGATTGCAACAAGAACAATGAAAACTATTTGCATGTATTTAAAATGATAAAATACATCATATTGCCCAGAAAAACACAAATTAACTCAAAAGCTTGTTAGATTCATCAGCAGGAGAGAGTTTTATGAACAATCTCAGAGATGTGTGATGTCTATACACTTGTAACCAACTCACTTACATGAAGATCCAACATAGAAGAAATTAACCTGGTTCTTTGGTAGGTTTCTAAAAAAATGAGATTTCTCTCAAAATTTGCTTGAGATTTTCAACTTCCTGACCATTTGCATTTCTCAAAAAATCCTTCTATATCTCTTGCCACATTGGAGCCTTCTTTTCCAAGAAAATCATATGCTAAGGGATCAAGTTTGTTACAACAATTCTCATGATTCACTGAAAATGACATTTAACAAATTTTCAACAAGAGTTGCCATGTGTTTTAAAAAGACTGAATCATTACATATATTTGGATCATTATCTTTCCTAGAGGTACATTTTTCATCATCAAGGCATGTAGATGCCTTTCCTCTCATCATTTCACCTTTTCACCTGTTAAAACAACCTCTGCAACTTTCAAAGTTGACATTTCACGTGTCTGGATGGATTAGGAAAAAACTTTGTTTCAAAAACACCTCAAATCCTCAAATTGAGTTGTGAAACCGATTCCAATGATCCTAAAAGGCCAAAACAACATGAAATCACCAAAAAAATGATGAAATTTGATGCGAAATTTTCAATTACAAGTTTCCTGGAGAAAAAAATGTAGCCAAAAATGAAGATGTACAGTTACCCTTGATCTACTTCTTCTCCTTCAATTTGGGCCCTCCACGTGTCAAAATATGATTGGGAATCAATTCGAGCTCACCTTTTGAATTTTTGACATTTTTGGAAAAATGGAAAAAAATGACTTTTTTCTCTGCCCCTCCACCCTTGAATTTTGGTGATGACACGTGGCACATGGTGGGTCCCATTGGGATCTTGCTTCAATTCTACACGTTTTGACCCTTTTTGAAAATTTGGAAAGTTTTGAACTTTTGCCTCGTGGACCTGCATCTCCACCTTTGTCCTTTACACGTGCCATGCTCTCTATTGCTGAAATTTCGTAGGATTATTTCATGTTTTGACCCTTTTTTTCGCCAAGGGAAAATTTTCAATTTTTCTTCCATGGGCCCACAGCTCTGATTTCTCCCTCGCCACATGTCGCTCGATTATTTTTCACGGGGCCACGCTTCAAATTTTTCATTCCAAGTCTTTCTTGTAAAAGGGAAAATTTTCCCTTTTACCTCCACCGCCCCGCTGACCCGCTCTGCCTTCACCACGTGTCTCCCTATGGCTCATTCGCGTGCCCACGGCTTAATTTTTTTCCTTAACTCATTTTACCAAAAAGGGAAAAATTCCCCGTTTCCTTCTGCGGCCCGCACTTCCCTCTAACTTTTCATGGACACGTGTCCACCTGCGATTGGCCACGAGGCCGCACTCCAATATTTCACCTTAGCATCTTCTACCTCCAAAGGCAAAAAACTTTAAAAACTTCCACCATTTGCATCCCCTTTGCCCTTGATTTCTACCATGTGTCCTCCTCTGATTGGAGCGGGGATGCAGTCCATTTTGTGACTTTAGAAAAATAGAACTAAAAAACTCAAGTCCCCTATCAGCCCACTCCTCTCTTTTTTATTTTTAGGATACATGTCCACTTCCGATTGGCGGCGGGGCTTCAGACCATTTTGTGACCTCAAAAGTTTTTGCAAAATAGAGTTCTAAAAACTCTAAGGAAATCCGACCACCCACCATCCCTCAACCAATTAGAACCCACCATGTTGCTAATGCATGCTAAGGAAGAATTTGATGGGCAAATGACACCCATCTGACTGTCAAAATACAAAAGACATCAGGGATGTCCTAGAAATTCATTTTTTCTTTGTGGGTGATGGATTTTTTGCTCAAAAAACAAGGGGAAGTTTAATTTAAGCAAGTTTTGACCATGGGGAAGGATTTTTGAAGACATATATATATAAAAAGATCAAGTTTGATTTTTCACGACCGGGCAAAAGGGAGAACATGGCATAGCCCGTGGATTTGAAGAATTTAGGGGAAAAATTAGGGAAAATTTTGAGTATTCTTGCAAAATGGGGCATGTCAAATTATTTTCAAATGGACTAAGGCATCGGAATAGAGGCAACAACTTCATTTCACCCATTAAAACTATAGAAAACATTTCAGGAAGTTTAGAGTGAAAGGAAAATTAGGGGAAAAGCATAGAGGATCAAAATGGACACTAACATGGATAGTTTGGCAAGTGCTAGTTAACTCTAGTGGAGGCTTACATGGAGGCTTCACTAAAAATGAAATTACATGTTAACTGGGAAATGGCATTTGCCAGTTTTGGGAGGTAGTGGCAAGGAGAGAGAAGCAGGAGAATTAGGAGTTATGGCATTAATGGTTCTTAGTTTTTGTGTGCAAACCATCTTGGAAACAATGGAGGTGGATTTGTGGGAGGTTGTTTGGTTTTGCATGCCTTGCGAATTTCACTTTACATGGAGCTATTTGGTTCTTTGAACCAGAAGTTCGATTTCTTCTTCTTCTTGGCTATTTTTGGTTTCTTTGGTCTATTTTCAATCAAGGGAATGTATAAGAGGCATTGGAAGAAAAAAAAATTGTTGTTGATTTGTCATGGAGAAGAAAAAGGGTTGGAAGTTTGGCTAGAATTCTACTTCGAATTGGCAAAGGAACTATCAGGCATGATAGGTTCTACCCATTAAGATGTCTTGCTTTCTTCTAAATGAATCATTAAAACAACTCTGCTCTCATGAGATAATTATTTGTTTGATTTTTCTGGTTATTTACTTGCATGTTTTAGGAAATATTTGTGGTTTATGGAATGTAAATCCATTGCTGGCAATGATAGTTTTAAGGAAATTTTCTCTGTGTTAGTTTAATGGTGATATTCATGTGAACTTGTATTTGAAGCTTTGTAGCTTGTATTCGAGGTTGGTGTTGACTTAACTAGAATTTGTTACCTTATGCTTTGTTCTGAACTATTTTTAGATCCTGTGTTTCATTTGAATTTGTAGTGGAGATTCTTGGTCATTCTGAACTGGCATTTGTTGCTTGTAGGGTTCTGAATCTCTATTGTAGTCTTATGCTTTTTTGATCTTGTATTGAAGCATTCAATTTTTTCTAGGATCTTGTATTTAAACTTCGTGTTATTCTAAAATTTCATTGAAGCTCCATGATTGACGTTGTACTAATGTTCAGTACTTGTGTGATTCAAACTTGTAGTCAAATTGATGAGTTTTGTTCTGTACATATACTCTGAGCTGGAAGTTTATTCTTATTTGAGGACTTGAAACTACTTAAAACTCATATTAGAACATTGGTGTTTTGTTCTGAGATTGTATTTAGTTCTTCGTGTTTTGTTATAGGTTCATATTTGAGCTTCGTGTTTGTTTGAACTAGTTTCATAGGCTTATGAAGTTCTGAACTTTTTTTCTAAGCTCGTGTTCGACACTGTACTTGCATTCCATTCATACGTGATTGAACTTGTGTTGGAATCAATGTGTTTGATTTTATACATGTATTCTTAGTTGGAGTTTTGTTGGTATTAAGGATTTGAAAAGATTTAATTTCATTTAAGTATTATCTGTTCAAAAGGGTCTTGAGAGATTTGCTTTGTATTGAAGTAGACCTGGTAATCTCTTTTGAGATCTTCTTCTTATAGCTTCTTGTTGGACCGATTGTGGTACTTCTATCTTTTAGACTATACCGCCTTCTTTGAAATTTACAGGGCATGTGAATATGAAGTGTATCCTATTCTTCTCTTCCTTGAGCGAACCCATGTCCTGTTGAAGCCTTGACTATCTTTTCAGAATTATTAAATAACTGGAATTATATCTTGTTATGGGTATTGATGATTTATAGTTCGTTTGTAATAAGTCATTAATAGGTTCAGAGGCTTCTGGAAATGTAGTATTTACTTTCCTTTTTGTTATTGATGTTGAAACAAATACTTTCCCTATCATAAGCTTTTAATTGGAACTCGAGGGTATTGTTGTGATTCTATTTCAGTCTCGATGGAGGTAAGAACGGTACATCACTAGACTTAAACGTTATTGGAATCTCTTACTCTCTTCAGTTATTTTTAATTGATTACTAGGTTTAAGTAGAAATTTGAATTTAAACTTAGTATACTAATTTTTTTAAAGGAAGGACACAATATCTCTATTCAAAATGCTTGTATTATTGTTCTTATTTGGGGATCACGAAAAATTTCCTCTGTTACATCAAGCTATTGAAGCCTTGTAATAGGATTTCAATCTTTTGAGTTCATGAGTTGTATTGATCCTTGTATATCATTCTCTATTTGTGGATTTCAATTCCTTGTTGGATTCATTGACTGAATCTCCAGGATCTAAAAAGAGAAATGAATATGATCTCTTGGGGACAGTATACTGTTTTAGGGACTATACTATGTACTTATTTCTGTGAATCGAATTTGGAATTGTGTTTGATGAATGGGATAGGTAAAACAGT
Source organism: Taxus chinensis (assembly GCA_019776745.2). Lineage (NCBI taxonomy): Eukaryota > Viridiplantae > Streptophyta > Pinopsida > Cupressales > Taxaceae > Taxus > Taxus chinensis. The sequence continues at coordinate 286,571,807 of CM034150.1, read as the reverse complement.
TTGTATGATGTGCTTTCGGTTTTGTGTTCTCTTTGGGAACTGGTTAAAGAATTTCTTAATTTAAAATAGAAAAGGGAATTCATTTCATAGTATAATGAAATAAATTTTGGATTGGACCTTTTTCAATGGAGATCCCTTCTTACTATTGTTTGGATAAGTTCATTTGATTGAACTTTTCTATTTCCGATCTTCTTCCGAGATGGAAAATTTATTGTGGAACGTTTGGTTTGAGGTCTTTTTAATTGAGGCATATTTGTGTGTTTTAAACATGTAATTTTCTTTCTAATGATTAGTGTTTGGGGAATAACATGTATCGATTCTTCTTCCTTTGTTATATGAAATGATGAAGTATTCCAATATTATTTATGCTATAATTAACCTTTTTTTTCTACTTAGAAAAGATAAATGTGTATTTCTATTCTTATGGAATTATGAAATAATTGGAAGACAAGATCTGTTGATTGTTTTAAAGTAATTGATAGTATCAATTAAACCATATGATATAAATGTAGGTGTTGCAAATTATAGTATGATCTTTTCTTAAAAGTGAATTCAAACTCTTTAATTGTACTTCTTTTCTGGATGTTGTTACTTATGATTATTTTTATGATATATTAATTGTTTCATTAAAGCAGAGTTATTTTAATGGAACAATTAGTGGAATGCACTTTGCTTTAATGCTTAGTACTTATCATGCTCAGTTCATTGAACCAACCCATGCTAGCAATATTTGCATATGGACATCGTAAGTGATAAAATAAGAAAAAAAATGTTTATGATACATTGGCTTATTTAATTTTTGATCTTATGTAAAGAGTTTCGAATCATTCTTGAGTTGTATTGGAAGAGAAAAGTGTTGCTATATTAAGATCTTAATTCTGATTGACATGCAGAATGTCTGAAATGCATAATATTGAACATGTATATTTATCATCATGAATTGAAAGGTTTTGTGTCAGAATACAATTTGTGATGTGAATACTTTTGTACTTGTATGATGGAAATAATAGTGATATCTTTGTGGTATTCTTTATATATGTGTATACTATTGTTGATATAAGATAATGAGTTGGATTAAGGAGATAATATAATCTCCCTTATATTAATGAACTGGTTAAATTGCAAGGATGTCATTCTCTAATTACACAACTATAGTTTAATTATGAAATATGCTTTGGACATACAATTAAACTATATAAGTATCAAACGATAAAAAGGTTATGTTAAACCTTACATCTAACCATGAAGAGGAAGACTCTTCCTCTCTCATAGAATGAAAGGTAAAAGGAATTGTGGTATGATCTTTAATCGTTATACTTCATTTATAAAGTAAATACTAGCTGAATCTAAGTGGATGACACACTTGATTTGGACAACTAGGTTACATTATGAATTAAATGTTTGATGTTTATTGTCTTATTTTTGGGATAACTACTTTTTATGCCATGATAACTAATAACAAATGCAAACATGAATTAATGAATTTCTCTATATCTAATCACGCTAGTTTTGGATAAATAACTTAAGGAATATTGGAATTAGGGTTAGGCATGGTTTCTGTAAACTGAATCTTAATCCAATTTAATTATGATTAATAACCACTAAGGGGTTATGTACATCTTTATGATTCAGTTCTAACGAATGTTGGAACACACCAACTGTAGGAATGTACCCTTAAGGATTCCCTAGACTTCTCAAGGATACAGTGTTGCTGTTGACATGTGGCAAAACCCTTCCATATTTGTTCATCTAGATCTACACACATCTAGACTAGTTTCCCTCTAGGTAAAGTTAGTAGCATGTTCAGGTTAGGTAGTAGCTTTCAATGACTTAGGGTACCTTGCCACATTCAGATGACTTAGGTTAGTCGAGTATTCCCATATACCTTTAGTCATTGTGATCGTCTTCCTATAACAAATTGTGTTGCTAACTAGGGCTAGGGTTGAACCTTGGGCAAGTGGACTGACGGTAGTCAGTAAAGACTATTCTAGATAATAGAAGAGTGACGTGAAGGATGTATTCTAGAATGATGAGTATTTCATCTAAGAATAGTATGTTAAAAATCTTTGACCAAAGTATCACAAGCTACTGGTTACGTTGTCCTATATCACCTAGTTTAAAGCAACGTGATGTCAGATGAATATTGGTAACAAATATTCAGATAGGTTCTTTAAATAGATCACTTAGTACCTGGAATAGGGTAGGAGAACCAAATATACGTAGTATACATAAAGTATTCTATACTGTAAGTAAACATGAGAGATCGGTTGGTAGCCAAGTCATGGAATGAGAGATCGGTAGTATACTGAATCATTACAGTTGTATATGGTTATCTGTTATGAGATTGATTGGCATGGAATGTGTGTTCTAAATGATGTTTTATTTGGAATAGAGAACATTATGTTTCAAAAAAAAATTCCCTTGTTTCTAATTTCTTAAAATGGGAATGTTACATGCCAGCAATCTTTTTATCTTTGAAATTCCGGTGAAGTTTTTCTAACTGACTGCAAATCTCAACTAGGGCCATTTTTTCATTTCAAAACATAGTAATCTTTAGAGGAGGACCTTCAAAACTAGCTAGCCTGATATATGAAAAATTTCTGAATTGAGTGAAGAAACTCCCATATTCAGAGATCAAGGTCTTTGCTTCCTCATAAAATCCTTGAGCAGTATTTCTTTCCAAAAGCCTCACAATGTACATGCTGAAAGCTTCATTAACTCTCCTGAAGTGATGATTTTTGACTTTGTGAGTTAATGGATGAAAATTTTCATATATAGGAGCATCTTTCTTATCTTTTATGTAAGAGAAACCAATCCATTCCGTGGATGTTGCAATAGTGTGCATGAGATATGAGAACATGTAGAATGTATTTGTTCTTTAAACATTGACCAATTGCTCCGTAGATTTTCAATATTATCCCACCCCAATTAGAAGTCTTATTCCCTTCACAAATGATATTGATATAAGGACACATCTAAAAATGAAACTCATTTGTGGAGGGAATTCCCATGATCCTAGCTAGAAGAGTGATGATTTCTGAAAGTTATTCCTTTAAATCAACCCTAAAAAATGACTTACGAAGTCAGGATGCTCCTTTTTTAGGGTTCTTTAGCCACGATTTAGCTACCCTAGTCTTATATTTCTCAATATCGTGATCAAATAGTGTATGTGCTTGAGCAAGAGTAAGGGTATTAGCATCTTCCACCAATGGGATGCATAGGGCAGCACATATAGCATCAAAATTTAGTAGTGCAACCATAATGTATTCATTTTTACACCCATCACAAAGGAAAGAAATCCCATACGCGTCGGCCTATCACACAGTGGGTGTTGGGTGCTCACCCGAGGCAAGCGCGGGTACCGAGTCTCTCTTTTATGTGATTTTAGTGGGAAACATCATCTATGATTTGAGTTTAAGAGATTTGAGAGGGAATAAGACATACAAGCACCATAGAGCTTAGAATGGCTTCTAGATCCTTACAGTCATTTTAGATAGAAAATAACTTAACAAATTATAGAACTTACACAAAAACAGAAAGGAAGTTGTACAAGAATTCATACTTAGTTCATAAACATAAATGAAAAAGAGATATGAAGAAGGATGTATGCATCAAAACCATTAATGTTTATATTCACCTAAACTGGTAACCTCATTACATTCATTAGGCCCATTATAGAATGTCACGGAAAGGCAAACCGTAGTCATGCATTATAACCAGATTCATATGGCTAGGCTCTCAAAAGAAAATTTAAAATCCCCAAACCCTTGATACATCCTTTCTTACACTTATTTACCCAATCTAACAGAGTCCTTGTAGTATTTCTGCAGAGCTCCACCCTCTATTCATTTCTCTTTCTTGCTTCTGCAAGCACTTCTATATATAGCCTTCCTAAACTACCAACTCATTCTTTTGTGGCCTCATATCTGTCACTAAGTTTCTGAAAGTGGTCCTCCATGGGCACATGCTCCTCCAGGCCTAAGCTCACCACTCCCTTCCATGATGTCCTTCTGGAATCCTCTATCACTAAGTTTATTCCTTTCTAGGCCACCTTGTCACCAGGATGGAACCTTTATCAACTCGGGTCACATTTTTTTCATGTCCTACCCAAAATGCCCAATATGGCTAAGTCCTGAAACCTTAGCTCTTTCTGTGCATATGCCATGGGTTTTCTTAAACCCTTCCTTAAACCTTATCCTACACACATTTTCCTTTCGTGCCCTTCTTCAACTGGGCCTTGCATGCCTACGCACCTTTTTATACTTAGCCAATGTTTTGGGGTCCCAACATCACCCCACACTATGCCTATTCTCTATCCATGAGGACACTTCTCCAATGAGTAAACAATTATAGTAGACTTTACTCTTGGAAAAAGAATAAGGGGATGAAGAATTTGGGAAAGAAGAAAGGAAATGGAAGTGATGGTATTAATGCAACAAGCTAGGAAAATATTTTTGCAAGTCATCCTCCAAATTTTTCCAGGCATCGACTTCATTTTGTGCTCTTTGGCAGAGGTCACCAAATAGGGCGCTTACCTCCCAAAAACTCAATCCATCTCCTTAAGCATTCATAGTGTTAAAAATTTTCTCCAACTCCTTTCCCATGTCTTCAAGTGCGTCCATCCTTCTGGTAATCTTTGGGTACAGTTCCTTCAACCGGTTTTTGATTGAACCCCTTAAGGTTTCAATGGCCATGGATTTATTTTTCACTTAGGCAAGGATTTTTTCCCTTTCCACCCTATTTCCCTTATTCTTATCTTGAAATTGCTTCAGCTCTTCTTCATGGGTGGCAACCAAGATGCTCACCACTCTATCCTTGTCTGCGCAATTATCTTGCGTAGCCTCCATAGATTGGGTAGCAATCTGGACATCCACAAGTACCTTTATATACTCAGCAATGATTGCTACCACTTTCAATTTTTCCTCCCTCTCAAAGTTTGCTACCACTTCTTCCACGGACTCCAGAGCTAACGGTTGTCTCTCCATGGGGAGAATGCACATCAGATCTTCTAAGCATTTAAGAGTGGATCCATACTTTTGCGCGGGTGACGTTAGGTCTAGATGCTTCAACATAATGGCACTTTTGATAGGCCCCATATTTTTGTATATTTCATGCACCTTCACATTCTCATCCCTTAGTTTGTGCCTCAGCTACACACTAATCAACTCTTCTTGTTTTAAGCCCTTAGCCTTCTTGGTCAACTCCTCTTCCTTCTTTTCCAGCTTTCCCTCTAGAAATCGTATCCTATCATTTCTTCCAAAGATCCTATCCTCAGTCTTAACCATGACCTTGTTTAGCGCATTACATAATTATTCATCTAATATTTTTTTGGCATTTACCAAGGGGTTGGTTCCCTTAGACTCTGGTGATGGCATGATTTCCCCTTGGTATACTTAGAACTTTGGCTCATCAATATGGGACTCAAATGCCCAAGAGAGCATCTTCCTTATCCTGGGGTATGTGCCCTCCTCATCAAGTGACTCCATAGCTACAAGTTATTTCATGGGTAAAGTGATCTGGAAGCACACGTGTAGCACCTTCCTTTGGTCATCAACATAGCCTATAACCTATCCTCATTCTGTATCAAGGATCTTCCTTCCTGAGCATGTGGCTTTGGGGAAACTCACTGCTAGACTAGGACCTCCTCTTATACTGACTTGTTCTTTGTTAACGCTTTCCTCCTTACCCTCTTCCACACTATGTTAGTGCCTTGCTCTAATTCTTGCTCTACTAAGGCCTCAATTATTTTCATTGCTTCTCTTTCTGCCAGCTCATTTACTTTCTCATGCGTAAGGTTTGGAGTTTTCTTCTTTTGCATGCTAACCTCCTCACTTCTTCCCATGTCCTGGTTTCCTTCCTTCTCCTGGTTACCCTTGCGCTACACGAAAAGGAACCCATGTCCTTTTCCACCCTCTTCTTGTAAATCGTGCACGTTGAAGACAATTATCTCTTGATGTTCTTCAAGATCATCCTCTTCATCATCATCATCCATTTTTCCTAAGTAATTCTCCAAGCTCTTAGTTTCTTCCGATTCGGTCTCTTCTTCTATCCTCTGCTTCTTTCTGAGAGGTGACTCTTCTGTAGGGGATCCGGCCTTCTATACTTGCTCTGGTAACTTCTCCTTAGTGAGGGGTTTCTCTTGCACCTCTTCTTCCAAGGTCTTCTCATTTACCAAGGATTTATTCCTGTGTGTATAGGTGCTCAGTTTGGCGCTTGCCACTGGCACGCTTACTGGCTAGGTAGTCTACACACTTGGTGCTTTTTCTTCTTCTCTTACCATTTTGTTAGGTGTAGGATTTCTTATACCCATGAGATCTTCAGGTATGGAGACATCATTCTCCAGGTATATTCCTTTCTTAAAATTTGGCCTAATGCGAAGATATACATGCGCCACGGACTTTCCTACAATTGTTAAAGGTAGGGGTTTCATGCTTCATGTGCTACGTACTTTTCCACATATGTGTGCTTCTTGTGGTATACCAGTGTCCTGCACATCTCCCTATGGTCCTAATCAACTTCACTAAGATCAAAACTTAATCTCTTTGCTTCTTTGAACCTATTAACCCCCGCTTGGAAGTACTGAGCGGTGAAGGAGAATGGGTGTTTACATCATGGGCTCATTGTTTCATCCACCAACATGAATCTGCCTATGCAAGAAGTGTTGGTACACATCGAACTCAACCTCTCCCTCTGTAATCACCGGTAGTTGCTCTGGGATTCTCGACTCTACCCTGAATGTATCCCTTAAGTGCTTATACCACTTGTCCATGCGCACCTTATGGGAGGCTATCATTTTTTCACATGTATACTTTGAAAATATATTTTCTGGTGAGGGATTTTCAGCCGGATACTCCCAAACAAACTTTTCTATCATGTTAGGCACTCATATATCCAAAAATATAATTTTCAGGAGGATATTTCCAAAGAGTATCTTGTCTCCTTCCTGTGCATTGCTGATTATTTCATCTGCAATGACATCTGATAAATTATAAATTGTGCCCTCCGATATTTTTCTGCACTCATTCAACTAGGCCTTATTCACCTGCATCCACCTTTCTTGATCATTTAACTTTGTGACCAGGAGCATGGCCATTCTCATTATGGGATCTGGTTCTGCAATATAAATATACCTTGACCCTTTCTTGTAATCATATACAGCAATGATTTCTTTGATGGCATCCTTATCTCTAAGGTCATCATTTATGCTTTCTCCCTCATAGATGAGGCCTGTAAACTTCAAAATCAGCTGAGGGGTTATGTTTATCTTGCGCCTGATGAAGTAAAAGTGGTCCTCATGCATGAGTGACATCAGCCACTAATAGAGGCACTCATGCTTTCCAAAGTAGGAATACTCATACAGTTGCAATAACCCTGCCTTCTCCAACTTCACTTTTACCTCATTGCTAAAGATGGGCAAACCCTCTGGTGTCCTTTTATTCATCAGGTGCACTAACTCCAGCGCCATTTCCTTCTCTTTTATACTTGTGAAATGGTTATAATCACTCACCACCATCTTTCTCAAATGTGATTCCCACTCCTTTCTAAGAAAAACTCCATCCGGGTACTGGATTTCTACATACCACTCCTCATTCATACTTGTGGTGGTTATTGTTGGCTCTCTGCCCTTTCCCTTACCCTTTCCCTTGCCCTTTTTCTTCTTGGGTGACACGGTTGGTTTCTTGGGTGCCATTTTCTAGGTCCTCTTCTCACTTCAATCTCTTCTTGTTACTCTACTTTTCCACTTCTTCCAACCTTAGATCTCAAACTTGTGAAGAAAAATTCTTAAACCCGTGCCCTAGTTTTTCAAATCCTAACTAGGATAATTCCTTCACAAGACGATGCCTTCTCACAACTTCTCTTACACCAGTGAAATCCCTTCCTTCTGGTTTGCAAATCCAAACTAGTTACTTACACCTAAACTCTTCAAATTTCTTCACATAGATCAGTCCTAGAATCCCTATTTTGCAGTGATGCAAAATCACTTCTTTCATCGTATACGCAAAGTAAATAATGAAATTCCTTGACCCTTTATTTATAGTTTTTCCTAATTTGTAACATTGAATGCTACCTTACCTACCACTATACTTTAACACTTAATGCGGATTTTCCACCAAAGTCTGACTTTAGCACTTTAATTCATGCACCCAACATTGCATGGAAAATTCTCCAACCTTCTGGCGTGTAACCAATTTATCTTGACAAGAGACTCTTGCGCGTGCATAACCAGAACAAAAGGCACTTCTTCTGTCATGAATTTTTCTCTTGCCTACCTCGTGTTGCTTTTGCACTTCTTCCTTTCCTATACATAGATCCCAAATGTAGCTTTATCCTTACACCAACCATCCTTTTCACCTTTCCTTGCATGTACTTTCTTCACAGGGCCATTTAATTGAGCTTTCCAATGCATTCCTTCCTAGTGCTTCACACTTCAATTTCTTCCACCTTACTCCACCCCACACTAAAAATGATGCGCAGTCCTCTACGCAGTTATAGCCTTCAAAAATTAATGAGATTACCAGTGCCCAAGGAGTAACATAAAACAACAACAAGAAAGGGAAACACAAGAAAGTAAAATGCACTAAAGAAAATCCTAAACTCACTGGTAATACTGCCTTATTTACAAACACCAAGAAGACTTATTTATAGTAGGGCTTCAACCTACTCCCATTGAAGAGTCTAGGAAATTTTGTTCCATGCAGCGCTTGTAACTAGCATGCACCTGAATCAAGGATGTATGAGATTATATATGGACCTAACCAATGGACCTTTAATTTCCTAGGGTGGCACAGAAACTTAAAATCATACAGTAAGACCATCTACCCAACCTCAAACATCTTGTTTCTAATGTGGCAAATATGCCATGCTTTTTACTTTACTTTTTATACTATTTGGCTCCACCTAGCGAGTGATCGTCTTTCATCTAGCTTCATCAATTCTCTCTTCTAGCACTTGCTCATCATCCAGCCCTCCTGCACACGTTATTCATTAAGAAGGTAACATGAACTCAACTGGCAGGATAGCTTCCATACCAAACACCAATTAAAATGGTGTGGATATGTTTAGCCCAATATAAGTTGTCCTATAAGCCCATAATATAGTTGATACCTTGTCATCCCAATCTTGTCTTCCGAAATCACAAATCTTTTTCAGGGTATGACTCATTATTTTGTTAAATGCTTCCGCAGTTCCATTTTCTTGTGGGTGATAAGGTGTAGTTTTTTTATGAGCCACCATGAACTCTACTAATAGGATCCTCATGGTCTCATTCAAGAAATGTGTACCCCTATCGCTAGTTAAACTTAAAGGGAATCCATACCTTGTGATAATGTTCTCCCAGAAAAATCTTGTTGTTGTAGCTATTATATAGTCTTTAGTTGGGGCTTCCTTTTCCCACCTTTTAAAATAGTCCATGCAAGTGATTACATAGCGTGATCTAGTCCTACGCATTGCTGGTGCAATAGAGCCTACAAATTCTATTACCCATTTCTCAAAAGGTTTGGTGCTAGGGATAGGGTGTAAAGGCATTTCATCTCTCTTTTCCTGGCTTGCCAATGCACTGATAATGGTCACATGCTTTACAATACTCATTACAATCCTTATATAGAGTTTCCCACCATAATCCTACGATTAATATTTTACATGTGGTGGCATTGCCTCCATAATGTCCACCTACACTTCCTCTATGTGCTTCCTCTATGATGGCAAAGATCTTATGTTCTAGTACACACCTATGTAAAACATCATCACACCTTAGTTTTTATAAGTCCCCACTGATCCACATGTAGGGCATGGCGCGTATGGCTAGTTGCTTTTTCTCTAATGTCTTCATCCCTTCTGGTGCCATACCTGTTTTAAGGAACACAGCGATATCCTCTAATTTTGAGGGCGCGCACTGCAACCTAAATAGTTGTGAATCTTGCATGGTATCATTAATGCTCTGTGTGTTCTCTCCTGAATCATTCCTAGAAAAATGGTCAAATCTGGAATTACATTTTCCTAGTTTGAAAACCACTGTGAACTTGAACACTTGGAATAACAACACCCAACGACATATGCACCTTTTTACGATAGGATTGTTCACCAAATATGTTAATGCCATGTGGTTAGTGTAGAAGATAAAGGTATTTTCCAGCAAATACTTCCTAAACTTATAAAGTGCATAGATCATAGACACTGCCTCGCACTCAGTCATAGTGTAATTGTGCTTTGCTGCTGTCAACTTCTTACTTGCAAAGCATAGGGGGTGATCAAAAATTCCCTCACTAGGTTGTGTAATAATTTCCCCAATGGTCATTCCAGAGGCATCTACATGAACATGGAATGGCTTATCCCAAGATGGGAAACGTAATATAGGTGTCGTGACAAGCCTATCCTTCAATGTGTGAAACACCTTTTGTTGTGCCTTTCCCCAAGGGAAGGAACTTTTATTCTGAGTAATTATTCTAAAGCTGCGGTGATCTTGGCATACCCCTTGATGAATTTCTTATAGTAGCCCATGTGTCCAAGAAATCTAGGCACTATACTTTGACTAGTTGGCTCCCCCAGTCCCACAGTAACTGCAACCTTGACAAGATCTACTAGCAAACCCTACTTACATATGATATGCCCCAATAACATTTCAAAGGGGGTAGAAAAGACACAATTCTTAATGTTCAGGGATATCCTCAACTTCCGAAACCTCTTAAACATCAACCTCAAATTATCACAATGGTCTTTTACTAGCCCATACACCGTCTAATCATCCAGATAGACCTGAATAAATTTATGGATGAAGTCCTAGAATTCCTGTACCACTATGCGTGAGAAAACAGAAAGTTCATTCTTTAACCCAAAGGGCATGACCATGTATGAAAAACTTCCCCATTTAGTGGAAAAATTTATCTTCTCCTAGTTTTCCTTTGTAATTCAGACTTGGTGGTACCCTGAAAATCCATCCATAAAGGAATAGATTTCATGCCCAGTGACTCCCTCCAAAATTTCTTCAATGAAGGGGGTTGGAAAAGGATCGATTACTCAAACTACATTCATCTCCCTATAATCCACATAGATCCTAGTCCACCCATCCATCTTGATGTTGATTACCATTAGACTTATCCATTCCAATTCTTCAATAGCTTCAATGATCCGAGATGCTATCAATTTGTCTAACTCTTCCTTTACCTTCACGCGTAAATTGGGATTCATCTGGTAGGGTCTCTTCCCCACTGGGCATGCACCATCCTTCAACATTATCCTCATCTCCCCCAAGGAATGGTAGATGCCTTTGAGCTCATGGTACCCGTACGGGAAAAAATCCTCAAATTCACGCAAAACATAAATGATCTTAGAAACTTCCTTCTCCAACCAGTAATCTCCAATTATAGATTCCTTAGGTTCTTCTCCTAAGCTGATGTCAACCTTTTTAGTTTTTAAAGGTTCATGATAGGCACCCACATGAGTATCAGTACTATCCACTACCTTGGACATCCCTACATAATGCTTAACATCCAAGCTTTCTGCTTCCTCCCTTTCAATTACATATACTAGATTTCCTTTCTCCTTTTTCACACATGCGTGCTCAAGTTGAACCTCCTATGTTTCCTCTTCTTCAAAGTGCTCCTCCAAACCTGGTTCACTAAGCAAGTCCAACAACCTATCTTCTATCATGACACTATCCCCTATGCTAAGGCACTTGACAACCTACAATTCCTTATCAACTAATGGCTTGGTACTTTGATACTCAAATGTTTGAATGAGGTCAGCCGCTAGCTCTTTCCAATTCCCTGTCTGGTGGCATGTCTCGGAATGTATGTACCATGCATGTGCATAACCCTGTAGTGTAGAATACAGTTTGTGCACCCAAAGGGATGGTGGAAAATCTTCCATGCCTTCCCTCCAGGTTCTCTCACAGTCTTGGACATGGAAAGAGGCAGGCTCCTTACCATGGTAGTCCTTAATGGTGGTGGGTGCATTGCTTCTATAGAAATGAATAGAGAAGCCAATTCTCACTTCATGTCGTTCTAAGAGATTATCTGGATGTGTTTCCCACCAGTGTGTAGTAGTTCCTATAAGGACGTAACTTAGCATCCCCCTTCATTCCTTTTCCTTCTTCCACTGAGCTTTCATCTCCTTTAAAAATATCTTAGGGAAGGCTCCTCCTGAATACTTACGTAGCTCCTTTCCTCATAGATACCGAACTATACGCACCTTTGTCACTTTTGTCACCGATCCTCTTAACTATCATCTGATTAACTCATAAGTTCCATGCACCCAATTATCACATGCTAGACTAGTGGTGTCACTTACCGACTAATCATTCTCAAACTAGATAACTCTGTTAGTATGATGGATTATCTCTGGATCCCTAATTAAGCACACATATATTCTATCCAGGACCTCCTCTCCCAAGGGTTCAGTATAGGGTGTTGATTTTCCATTAGCCAAAGGTATGATGACCCGTTCTTCCTTATTTTCAAAGCTTTTGTATCCCTTATTGAACCGAAAATCTGCATTGTTCTTATAGCACCACGGTTGCCCAAGTAATTCTTAGAAATTGTCTACCTCGGTGAGCACCAAGACTTCAAAGTCCCCAATAAACTTAGCTCCCTGAATGGTGATAGTTGCATCCTTTAAGACACCAATGGGCATTACCTTCGTTTTTTTTTCCATATACAACACATTCGAATATGGTTGTAATGTAAGTCTTCCCATATGATTCCATGCATCCAAGGTGAGAACATTGAATTTCACACTTGTGTTAATGAGGATATTACTGAGGAGACATCCATCCTCAACCGCATCTAATGTGATCTCCTTCTCATATTCAAGGGTGTGAGGGGGAAGGTTTACATGCAAGACCTACATCTCATGCTCTTCTCTGGTGCATGGTATCTTCTCTCTCAACCATGCTCCTAGAAAGGGAATAATATTCTCTTGTCTTAGCATTTTACATACCTCCTTGACCTCATCTAGGTCATCCTTGGGCACCTTGACCTTCCTTCTTTGCTCCTCCCTCCTGGACTACTCCTTTAGACACTAGATTTCTCCCTGTAAACTCAAAATGATGTCCATGGTATCTTAATATATCTCCTTTTGATGCATAACATCTAGGTACTTCCCATGTATTACTTCTTCCCTTGAGACCAAGTTCTTCTACCTTGGTATTTCCTTTACGTGCGTGGCCTCTGCTCTTGTTGTTACCATGATAGATTCCAAACCTACATCACATGTCACCCATGGCATCCATTGTGTGTCAGCCTTCTTAATGCTTACCATTTCAGCACCCTTGTCTTTCTGTTGTTATTGATTCATGTGCTCGAAAAAATCGGGGAACTCCTCATACTTGTGTTTCTTCCCACACCATGAGCACTGCAATAGGTCTTTGCACTCTCGTTTGTAATGCTCTGTAGACCCAAAATTAAAACAGGTTCCACATGGGAACTCATTTCTTCCTCCATTTTTACCATGATCACAAAATCCTCAATAAATCCCCTTCTGCATGTACCTCCATCTACGCGCTCCTCATAATGGTGATCATCACCTTTAGAACTACTACCAATGTTGGTCTGGCGCACCCCATGATCAATGGCCTCAAAGATCTTGTCAATAAACCTACAATCGTTAGTATCAAGGTTTGTAGAGGAGTATATCTTACAATATCAAGATACATTCTTCCGAATCACGCATTGTAACAAGGGGCATTTACTTGCATCATGGTCCCTATGAAAAATTTCATAGTCTACTATCATGGCGCATACTATCCTATGGGGGAAACTATCCTTGACATTCCCCTCTACTTCCCAATCTATACACCATATACCACTACGAGTCTCATGGGCTGAGTTCATAGATAACTTCTCCATCTACTTAGCCATAGCAGCAATCTAAGCTTCCAGAAAAGGGCTAACACCACTATCAAAACTTTCGACAGCTTCAGTGCACAGAGCATCCTCTAACGCCTTGCGCGGATCTATGAAATTTTTATGATATAGAGCTCTTCTTAAAGGTGTTATCAACCCCCCAAAAAACCATTGAGCATGTTGTGAAGGGTGAATGTCATATGATAATTTAGATAAGAGATTTTAAAATGCACATCATACTCCCGTACTCAAACTCAGGGATGTGGAATTCTTCTAAGAAGGTGTTCTTTAAAGTAGTATAATCCAAAACCATTTGATGAGGGTCATATTTCCTATACTAGCTATGTACACGCCCATGTAACATCATTACAAACTAACTAGCCTTCCACTCCGGGCTTGTGATCCCCTTTGTGTGCCATAACAGTTCACACTTGTGAACATGTTCTATAACATCTTCAATACCTCTATAATCTATCAAATGTAAATACATCTCAAAGAATACTTGAGGGGGTTGTTAGATCCATTGTTCTCCTGAGCTAGAGCCTTAGTTACCTCCATTGTTTCCTTCACCTTTGGATCCACCACATCCACCAGGTATTGTGCCTCCTAAGACATCAGAACCACCAGGTCATGTTCCTCCTGACCCACCAGATCCAATAGGTCTTGTAGTGGTCGTGCCAAGTTTCCCCAAATTTCTACTGAACTACACATAAACGGTCTGTGATAATTCCCCACTACCATTAGTCTACCCCACGCCACTCCTAAATGTGAGACCAAAGGCTTGCGTACTTTCTTCTTATCCAAAACTTCCTCCGAATACTAGAATATGTGTAGCCATAGAAGTGGGAAATGAAAAATTATATCTCTTGGGCACAGATCTATCACTCCCACTAATACCAACTGGGTCAATGATACTCATTCCTTGATCTAGAACAAAAAGCACCATGGTTTGGTCACTAGGTGGGTTCAGATATGTGCTAATGACTCTTCTTTCTCCATGCGATGAACTCTCATCAGAAGCTGAAGGGATCTCTCTTATGTGCTTGCCAAGATGGGGTAGCACAGACTACTTAGGTTCCACATCCTCTGTGTGAACCTCAACTCCTTCCCATAACATCTGGCTCTATAGATCCATCACATTTGTAACCTCGTGTTGTCTAGCAATCTCCCTTTCATGTGCTTCACTATACTTGAGCCATCTCTCCTCCCTTTCTTTCTCTATCATAATATCTACCATCTTCCTCCACCCTAGCTTCCTCTGCCAGCACCCAAAATGGTTTAGCTGGCCATTGGAAATGCCTCTAAACTCAAGGTAACAATCAAGATATTCATTTCCAAGGAATAGCATGCAGAAATGATCCTCTGGGTTCCCTCAAGAACTCAAACTTAGCAACTTCCAAACAAGAATACGTGGAAATAGCATATTCCAGAGTGTATCTATCTAGCACTCCCTTCCATCAATGATCCACAGCATGAGTCCATGTCTAATCTGCATCCTGTAACCTTGGGTATTATTCTTGCATCCACATACGTGATCTATAATACCAGATTGATCTAGACGCATATGCTGAGATCCATTCATACAATTCTACTAGAAAGCAACAGAAAAAAGTTTCATATAAATCATGGTAGAGGTTATGTTTTATCCATCTACATGCATTAAACTTAGAGCCAGTGCTGAATCTCTGAGAAAATTAATCCTTCATGCTCTTACACCAAGATTCAACACTTTCAAGGTTAAACGCACTTTCATCACTTAATGCATAGATCATGATGTATGTCATTTCCCACTACAAATTTTAAAAAGGTCCTTGTAACGGAACCACGATATATTCATTTTCACACCCATCATAAAGGAAAGAAATCCCATGCACATCGGCCTCTCACCCAGTGGGCACTGGATGCTCACCCGAGGCACGAGCGAGTGCCAAGTCTCTCTTTTATGTGATTTTAGTGGGAAACATCATCTATGATCTAATTTTAAGAGATTTGAGAGGTAATAAGACATACAAGCACCATAGAACTCAGAATGGCTTCTAGATCCTTGCAGTCATTCCAGACAGAAAAGATCTTAACAGATTATAGAACTTCCACCAAAATAGAAGGAAGTTGTACAAGCATTCATACTTAGTTCATAAACATAAATGAAAAAGAGCTATGAAGAAGGATGTATGCGTTAGAACCATTAATGTTCATATTCACATAAACTGATAACCTCATTAGATTCATTAGGCCCATTACATAATGTCATATAAAGGCAAACCACAGTCATGCATTATAACTGGATTCATATGGCTAGGCTCTCAAAAGAAAATGTAAAATCCCCAAACCCTTGATACATCCTTTCCTACACTTATTTACCCAAGCTAATAGATTCCTTGCAGTATTACTGCAGAGTTCCACCCTCTATTCATTTATATTTCTTGCTTCTGCAGGTACTTGTATATATAGCCTTCTTGAACTGCCAACCCATTCTTCTGCAGCCTCATACACATTTCCAAGTGTCTAAAATTGGTCCTTTATGGGTGCATGCTTCTCCAAGACTAAGCTTACCACTCCTTTCCATGATGTCCTTCTAGAATCCTCTATCGCTAAGCATATTCCTTTCCAAGCCACCCTGTCACCAAGCTCGCACCTTTATCCACTCAGGTCTCATTTTTCTCATTTCCTACCCAAAATGCCTAATATGGCTAAGTCCTAAAACCTTATCTTTGTCCACGTGTGCCACAGGTTTTCTTAAACCCTTCCTTAAACCCCATCATGTGCACATTTTCCTTGCATACTCTTCTTCAACTAGGCCTTGCACACCTACGTGCCTTTTTGTACTTAGCCAATGTTTTGGAGTCTGAACAATTAACAATCACCTTGGAATCTAGATTGAAATGAGCCCCACATGCGAGCACGATATCAACACACTAGACAAAGATATGGAAACCCCCTAAAAATGCATTTCCATAGTCTTTGATCAATTAGGAAATGGGAGTAGGGCTATCGCATCCTAGCCTACTCCAAAAGTCATTAAGGTTGAGGTGTTGAGTTTTACTATCCATGATATCAGGAAATTAAGTTTCTAATGAGGAGAGATTCTCATCCCTTTGTATTGAATATTCATTGTGACAAAGATAGGAAGAGAAACAACCTTTAACTGAATGTTCAACAATCCCTGCAAGAGAAAACACAAAGGCACAGATGTGGGCAATGGATACTTTGTAAGAACATGAGTAGGAGAAAATGAGAAAACAAGTGTGAGAAAGGAAGAATAGTTACACTCCTTTAAATAGCCATCAATTCAAATGAAGGAGATAGAAAACAATGAATGTACAATAAATAACCTCGTGTCGACTTAAAAAAGGTGATACACGGGAAATACAAAAAAACTTGTCCCGGACAGTCCATGGGACATGGGGACACGAGGGACATGTGTAGCTGAAATTTCCAATCTAAGAAGAATGCAAAAAAAGTGGGTTTGGAGATCACAGAAGGTCTATGGGACATATGGGATGCATGGAGCTGATTCAGTTGATGGGTAAGTAGAGAGGATAAAGTAGTGAATCGGTAAACAGGAAGCCCGATAGTACTTGGGACATGTAGGACAAAAATGTGTTACTAAGTTGTAAATCATCAAAAATGACTCCAAGGACTTGATTTTTCTAATTTTTTGAATTTCTCCCTTCAATTAAACACTTCCAAAGGACACCTCTTCAAAAATTTGAAAATTTATCTTAAGAAAGAAGGGAAATTTTGAAAGAGTGACAACAACTGGATCTTTCTAGGGATGACTTGACTAGGACAAAGGAATGAGGAAAGATCAAGAACCAAAAGAAAACTATGGGGAAAATAGACTATTTTCTTATCCATTGGGAAAATAGAGTCAAAGACAAAAAAATACACAAGATAACACACAAAAGGGAAAAGGAAACAAGACACAAGGGAAAAATAAAAATAAGAAATTGTACATAATATACAAAAGGAACTACCTAATGACCTAGGAATTGAAAAATTTCAAATACTACCCACTATAAGGAAGTGGGAGAGGAGATCCATCCATATAATCCAAATAGAAATAATTTTCTCCAGAAAAATGTCTTATCTTGAAAGGACCAAGCCAAAGAGAATCAAACTTACCATGGCTTCCATGAGGCTCATGCCTTTTATCCCACAGTAGGAAAATTTTTCCCACTTGAAAATCTCTTAGTCTGGTCTTTTTGTAAACAAATATTTCACATTCTATTAGTGAGCATAGATTCTATCAAATCCTTGTTTCCTATCCTCATCCAGCTTTTAGAGATACATGATCCTTTTATCTAAAGAACTGATGAAACTTGAATCCTCAATAGCCTTCATCATGTGCAAGGCTGGAAATTCAATTGTTACTGATAGCTGAGCTTCAACACCATATAATACTTGAAATGAAGACATTCTAATGGCTCTTAAGGGTGTAATTCTATCTACTCAAAGGGCATCATAGAGCTTCTTGTGTCAATTCCTTTGAGAGTCATTGAAAATATTTCAGATGATGTTTACCAAATTCTTATTTGTTGATTCTTCTTGTCCATTCCCCTGGGGGTAATAATCTGAAGAATGAACAAGGGAAATTCCATACCTGTAGCATAAATCCATCAACTCAGAAGAAGAAAAATTGGAAGCATTATTAGTTACAATTGTATTTGGTATTCCAAATCTTATCAAGATGTTCTCCTTGAAAAAATTACACACCACTTCTGAGGCAGTACTTTTGATTGGATTGACTTCTCCCCATTTTGTGAAGTAATCTATAGTAGTTAGCACATGAGTGTGTCTAGCACTGGAATGTGGGTTGAGAGTTCCAATAAAATCCAATCCCCTATATTGAAAAGGTTCATTAATGATTACTAGTTTGAGTGGTAAAGCAGCCAATTTAGGCCTCCCAACAAAAGTTTGACAGGCTTCACACTTTCCTACCCACTTTGATACATCTTGGAACAATGTTGGCCAATAGTACCCTGCACAAAGAATTTTTTTAGTAGTGAAAACAGATGAGAATTCCCTGCACATGCTTGATCATGAAAATAAGTGAACAATTTCTTCTGTTTATCTTCATCCACACATTTAAAGAATCTTCCATCAGTTCCTTGTTTGAACAAAGAATTTTCCCACAATACGTACTATGCAGACCTTAGCTTAATAGCTCTCTTTTTCTTGGCACTTAAGTGAGATTGAAATTCTCCATAAGTAAGAAAATGTGCAATATCAACATACCACTCATCTGTTGAACTATGAAAGAGAACAACATGAACATCAAACCCTTATGTGGATAATTCCTCATCAGATCCCTCATCAATAAGTTCAAATAATCCGTTACCGCAGACTAGCTTTATTGGCATGATATCAAGGTCGTATTCCTGAACCTTTACCACCCAATTGCCTCTCTTAGTTTTAAACTCCTGTTGTGTATGAATAGAATTAATAGTTGTATTAGGTACAAATACAACAGAGTGAGAATTAAGGACATAAAAATGAATTTACTTGACAGCTTTGATTACCCCAAAATCATGCTTCTCCATCAAAGTATACTTCAATTCATGAGCTTTCAATATGTAGCTCATGAAGGCTATCGGAATTTCATGATTTCCAGAATTTTTTTGAGTTACTATAGCGGCCAAATTACTCTCAGTAGCATAGCAATAGATAATAAAATCCTTGTTGAAATCAGGACATGCTAGGATAGGAGTTTTAGCAATAGATCTCTTGATATCCTTGAAGGATTATTTCCCTTTGGAAGTCTAGCCAAAAAAAAAAATCCCTTACATCATATGAGCAATGCTCATAGTCAGTTTTACAAAATATGGAATGAATCTCCTCAAGAAATTTATATTTCCAAAGAAAGAGTGAACACTCTTTTTTCTTGTAGGAAGAAGAATTGTTGCATTACTTGAACTCTTTCTGGATCTATCTTGATCCCTTCTTTGGAAACAATATACCCAAGAAACTTTCCTTCAGTGACACATAAGACAAATTTCTTAGGGTTAAGGGATACTCCGTGTTCTCTACATTTTTGAAGGACTAGTTCAAGATATTGAAAGTGATTTTCCCTTGTCTTGGAAAAAACAATCAAATAATCAAGATATACAATGATTTATTTCCCTTTGAGACTACCAAAATCTAATTCCATTTCCCTCTAGAAACTAGCACCAGCATTGATAAGACCAAATGGCATCCTCTTGTAGGCAAAGGTGCCCCAAGGAATAGCAAAAGCAGTCTTGTGTTGATCTAGGGTACTGACTTCCACTTGATTGTATATGGAGAATATGTCTAGCATGGACAAAATCTCAGCACATGTGATAGCGTGTAAGATTTTATCGATCATGAGGAGAGGATAGTTGTCTTTTAAAGAATCCTGATTCAAATTTTTGAAATCCACACAAATCTGAATCTCACCATTTTTTTCTTATTGACACAAAGTTGGCGATCCTAGTTGAATGATGTATAGGAAAGATAATTTTTTCTTATAGTAACTTTTGAATCTCCTGGCGAATGGTGTCATAAATATTGGGATTGTATTCTCTTTGCTTCTTTCTAAAAGGTTTAACCCCTAGTTTCAAAGGAATATAGTGTTGCATCTCTTTTGGATGAAAGGCTTTGAGATCATCATAGGAATAAGTGAGGATGTCAGCATACCTTTTCAATAGGTTCATTGCTTTCTTCCTTTCTTCTTGAGTGTTTCATTTCCCAATATTTACCATATTGGGTTCATCATTACTCCAAATATTGACCTTATCATACTCGGTAGATTGATGAGTCCCTTGAGAAGCCTTAGATTTGATGTACCTATCGTGTTTATCAAATAGATCCTCTTATCTCACTAATCCTTTGGGTATCTTGTTACCCCTCAGCTTGATACAGCCATTCTAATCCATTTCTTCCTTGATATCATCTCTGTTGGGGGGAACATAATCTCTAGGAAGTGTCTCACTTCCTTCAAAATATAATTTATTAAAGTTATCCTTAAGCTCTAGGAAAGAGAGTAAGTGTTTGTCATCATTTAAAACTTTCCAGTTGTTTGCATTATCCGGCACACTAGGCCTATGAATCATTTCAATGGTAAATTTCTCCTAAGATAAATCTAAGTGAGGAATCAATAAAGATCTTGAAATAGCCATAGAATCAACCCTAGTGTTCTTTTCTCTTGGTAAAACCTCAATTGAAAAAATGTCAAGAAATTAATGTAATCCCATATAAGACTCTTATAATGTTTCAATATCTTATTCTTGACTTAGAAAAGATCCCTGACCTGTTTCACAATAAACTCAGCATCACTATGATCATGAAGATTCTTCATTACCATTTATTTTCATATGTTCAATCCAAGAAGGAGAGCCTCATATTCAGTTGTGTTATTTGTATTCTCAAAATAAAGTTTATATGAAAATGGATGAATCTTCTCTTCTAGAGAGATTAACACTACACCAGCTCCAAAACCGGATGAAGATCAACTTCCATCAAACTCTAAAGTCCAAACATCATTAGGATTATGAATCATTCCCTTAGGAATTTTTTCCTCATCCTTTGACATGATCATATAGTCATCATGCCCTATATCTTCATAGAGTATTTGTGCTTTTAGGTTGTCAGTATTTTGTACAATGTATTCAGTCTGCCTTTCTGGTAGCACTATTTTCATTTTTCCATTGACCGATATGAGAGCATGTGACCAGTTAATTTGACTTTCACCTCCCACTTCTCTAAAAAAAATTCCACTAAGTAACATACCATATGATGGAGGAATATCAGCCACTAAAATAGTGGTTTAAACCCTTTTCTCTAGAAAATCAGCAAAAGCTACTTGTGCATCTTTGATTCTTCCAACCAATGGGACTTCCCTACTCTCCATTGAATAGCAAGAACCAAAATTATGTGTTAGAGTCAGGCCTAAGGTGTGAGATAATTTTGTAGGCATCACATTTTCTTATGCTCCTGAGTCAATAACACAATTACTGAGTTTGTGGCCAGTTGTGAGAAGCATTAAATAGAATGGTTCAATTTTCTCATTAGATGAGGAGACTGCAGCCACAAGAATTTGTTGAGATGAGGGGGAGGGAGTGGGTAATAGACCTTTAGAAGTATTGGGTGAAGCTCTAGATTTGGAATTGACAAATTTCACCACCTTGGCAAAAGCATTTCGGTGAGTTTGGTAAAAAATTTCCTCTGATATTTGAATCTTTGTCCTTTTAATGTGGTCAATGATATCAAAAGATCTAGAGGTGAATGAGCCATCATTACTAGGAATGAGGAAATCTTTGGACTTATCTGGTTTAGGAGTTATAGGACAAGAAGTTTTGGAAGTGGGGGTGGAAGGAGAAGAACTAGAATTGATAACCTTTTGTGTGGAGGTAGCAGGAATAGGGGATCCTCTCCTTACAACCAATGGAATAGTTACAGGGACTTCCTTAGATGTTTTAGAGAGTTGTACCATTTTTTCCTTTTTTTCATTTGCTCCCAACTCATAACAGCATGTGACTCACTATTTATACTAGCCACTACTTCATTATATTTATCTTCATCATCCACACCTTCAGCAGTGAGGAAATTGACTTGGAAGTCATGAAGCTCTTCCTGCTCTTCATCAACCTCTTCTTCAGGTTCCTCATAGTCTTCATTCTCCCCCTTGTCATCAAGTTCTTGAACTTCACAGGCTGTATTGACCGGAACCTTGATGAGTGGGCCTTCAATAGCCAACCTAGGTTGATAAGAGGGCAAACGATTCCTAGGCTGAAAATTATTCCCTGGAATATCTTGGTAAGGAGCATAATGAGCCATTTGTTTCTTGATAGCAATAGTGTCGTTTGCCAACTTCTACACTAAATGATCAGAATTGGCTCCCGAGGAGGAAGAAGAAGATGATTTAAGTTTGGAGGGTTATTTTTTTAATTTACCGGACATGATTAGATTATCTTCAACACTGATATCCAATCATTTATCATCATCTAGAGTTGGAATATTAGCCCTTATTAGTGCATAACTTACTTCAGGAAACTGAGCATTGAGAAAACAAACACTTTTGGATTTGATCTACAGAACAAGTGGCTTGTGGGATTTTATGAATCAAATTGTTGAATTTGGCCATAAACTCCCTCATGGGTTCATATGGATCCTTTTTTATATGAGAAATTTGGGCCAAGAGGGCATGCACATCTTTAGCAGGTTTAAAACATTGCTCAAACTGAGTTGTCATGGTAGTCCAAATAGTAGTTGAACCAGCTGGAAGGTGATAAAACCAGTCAATGGCATTATCTTATTTCTGTAAAGAGCTTGATAGAAACATCCTCATGTTCAACCCCAAGGATCCCACATGCTACAATGAAAGACGTAATATGCTCATCTAGGTGTACTTTTCCGTCACCTTGAAATTTAGGAAAAAATTTCCTATTACCTCCGGGTAATTCGTGCAATGGTTGAGGAAGAGAAAGAGGTCTAACACGTTTTCCCCAAGGCATTGGTGTTGCCATCCTTGGAAATATTGACAGAAGGGGAACTATAACTCCTATAATTACTAGAGCATGAAGACTAGGGCTGGTTTGATCTTGAGGGTTGATGTTCTTAAAAAAATTGTCTTTCGTAGGAGGTGTGCTCGAAGACCTAGTTCTTTTATTATTTATTTCTAAAGAAAGAGAGAAGCCCTGATGTTTTAGAGTTTGAAAATGGGAATCTTCAACACTAAGGGTTCTTTCACCACATGTATATATTTTATCCACCAGTTTGCAAATTGGTCTTGAATTTATTCAGAAAGGGATACATTGAAACGAAAATCCCCATTAAAGACACCAAAAATTGTTGGTTTTTGAATTAGTAGTTTGGAGTGATCAATAGTCAGGGGACAGCGAGTCCCTCCTCCTAATGGGATAGGTTCCCTTATTGAAAGTGAGCAATAAATCCTATATACAAATATACATCTTTTTTTATTGACGAGGACTTCTGATACTTTTAAATGTTCCATACCAATATAGATTATCAATACACAATAATACAAGAACAAAGAAACTAGAAGGGAAGAACATAACAGTAATTTTAGGTAATATAGATAGTATAATATAACCTTACACGGACTTGACAAGAGAGATATAGAATATAATCATTCACATTTTCAATATCAAATATAATTCCATAGACACAAAGTTCTACAAATCATATCATAAGAACACAAAGTTTCTTAACATGAAAGAATGATGATTCACAAATTTTAGACAAGAAAGAAAAGATAGCGGATGAGGATTAGAGATAAGAAAATTCTTCTATATTGATTACTTTTAACTCAATTTACATTTCAAAAGCATTAGAATCCTGCCTCCTTAAACAATGGCATAGAGAGCCCATTAAATAGTTTACAAAAATAGTTACATTTGGTACCAACTTCTTTTAATCTAGGAGACTAAAGACTATTTAAGAAATACATTAATTAGAATGGTCTTTAATCAAATATTACAGTATAATCTTCTAGACTTCGATTTAAAATAAGTGTCCTAGGATCTCAAAGTAGAAACATCCAAAGGAGGATTAGAAGTGATAACTGTCTTAAGAATCCGATGTATAAATATTTTCAATTCTTCAGCTATCTCCATGCACTTTGGAATGGTGGTGTTAGAGGTGGAATGAGTCCATGTATCAAGGAACTTCTCCATATCCTTCTTAATCTCTATGTTTTCCAGAAACTCCTTGTTTGCCTCGGTGATAGATGATTGAAGGGAGCAGACCTCATTTATCTTTTCTTTAGATATTGACTCTTCCAGGAAGAGATCTTTCTTGAAAAAGGTGCTAAACTGAGCCTTGATCTTCTATATAGAAAAGTGATTACCTAAGGCTCCATTCTAGATTTGACAATGAATATCTTGGAAGGTAAACAGAACATAATCCTTGAAATCTTCTCCTTTTTTCCATATTTTAAAGAGAAAATCAATACAAAACTATGATTTGTTTAAGATAAAATCTTCCAAAGTACCTTCTCCTGGCCTCAAAGTCATCTACGTAATCAACCCAATAATCTTCACTATCAACAAGGTGATTGAAAACTAATCTGATATTCTTAATAGTATATCCCTTGATATCAAAGTAAGTCCTAGACTTGAAGTGATGAAAGGGTAAGAGGAGCAATGGTTCTATCAATGTTCTAAGCATTAAGGGTTATACTACATGTATAATTTCTCAAGTTGAAAGGGAAATGGATGCCAACAATCTTTTTATCTTTGCAAGTCTGGTGAATTTTTTCTAACTACCTGTGAATATCAACCACGGCCATGTTGTCATTACAAAACATAGGAATCTTTATAGGAGGACCTTCATAACCAGCCATCATGATATATGAAAACTTTCTAAATTGAGTGAAAAAACTCCCATATTCAGATATCAAGGTCTTTGCTTCCTCATAAAATCTTCGAGCAGCATTTCCTTTCAAAAGTCTCACAATGTACATGGTGAAAGCATCATTGACTCCTGAAGTGATGATTGTTGAATTTGAGATTTAATTGAGGACAATGTTCATATATAGGATTATCTTTCTTATATTCGATGTAAGAGAAACCAAGCCATTCCCATGATGCTACAATAGTACACATGAGATAGGAGGACATGTAGAATGTCTTTGTTCTTTGAACATTGAGAAACTGGTCCATTAAATTTTCACAGATTATATCGCCCCAATTCAAATTTTTCTTCCCTTCACAAATGATATTGATATAAGGACACATCAAAAAATGAAACTCATTTGTGGAGGTAATTCCCATGATCCTATCCATAAGAGTGATTATTTATGAAAGGTATTCCTCTAAATCAACCCTAAACAATGACTTAGAAAGTCAGGATGCTCCTTTCTTAGGGTTCTTTAGCCATGATTTAGCTACCCTAGTCTTATATTTCTCACTTTCATGATCAAATAGTGTATGTGCTTGAGCAAGAGTGATGACATTAGCATCTTCCAGCACTAGGATGCATAGGTCAGCATAGATAGCATCATAATCTAATAGTACAACCACTTCACCATGAACATTAACAATCTCCTTGGAATCTAGATTGAAACAAGCCCCACATGCGAGAACAATATCAACACACTAGAAAGAGATAAGGAAACCCCCTGAAAATGAAATTCCATTTTCTTTGATCAATTGGGAAATGGGAGTAGGGATATCACATCCTATCCTTCTCTAAAATTCATCACGGTCAAGGTGTTGAGCTTCAATGTCCCTGATATCAGGCACAGAAGTTTCTAATGAGGAGAGATGCTCATTTCATTTATATTGAATATTCATTGTGATAGGGATAGGAAGAGAAACAACCTTCAACTAAATGTTCAACAATCCCTGCAAGAGAAAACACAGAGGTACTAACATAGGAAATGGATACTTTGTAAGAATGCGAGCAGGAGAAAATGAGCAAGAAAATGTGAGAAAGGAAGAATAGTTACACTCCTTTAAATAGCCATGAATTTGAATGAAGGAGAGATAAAACAATGTATATGCAATAAATAACCCCACGATGACTCAAAAAAGGTGTTATGTGGGAAAGACAGAAAAACTTGGCCTAGACGGTCCATGGGACACAAGGACACGAGGAACGTGTAGAGCCGAAATACCAAATCCAATAAGAATGAAGAAAAAGTGGGTTTGGAGAGCACATACAGTTAATGGGACATGTGGGATGCGTGGGGATGATTTATCTTATGGGTAAGAAGTGCTGGTAAAGCAGTGAATCGGTGAACAAGAGGCCTGACAGTACTTGGTACATGTGGGACAAAAATGTCCTACTTTGCCACAAATCATTAAAAATGACTCTAAGGACTTGGTTTTTCTAATTATTTGAATTTCTCCCTTAACTTAAACACTTCCAAAGGACATCTCTTCAAAATTTTGAAATTTATCTTAAGAAAGAAGGCAAATTTTGAAAGAGTGAAAAAACAACGCTACTTCTATCATGGTTTTCTTACCCTTTCCCTTATTATTCGTAGATGTGGTGGTTGCTTTCTTGGGTGTCATTTTTCTAATTACAAATTTAGACTTCAAAATTAAAACCCTACATGGTTATGGTGTACCATAGGTGCTTAAATATTCTTACCCTGATTCTTTGCTTCATTGTTAAATGTTCACTTCTCTCTCAAATCCCTCCACTCTTTTCTTCCCCTCATACTCTAGTTTTCCCTTCAAACCTACAAGCCCTAGATCCAAATTGGGAACCTTTAAGAATTATTTTTCTCCAACCCCTAGCCCTAAAATTTCATCTCTAAACCCCATATCCTTCTATCCACATGTCTCATTTTTGCGCTC
Organism: Taxus chinensis; assembly: GCA_019776745.2. NCBI lineage: Eukaryota > Viridiplantae > Streptophyta > Pinopsida > Cupressales > Taxaceae > Taxus > Taxus chinensis. The sequence goes on along the minus strand of CM034150.1, from coordinate 286,544,683 downwards.
ACACTTCCTTTAAAGGAGCCCCTATCAATTTATGGAAAGTCTTCTCTAGTTTGTCTAAGTTCTCTTCGCACAAGCTCTTCACAATGATTCTCAATCAAGTCACTCTTAATGGCCAAAAAATATTTAACATGCAAGGTAAGAATGAACTCACTTATATCCTCTTTTATATATTTTTAAAAAAAAACATTTATTTCTACTCACCTACCATGATACTGTAACTTTAAATACACTTTTTAATTTTTCTGCGCTTTTCTCTACTTTCTTCCACGCGTGGAAATTATAACCTTCTAAGGAGCTACTACTTATGGGCCACATACATCATAGTTAGCACTTTCCTACGCTGCAAAACATATTCCTATGTGTCATATACCAAGTATCTCAACCTGGTGTTTCCTACCTCATGTTACACTATGTAGCCTCTTCCTTGTGTGGTCTTCAATCTGAGCAATTTTTATCAGCACCATTATTCTTATCACCTACAACACCTTTTTATTTCACTCACACATATCTTTTACAAAAAATCCCACCTTTCTACCATCTCCTGCACATCTTTGGACACTTTTTCACCCACACACACCTAATTCATGCCACACTAAAAGTATGTGCGGTCCTCTTTACATCATCTCATTAAATGGTAATTAGCTCCCTACATGCAAGGACACTTATTACAAAAAAAACATGAAAATAAAAAATAAGACATGGAAGAGGAATCTAATCTAAGTGGAAATACTACCTTATTACAAAAAATAGAAGAATCTTGTTTATGGTAGGGCTTCAACCTAATCCCATTGAAGTAACTGGGAAACATGGTGACATTCAGTGTCTACGATTGACATGTGCTTGATTCAAGTATCTTGCTTACTACAAATGGTCCCAACCAATGTACCTTCAACTTTCCTGGATGGTGCACAAACTTGGAGTCATACACATGGACCATATTTCTAACTGTAAAATATTTTTTCTTGATGTGCCTATTATGTTAACCCTTTTTTGTGTTATCTCAGTCTTCTAGATCCAACACGTAATAGTGCTATGTTCATCTAATTGCATTATTTTCTCGATGCACTCTTCCACATCATTTTCATCTAACAAACCAACTATGCACACAATATATAGGGATGGTAATAAAAAATCTACATGTAGTACAGCTTCTGTGTTAAACACCAACTAAAAGGACATGGTCTTGTTCATCCTTTTATATGTTGTTCTATAAGCCCAAAGTACATTTGATACTTTATCATCTGAGTCCTTCCTTCCAGCATCACAAATATTTGTCAAATTTTGTCCTAAAATCTTGACAAAAGCTTTAGTAGTGCCATTAACTTGAGGGTGATAAGGGGTAGTTTTATGGTGTGCCACTATAAACTCTTCTAGTAGAATTTTAATTATCTCATTCAAAATATAAGTTCCTCTATCAATGGTTGAGCTTAATGAAAACCCATACATGTTAATGATATTTTATCAAAATAACCTTATTGATGTGGCTATAGTACAATCCTTCGTAGGCGCAACCTCTTCCCACCTAATCAAATAATTTGTGCATGTAATTATGTATCATGCCACAGTCCCATGCACGAATGGTGAAATAGGTCCTACAAAATCAACAACTCACTTTTCAAAAGGTTATGCACTCGCTATGGGTAATAATGGAATTTCATCTCTATTCCTAGGATTTCTAAGGTATTGATAATGATCACATGCTTTTACATAATCCTTGGTATCTTTGTACAATGTCTCCCACCATAATCCAGCTATAAGGAGCTTGCATAGAATCATATCTCCTACATAATTTCCTCCTGCGATGTCATCAAGAGCTTCCTCCATAATAGCCTTGCACTCATGTTCCAAAACACACCTACACAATACCTTGTCTCTGCCCATTTTATACAAATATTTTACAAAAATATGGTATGGATCAGCCCAAATAGCAAGCTAATTTTTTTCCAATGTCTTCATCCTGTCTGGTATAAGTTTACTGCCTAAGACTACTATTATGTCCTCTAAATCTACAAGAGTGCAGTTCAACCTAAATAGTTGTGCATTAAGCATAGTGTCTTTAATACTTTGTGTATCCTCCCAAGAGTTGTTCCTTGATAAGTGATCAGGTGCCAGATTGCTCTTTTCTAAATTGCAACAAATGTAAAATCAAATTCTCTATAGAGAAGTATCCACTGGAAGATGCGCCCTTGCAAAATAGGTTTATTGACTAACTATTTCAATGCCATATGATATGTATAGAAAATAAATTGTGTGGCCAACAAGTATTGTCATAATTTTTGAAGCGCATAGATCATATACAATGCCTCACACTCTATGGTAGTATAATTATGTTCTACTGGTGTTAACTTTCTACTCACAAAGCATATGGGGTGATCTATGTTTCCCTATCTTGGCTATACCAAGACTGTTTCATTAGCCATGTTAGATGTATAACCATGTACATAAAAGGGTTTGTCCCATGAAGGAAAGCACAAGATAGTGGCAGTGGTTAATCTTTCCTCTAGGGTCTCAAATGCTCATTTTTACACATCACCTCACTAAAAATTTATCTTGGCCTTGAGCAATTCTTCCAGGGGTGTGAAAATATTTGCATATCCTTTGATAAATTTTCTATAATAACTAGTATGTCCCAAAAACTCACGCACCTCACTCTTGTTGGTAGGTTCTTCTAATCCCAAAATCATTGCTATCTTTGTCAGATCTACCAACAGTCCATTCTTACAAATTATGTGCCCAAGAAAGGTACCAAAATATGTAGAAAAGATACACTTCTTAATGTTAAGAGAGATGTTTAATTTCTTTCCCCTCTCAAACATGAGCCTCAAATTATCATAGTAATCCTTAACAAGCCCATAGACATTCCAATCATCCATATATACCTATAAAACTTTATGGATGAAGTCATGAATTGACTACACAACTATGCACAAAAATATGGCTGGCACATTCATTAATCTAAAAGGCATAACATTATATGCAAAACTTCCCCATTAAGTGGTGAAGGTGGTATTTTCTTGGTCCCGGTGTGTAATGCACACCTAATGATAACATGAGAACACATCTATGAAAGAATATATTTCACACCCTGCATCTCCCTCAAGGATCTCCTTTGTGAATGGTGTAAGAAAAGGATCTATGATACATGATGCATTTAGTTCCATGCAATCCACACAAATCTTGATCCTCCCATCCTCCTTTATGATAATAACCATAGGGTTAAGCCACCCATATTCTTCAATTACTTCAATGATGCAAGACTTAAGCATCTTATCAATCTTTTCTTTCACCTTCACATGCAGGTTTGAATTCATCATATAAGGCCTCCTCTAAACAGGTTTCTCACCTTCCTTTAGTTTAATATTCATCTCTCCTAATGAGGGATGCACTCCTTTCAACTCATGATAGCCTCTTGGAAAAAAATCTTGAAAGTCACGCAAGAGCCCTATGATCTTTACTACCTCCTGTTCTGACTAGTGATCCCTAATTATGACCTCCTTATGCACATCCTCAGTGTTAATGCTAATATTCTTTGTCTTCATTGGAGCATGGTACGGGTGTTCCTTTTTAGCTATAGTATCCAGTACCTCATGCGCACCATCTATGTGACTAATATCCAAATTCTCCACCTCTTCATCATCAATCAGATAGACTAACTTACCAATATATTTATCTTTCCAAGCATGGCCTAATTACACTTCTTCTATGTCCACTATATCCAAGCACGCCTCAAGATCAAGCTCTCCAAGTAACTAAAGTAGGAGCCCCTCAGATTTTGCACTATCCCCGAGAGTGATGTGCTTCATAATCTATAACACCTCGTGTACAAGTGACTTATTAGAAAAACCATCAAAGGTATGAACAATACCTACAGTCATCTCACACCAACTTACATTATCCCTCTTATATTCAGCATGGACATACCATGTGCGCGCATCAGCACAGAGTGGAATAGAACTTATGTACCCAAAGAGATAGTGGTAATGCCTCTTGGCCTTACATCCATTATATATCATAGTTATGGATGTGTACCAAAGCAAGATTCTTCCCATCATACTCATATATAAGTGTATGTACATTGCTCCAAGTGAACCTTGTTGAAAAGGAGATTTTCACTTCTAACCATCCCAACAAGTTATCTCTTTGTATTTCCCACTAGTGCATTGTTGTTCTGCGTAATTTTTTAAACTAGCATATTCCTTATATCACCCTCATTTTTCCAATTTTCTTCCACGACGTGTAAGAAATATTTGGGATTTTATTCACCAGTATACCTATGTAACTGAGGCTTACCTAAGTGCCTGACCATGCATAGCCTGATCATTCTAGTTACTCTCCCCTTCATCTTGCGCCCTACCATTTCATACTTGTCATGGGCCTAGTTATCACAAACAACACTGGTGGTGTTGCTAACTAATCACGCATATTCCCATTGAAGTATACATTCCTTAGAGGGATCCACATTCTCTAGATCATGTATTGTATGCATGTAAGTCCTATTCATCTCTTCTTCACTCATCAGTTCATTATAGGATACATACTTCACATCATCCAGGGGTATGATTACACACTCATCCTTGTTCTCAAAATTGATGTATCTCATGTTGAAGCATAGGTCAACATTATTTACATAACACCAGGGTCATCCAAGTAATGTTGGAAATTTGTCTACCTTAGTGATCTCCAATACTTCGAAGTCTCTAGTAAAATTCTCTCCCTGAATGGTAATTAAACCATTCTTCAAAACCCCAATAGGCATGGATCTAGTTTTTTTCGTCATATGCAACACATTGGAGGAGGGTTGCAATGGTGGTTTCCCCATCTAGTTCCATACATACAAAGTTAGAAAATTCAATTCAGCACCTATGTCAATCAAAATATTTTTCACCAGTTAACCATCAATTATTGCATCTAATTTGATTTCTTTGTCATACTCATGGTTCTAGGGTGGAAAATTTACATGAATTATCTTGTAGACACCAAAATTAGGTCACACTCCCCTTGGTCCTATTTCAAATAACCAACTTAAACACATTCACCTAACCATGACCCTTATCCCCCACATTAATATTAATTTAATTATTTACAATTAAATTAATACCCATCTTCACCACACGTAGTAATTTAACTTAGTTACTTTAATTAAATGGATGCACACCTCACCATATACATATTCATAACATGTTTCGATAAATGAATAAGACTTGGTTTAACCCTAAAAAATCAAGGCCTATTATTCCTCTAACCACCTTCCCACTCATAAAAACATAACATCCATTCTTATCTGCGAATAAACGGATAGACCTAGCCTAAATGCTTGCGAAATATTTTATTTTTAGTAAACCTAGGGAATCCCGCCTTAACCAACATGGGTCATCCCTAAACTGAATTTGGTCAACTAGGAACCATCCTCAGTTACCATTTATTCACTTGAGGAACCTTGTGGAAATGTTTGGCACATTTATGAATCGAGGAGAAGAAAAAAGAGTTGCATACAAGTAGAACCAAAGTCTTTTCACACATACAGACATCCATATCCATCACCAAAATAGATCCATAGGCATTGCACTCATGGTAACATTCTAAGAAGCACTTCCATGGTACCAAACATCATTCCTCTAATCAACCATCATCACCATCCAACCATTTGAACCTGCACTATAGTAAGTACACTTTTTACCTACATCATCTATTTCTACTTTAGTCTATTGGGTTCCTATATTGTTGGTATCAGTTTCCACTTGCACCCTCACTCCCCTACCATTTATTTTCCCTGTAAACTCAACTATTCCTCCACCCACACCATCAAATCACATATATTTTACTGTTACACATCTCTGAGTATAACTAAGATTCCTACAGACCTCTCCACCACCCCCCTTTTTGTCTCCGTTTATCCTCAAATCAACCTCTACAACTAGATATTTTTGAGTTTTATCTACCCACATCTACCAATGCTATTTATCCATGACTATATTTGGTTTTGTCTAACCATGATCAATCATACCCGACTGACGACGGTCTCTATGTTTGCCAACACTGTGTAAACTAGTAACCACCTACCTACCAAAACAACTGAAAACACCTTACCCAACACTGTTAAAACCCTGTCTGTGACCTCCAGACCACCTAAACAATCTGTAACTTTACCTGAAGACCTTGACCCACATAGTCTTTAGTATTTAATTGGATCTATGCTGATAGTGATCTGAGGTACCCAAATTAGAATACTACTACTAGATTCATTTATGTATGTATTTCAGTTATTTCATAAAAATAATTTATAAAAATAGTGGGTTAACAACCTCCTAGGAGGTATCACACTTCTTGGATCTAGCATACGCTAGGCAATCCACTGTCATATATCATTTAACTCTTCTTTGGTGGTCTTGTTTTCTATTTCAAGTAGTTCCTCCTAGCCAAAAGGAAGCTCTCAAAGTCAACTGGGATCGAGAATTCAGAATGCACACATCAACCTCCAACTGACCAACACAACAGGTATTCCTCCTCATCCCATAACATTATTTTATTCACATTCAAAATGTAAAGAAAATGGTGAAACATTTTGGCACACCCGGTGGGACCCATCAGGGGTTCTGTTGCATTTATTCATTTCTAGGTGAAATTTGTGTGTTTTTTTCCCTTTAAAAATCTTACACACTAATTTTTCTTCTCTAGAATCATTCTTCCTCTCTTTATTGTCTAAAACCAATCATGTTTTTGGTGCTTTAAAAGGAACACATTCTTCTTTCTTTTTTCGCATTGCATTAGTGAAAGAGAATTCCTCTTCCTATTCATCACTTGCTACTTCAAAAATAATATTTCGAATTGGGTTCTTAAAACACTTGCATTGCATTCTGATTTTTTGCCTTTTTAGTTCACATTAAAATGAGGGCAACCTATATTCTAGAAGTCATGCCCAGCTGATGGTTGACACAATTGAACCATAGAAAGCACTCTCTTTCTTCTTCTACCAAACTACACAAATCTAAATATACACTTTTTCTTAAATGAAATGTTACCTGGGAATGCTTATCAATGATCACATGATCAAAGGATTTACAGGTACTCCCCATCTGGCTATCTTTGTCCAATACCCCATCAGAGAGCACCCCCCCCACCATAACATAACCCAAAACCTCACCTTTTAGACATCCTTCTTCGTAGGATGCCTTCCCAACCAAAAATTCTATTCTAAATTCACATAGTTAGTTCTAAATAGCATAAACTAAAAAAACATAAGAAAATCACTCTTAGGATCATGTTCTTCTTAATTTTTCTTCTTAACTTGTGTTTTGAGGTGTGAGACTATGAATATACATTATTCTTCTTCTTTGCACACTCCTCCATTGTAGTTGGAGTATTTTGACTTTGTATGAGTGTGCTAGGACCCCATCTTTCATTCCATGATTCCTGAGTTTGACTCTTCACTTTATTTAAATTCACAAAATCCAGTTTCTTCATTGTTCTCTCCTTTCACAATAACCGATGTCGGTCTAGTGACCATCATCGGTTCACATCTGACCATTGTTGGTTAAAACCTAGCTGGTGTCAGCTTCTAGTTTTCTAGTTATTTTTCCTAGACTACCCTTCATCACTCCTTCTGTTCTATTTTCATTTTGGCCCTTAGGGTACCATCCTATTCCCATCTGTTGATATTTCTATCATACATAGTTTCCCCATTTACATATTCATTAGTCATGTTTCACTTCTTGAAAATGATGTTTTTCCACATTAACTGGCATCAATTTTAGTGACTGACATCGGTTCCCGATTGACCGTCACGAGTTAGTCTACCCAATGTCAGTGTCTAGTTTGGTTTTTAAAATTCAAACTTTGACCAAATTCACCCTCCCAGCCTCATTTTTTCCCTTTTCCTGTTGTTTTTTATGTCATTTATAGAATACAGGCTTACTCACATGGTGTTGACTCACAGCCAAACTAACGCTCTTATATTCCATTTCAGTCGTCAACCACTCCCACCTATTCCTTCACCACCTTTTTTCATGTCACCCATGGATCTAACCCTACCTAACACCATTTCTATAGGTGAAAAGGAGTTTGTACAACTCCTCGATCAAAATCCTGTAGCCTTGCAATTCTACCTTTCCCACTCTTCCACTCAAGATTCCTCAGGTCAGTGATATATGGCATACCTGTATCCATCTCTCCGGATTTTATCCCCATTTATGAATTAGATCCTCCTAGTTTGGCATTACCTTCACTATATTTACCCCTAGTGGTTTTACAGCTAGGCCCCACACCCACTATGACCGCTACATCTGTAACATGAGTCACACTCATATTACCTGGTGTTCCTTCATTGACCACTTAGATCATAACCCCATCCATACCCATTATCTCACATATACTAATTACAACACAACCACCCATGGTTTCGGTGAACCCTACCCAATTCTAGAATCATTTCCTCTCCATCCCAAAGTCTCTACTCTGAATCGCTAATAGAGTCATTGCAACTACCCCACCTATATATACATATTATCAACAACCCCATATCTCATCCGTCATTCATTCTAGATATATGCCCTCCATATCGGTCCCTTATTTTCAACCTTCCTATTCTACATCACCATACACTGGAATACCACCCACATCACATGTTCAGCATCAACCCTCTTGCGCCTTAGGAGGCACTCTTCTATCACAACCTACCAATGACCTCATCAAATTAATGATGGAAAGGATGAATACACTAGAAGCATCGGTTTCCAGCTCACACAATTCTCTCACCTATGATGAAATCTATAATGATCCCATTCATCCATCCATTCCTATTCATCCATACCCTATACATTGGGAAATGCAAAAATTTAACCGCTTCACTAGCAAAGAATATCTGCAGCAACATTTGTGGTCTTTCAAACATGGGTGTTACCTAATCACCCATAATGATGCTTTACTCCTATGGACCTTCCTGATGTCCCTAACAGGACCTACCTTAGACAGGTACAGTGGGCTACCTAGACATTCCATCTACTCATTTAACCAAGCATTCCAAGCCTTCTTAGACCATGTCTCAATCAACATTTTCAACAAAGTCAACATAAGTGATCTTTAGTCCACACAATAGTATGACGATGAGTCTATCATTGAATTTTACACTCGTTGGTGTAGCGTAATGAACCATCTCACATTTCAATTACCTCAAACTAAGCTCATTGAGTTGTTTACTCGGACTTGTGCTAGACACATTTCATCAACTCTGTAGGTGCAGACCTTCCGCACCTTTGATGAGGCATTCACCATGGCATGAAAATTAGAGATTCATGTTATCGAAGAGAAGAAAATTCAGCTACGTATCAAAAACACCACATTTAAATCAAATGAGGCTTTTTCATATTTCAAGCCCCAGTACAACTATTCAAATACCAAAGGATCAACCAATGTCATGGTTCTCAAGGTTAGACCCTCTCAACCATAAAACCAAGCCAAACCTTCTACTAATCTCTTGTCCATTCAAACTTTCTAGTTCAAATGAGAACAACGAAAGTACACCCCAATAGGGAAACCATATTCCTCTATTTTGGAGAAGCTTATTAAGTTTTATGCCATTACCCTACCACCTATAAAACCACACACTGGTTTTGATCCTGATCGTCCCATGCCCGCATGGTATAAAGAACATGAATTTTGCAACTATCATCATGTCAAAGGTCATAGCAACAGTAAATGCATCACCTTCAATAATATCATCCAAGAAATGTTAGACAATGGAGATCTAGTCCTATACAACCCAAATACACCAGTGAATCAAAACCTACATATCTTCACAAAACCATTCCCTAATCATGCCCCATCTTCCAACCAATTTGGTGACACTTCAACCAATGATAGCGATGTCTGTGAGGTCCACGCTATTTTCGATGACATACCAGTTGCTTCCCAATTACCTATTGTTCCTTCTATAGAAAAAATCCTAGCCGAAACTCCCCTACCTGCACAGGAACCTATTTCATCTACTCCTCCACCCATAGAGGAACCCACCTCATTTTTTCCTTCACCGTGAAAGAGCCCCTAATTAGCGCTCCATGTATGGCCCCCGCAATTACTAAGCAGTCATCAGTAGAACCTCTCCTACTCATAGGGGACACATGTTCACTCCCTATACCATCACAAGGAGAGTCCACCTCATTTGGCCCATCATGTCCTCTACCCATAGAGGATCCTTTAGAAACACTAGTGCCTTTACATGGCCATTCTTCATCGGACTTCTAAGATCCTGCTGATCTACTTTCGGCTTTCTTACCCACGAAGTCTAAAGCTAGCCATTTCTCTATTTCTCAAACAAATTTTACAGGGATTGTTACTTGATCCACATCGGCCCCACTTATAGCAGTGTTGATCAGAGAAAAATTGACAAAATGCACACAAGAATTCCATGTGGGAAAGCAGGTCATATTCAAAGGTACGAATGGATAGGGAGAACACGCACATGGAGTAGAAGTTTAGCTTTCTAGAATTAGCCATTTTCAGTCATGAAGGTCTATTTTTAGAGATGGTGTGCAGAGCACATAAATGAGGAATAGATGTGTGTGTCATGCATTACCAATTTTTGGAGGATCAGATACAAATTGCTTTGCATTGACATAGGTCAGAAATAGATATACTATTGTCAATTAACTACCAGTAGTCTATTGTTAGTGCACTTGCATATGTGGCTATTTTTTTAATGGCGCTTGGCTAATAATATCATGCAACCTATTTTGGGATTGGATAAGTGGTGAAAGGCAAGTCCCCACCCTTATAGATATGTAGAAAAGTATGCAGTAAAAAAAGAGGTAGAAAGGGATAGATATATGCATACATAGGGAGATTATGTTGCTAAATTTGTTACACACATACTATTGTTATTGTAATGAAGCTTTTGTATACTTATTGCATTTAATATAATGGAGGATATTGGTTGAATCTAAGTGTTATTTCTGTGTGTATTTGAATCTAGTATGTTCCTTATTTCATCATGGTTAATACTTAATTTTGTTATCCCTTAGATATAGATCTAGTATGCTTTATAGAATGATGTGTTAGTAATGGAATTACATGTGTTAAGTCTTCATCGTGCTAACATCCTACAATATCAACCCTAAAGAGGGAACTGGTACCTTTGTGCACTTCAGGTGAGCACTTAGTTTGGGCTAAGTGATGTGCCCACACGTCTAGGCTCTTATTACGTAATTCTAGGCTACATCATTGGTTTCATAGTACAAGCCCATCAAGACCCTAGATGCACTAACACATCACTCAGCCCAGAATGAGTGCTCACCTGAATATCACAAAGGTACAAGGCCCCTCTTTAGGGTTTTTGTTGCACGTTGTTAGCATGATGAAGACTTAACACATGTAGTTCCATTATTCACACATCATTCTACAGAGCATGCCCAATCTATATCTAAGGGAGAACATAATTAAGTATTAACCATGATGAAATTAGGAACATACTAGATTCAGATACACATAGAAATAAAACATAGATTCAGCCAATATCCTCCATATATTAAATGTAATAAGTATATAGAATCTTCATTACAATAACAGTAGTATGCGCATAAGAGATTTGGTAGCACAATATCCTTATGTACGCATACACACCTCTCTATCTCTACACATATATATTCTATCCTCTACATAGTTTACTACATACTTATAAGGGTGGGTACTTTCCCTTCACTACTTCTCTAATACCAAAACAGGTCACATGTTATTATTAGCCACGCGCCATTACAAAAATAGTCACACATGCAAGTGCACTAATAATAGACTACTAGTAGTTAACTGATAGTAGTAGATTTATTTCCGGCCTATGTCCATACAAAGTAATTTGTATCTGATCCTCCAAAAATAGCCAATGCATGGAACACATGTCTCTGCCTCATTTGTGTGCTCTGTGTGTGTGTTCTCCCTATCTGTTTGTGCCTTTGAATATGATCTGCTTTCTCATGTGGACTTCTTGTGTGCCTTCTTTCAAGTGTTCTCTTATCAACATTAACCCACACTAGTTACATTGTCACCCTGGAAATGGTTGTCTCCAAAATGAATCAAAGAATAGATAAATAGAAATAATTGAAATAATTGAAGAATGTTTTTAACCTGTAGTTTCTTCTTCTGCAAACTAATAAATTAATTCAGGATATTCCTCCTTTATCTCAGCCTCCAAGGTCTTTCACTCAACGATTGCTTCCTCTTCTTTTTCTGAAATGTCCACAACAATGGACTCCAATTCATCCTTCTCAATTTCTCATTTCTCATTCTACAAAACCAACACAATGTTGGATATTGCATTCAACCTTCCTTCTGGAAAATCCATCTTCTACGTATTGAATTTACCAAGCTCCTCTAGCTGATTTTGGTGTGGTTCTTGAGCTAATGTCATGTCCTTGTGCTTCTGTTTAACTAATGTTAATCTTTTTACGCAGCCTAATGTGTCATCCTTCATTACCTTTTGGACCTCATTGTTCTCCTCCAGGATTTTTATGTTGATGAGCACCTCGGGAGTTGTATAGATGTTCAAGGCTTGGACTACCTTCTTCAGTTCTTCCTACAGTGCTTGCAGCAACATTTCATATGATGCAATCTTTCACATCACTGAAGCTTTTTCTCACTCTGCATCTTATGTTGAATCCTTTGGTGCTGGCATGTTTAGAGGTTCATCTTTAAGCACTACTTCCTCAAATGTACCTACATAGTGTATTGTCGAAGGAAACTTCTCTGCTACCTTTGGCTCTAAGTGTGGCCTAGATCTTATAACATTATCACCAATTTCCTCTGTGATGTGTTCTTCTTCTGTGCTAATTCTCTTTCCTACCTTAGGCACGTTATCTCCCCATCCTTAGTTTTGATCTCTTCCCTTAGGGCCCTAATTGTGGCAGCTTTTTCCATATTCTGCCTTACCACCTCTATTGAGACTTTTAGCAATGCATTGCTCACCTATTCATCTGACATAAAAGTAGGCTTGAATGTTTTGTGTCTAGCCTGAGGTCTCTTTTTCAACCTCCTCGACATGCATGAATCTTCACACACATCAAAATCTGGTTCATCCATGTGTGTGTGCATTGACCATGATAAGTGTTTCCTTGTGTGCATTGTAGCCATATCTTCATCCATTAATTCCCAGCCATATAACTCCTTTTGTGTCAGTATGCTCTAAAAAAGTGCACAGACAATTTTACTTGTCTTCAGTATAACCCATGGCTGGTTGAATGTGTTCCCCACTTGTTCTTCTTGACCTAGGCTTCTTAGGAACTTGAGCTTCCATATTTGGGACTTATGTTTCCATGTCCTGAGTAGTCTCGGTAGCTCTCTCATTTGTTCCCTTTTCTTCCTCTTCTCCTACCTTTGTTTATTCATCTTGTTGTCCTTCTACATTCTCTATAGGTGTAGGAGAATTAGGCATGCTTTCTTCTAACTCTTCTGCCTCCTCATTCAATTTTAGTTTCCTTCTCCTCTGCGTGGTTGTCTCCTTCTGTGGAGAGAGTCTGGATGATCTGTGCATTTTTTATGGAGTAACACCTTGGGTCCTTGTTATCTTGAATACCCTCTTGAATCGGTGCTCTGCTTGGTCCAAAACTAATTTCTCTTCATCCTCCTCTTGTGACTAAGGTGGTGTAGTTATGCAATTATCTTCATCCTTATTTGTGGGATGTCTTCTACCTTTTTGTTCCAAACCACCACTATCTTCACGCTCATCCTGCTCATCCTCTACTTCAATTAGCTCTGTGAGCTTAGGCATTGGAATGTTCTCCATGGTATGCCTACCCTTCGGCAACCCTGGGAGCACAAACTCATTCTCCATGTACTTTTTATTCTCTAACTTGGGCTTCAATTAAAGGTACATCAATGATACTCCAACATATCCTACAGCCAAACTTACTAGTTTAATACTCAATACATCTGAAATGAGCCTTTCAATATATGCACCCCCTCCTAGATACAAATATTTCTTCCTTAGTATGTGGTAGTCACAATATTCCTTGTCCGCATTGAATGTTAGGTGTCGCGCATCTAAGAACATGTGTAATAACACCTAGAAGTACCTTGCTATGAATCTATATGGTAACTTACACCAAGGACTTCATGCTCCATCCCTCATGGTGAATCGTGTTATGTAAAAATAGTGAAATGAACTGCCTTTCCAACCACTGAATGAAATTCCTTGAGGATGTGCCATTCTTCTTCAAAGGTCACATGAAGCCTATCATACCACTTCTCATCCCTTTTCTTGACTTGTTCTATCATGGATCCTTCATATAGGTGTTTCTTGAACCACTCTTTCGGTGACTTATGCTCCATGGGATACTCCCATATCTTCTCTTTTGGTCCATCAAGTACTTTAATCTCCATAAACACCAGCGATAACAGAATAGCTCCAAAGCTTATCTTTCCTCCTTTGTGTGCTTCCTCGACTATCATCTTTGTAATGTAGCCTGAAATATTGTAGACTACCCCTTTGGGCATCCTCCTCATAACATGTAACCACATGGTGTTAACCTATGACCACCTTTCCTGGTCATTTAGCTTCATAACAAGATGTGCGGCTTCTTACACAACTGGATACTTATTTAGTTTATCTATTTCCATGCCATGCGGACCATTTTTGTACCCCATCTCCTTTCTGGTATCTAAGATTGCGGCCTTGTCTATTAAATCATTCTTCAAATCTTCTCTTACGCCCTTCAATCTTGTTAGTGTGGAGATTAGCGTGGAACAAATTCTTGCTCTGCATCCTGCAAAGTAGAAAAAAACTTTGTGCACTCTACTCATGAGCTACTGGTAAAAGGGATCATATTTCCCAAAGTAAGGTAGCTCATATAGCAGGTAAACTCCAATATTCTTCAAGAGCTTCTCACCAGCATCGTCATACACTGGCATGTCTTCCATCGTGCATTTATTAATATTTTTTTTCTACAAACTCCTTATTATATGTCATTGTACTACCTCACCTTGCTTCTCCTTATGTGAGAATCCAACTCCTGGCCTATGATGACCCCCTCTAGATATTACATTTTAGAAAAAATTCTTTCAGGGATAATTTCTTCTTCTTATGCAACCACCTTCTTCTTTCCCTTCACTCCTGCGACAACTACTTTCTTAGGTGTCATTTCTTCCTTACAATCCTTTATAAATAATCACCTCTTGGATTTTTCAATTTGTGAATGAAACCCTAGCTCGATTCAGCATGCCCTAGGTGAAATCATGTGCCCTAGCTCGATTCAGCATGCCCTAGGTGAAATCATGTGCCCTCGCTCCTCTCCATCATGTTGCTTCACTCAAACCCTTCACCACCAAGGACGCAAGCTCTTTCTATGCACAGATCTCTTCGTCACGACTGGCTACACACCTTTTGCACCTCAATTCAATCACTCAACTCTTCACACTTAGCTCTTTTTCAAATAATCTCAATTGCAATGATAAAAATGAACTCGCATCCCATCCTTATATAGATTTTCAAATTTTTAATGCATTTAATGCTCCTTCACCTACCCAATGTCATCTCATTTATTGACAAACTTTTTTATTTGTGTGTGGTACATCTTTGTGCCCTAGCTATAACCTTCTAGCATGCCTTCTTACCCTCTACTCATAGACTTCTCTTCAATGCACTTCCTTGTGCCCGAGTACCTCATCATTGTACCTTCCATTGGTAGTTTTTATGACCTCTACTTACCTAGTGTTATAGTGTCCCTTCATCCATCTCCATCTTTGGTCACTTTTTAGAGGAAATGCTTTGACTTAAATAGCACCCATAATATTTTATTCCTTTCATTATTTAATTCCAATAGTTTTATACCTAGATATCACCAATCCACCCCACACTAAAATTATGTGTAGTCCTTTGCACATAAAAATTCTTCAAATAGTAATTAGCTTCATGCGCGCAAGCGCACTTATTACACAAGAAAAATAACTAAATTTACAAAGCATAACAACAAAGAAGGAAACACATTAAGGAAATGAAAAATTGAAAACCTAATATAAATGGAAATATTGCCTTATTACAAACACCAAGAAGACTGATTTATTGTAGGGCTTCAACCTACTCCCATTAAGTAACCGGTAAGCCTTGTTGCATCAAGTGGTTCTAACTGGAAATCACTTGTTTTAAGGATGTAAGTGATAACATATGGCCCCAACCAATGTATCTTAAGTTTTCCTAGATGGCACAAACATTTAGAGTAATAAAGGAGCACCATCTGTCCTATCTCAAGGTTTTTATCCTTAATGTGCTTTTCATGCCATGCTTTCTACATGTCCTTCTCTTGTTTTTGACTCCAATGTGTTATGGATCATCTCTGATCCAGCTTAATTACCTTTTCAATCCATTCTCCTAAATCTTTCTCATCAGCTAAACCTCCAGCATGCGCAATATGCAAAAAAGGTAACATAAATTCCATAAGAAAAATTGCTTCTGTGCCAAACACTAATTGAAATGGTGTGGCTTTGTTCAACCTTTTATATGTTATCTGATATGCCTAAATTATTGTAGATACTTTATCATCCTAATCATTTCTTCCAACATCACAAATTTTTGTCAATGTTTTGCTCAAATTTTATTTGAAAGCCTAAGCAGTTCCATTTTCCTAAGGATGATAGGGTGTAGTCTTATGGAGGGAAATCATGAACTCATCCAATAAAATCTGATTGTCTCATTAATAAAATGTGTTCCCCTATCACTGGTCAAACTCAAAGGACATCCATACCTTATAATAATATTTTCCCATAGAAATTAGGTTGTTGTAGTTATTGTACAGTCCTTTATAGGTGCTTCTTCTGCCCACCTTGTCAGATAGTTTGTGCAAGTTATGATGTAACATGATCTAGTTCTACACGTAACTGGTGAAATAGGACCCACAAAATTTATATCCCATTTCTCAAATGGTTATGCACTAGCAATAGGTCTTAGAGGAACTTCATCTCATTGACCTAGTTTTCCAAGACATTGATAATGATCACATGCCTTAAAATAATCCTTACAATCTTTATATAGGGTCTCCCACCATAATCCAGTGAGTAGAATCTTGAGCACTGTGGCATCACAGGCATAGTGGCCACCCACAATACCACCATGAGCTTCTTCCATAATATCTATGTGCTCATGTTCTAATATAAAATGACATAATACCTCATCTTGTCCCAATTTGTAAAATTTTCCACTGATCAACATATAAGGTACGGCGCATATAGCAAGTTGTTTTTTCTCTAAGGATTTCATTTCTTTTGGTGTCATCCCTATTTGTAGAAAGACAACAATGTCCTCTTATTTTGATGGCACATGTTATAACCTATATAAATATGTATCTTGAAGGGTATCCTCAATTGTCTATGCTTCTTTAACTGATTGTATTCTCAATGAATGGTCTGGTCCAGAACTACTTTTTCCTAGTTTTACCACAACTGTGAAATCAAATTCTTGAAATAATAGCACCCATTGACATATATGCCCTTTTAAAATAGGTTTATTTACCAAATACTTAAATGCCATGTGATCTGTATAAAATACAAATGGTGTAGCTAGTAGGAACTAGCAGAATTTATGCAGTGCATAGATCATTGACAAAGATTCGTGCTTTATAGTTGTGTAATTCTATTCTGCAGGAGTTAGCTTTCTACTAGCAAAAAAGATAAGATGATCTATAATACCATCTCTAGGTTTAGCCAACACTACACCAATGCCATTTCTAGAGGCATCAGCATGTACAAGAAATGGTTTCTCCCATGAAGGAAAATGCATAATAGATGCAGTAGTAAGTTTCTCCTTCAATGTCTCGAATGTGCGTTGTTGTTGTTATCCCTGCTATAATGTACCTTTCCCTTTCATTAACTCTTATAATGGCGTGGTAACTTTGGCATATCATTTGATAAACTTTTTGTAATATCCTGTATGACCCAAAAATCCATGCACCTCACTTTGAATGGTAGGATCCCTTAGGCCTATAATGATTACAACCTTTGTTGGATCAACCAAAAAAACCCTCCTTGCAGATTATGTGTCCTAAAAGTATCCCAAATGGTGTAGCAAATATGCACTTCTTGATATTCAAAGACATACTCAACTTTCTACACCATTCAAATACTAAGCGCAGATTGTCACAATGATCATTAACTAATCCATACACCATCCAATCATCTAAGTATACCTATAAGAAGTTCTAAATAAATTTGTTGAATGCTTGAACAACTATGTGTGAAAATATAGCAGGTGTGTTTTTCAGACCGAAAGGCATGGAATTATAGGTGAAGCTACCCCATTCAATAGTAAATATAGTCTTTTCCTAATCCTCCTGGGAAATTTGAACCTGATGATAACCAGAGAACCTATCTATAAATGAATATATTTCACGCCCTACAACTCCTAGTATTTCCTCAATGAATGGCGTAGGAAATGGATCAGTTACACATGCAGCATTTAGCTCCTTGTAGTCCATACATATCCTAATCCATCCATCCTTCTTGATACTAATCACCATTGGACTAACCCATTCTAACTCATCAAGGGGCTTGATAATCCCAGAATTCAAGATGATATCAATCTTTTCTTTGACATTTTTCACACAAATTGGGGTTCATCCTGTAGGGTCTCTTTCTTGTTGGGCATGCACCCTCTTTAAGCTTTATCTTCATCTCCCCTAACAAGTCATGAATGATTTTAAGTTCATGGTACCCCCTAGGAAATAAGTCCTAGAAATCCCTTAGTAACTCTATGATTTTTTCCACTTTAGAGTCTAACCAATAGTCTCCCATTATGGCTTCCTTAGTCTTAGTATCCATTCCAATATATCACCTACTTTTTCTTCATAGGTTCATGATAGGCACACATGGTCTCATCCGCATTGTCCAGTACCTCACCCCTCCCTATTGAATGGTTTATATCTAGATTATCTACTTCCTTATCATCTACTAAGTAGATCATTTTTCCTTTCTCTTTCTCAAGGCAAGCACATTGAAGTAATGTTGCATCGGCCTCTGGCTCTTCATCAAAACATACTCTTGAGTCTTCCTTATCTAGTAACTCATGAAGGAGCTCTTCAGCCTTGGCACTATGCCCCATAGTTAAGCACTTTAACTTTCAATGCTTCTTCTACCAAAGGCTTTGTAGAGAAGAATTCAAATGTCTGGGCCATTCCTATAATTAAATTCTACCAATGTCTAGTTTTTGTATGGAGTTCTGTATATACATACCAAACACACGCTCAGCCTTGTAAAGTGGAATAAAACTAATGCACCCATAGTGAAGGTGGTAAATCTTCTTGCCCTTCTTTCCAGAGTCTCTCACACTCCTGAATGTGGTGTTAAATAGGTTGATTACCATGATAAGTACTAATTTGAGTAGGTGCAATGCTCCCTAAGAAACTAGTAGTAAGAGTAATCCCAATTTCATTCCATCCAACAAGATTATCCATGTGGACCACCCACCAGCGTGCTATTGTCCCATGTAGTGTATATGCCAACATATTTCTTCTTTCTAGTGGGTCTATCCACTTTTCTTTCATGGTGCACAGGAATACCACGGGATCCCCTTCTCCTGTGTAACAAGGTACTAAGTTTTTTACTATTCTCCTAACATAACTCAGTTATGTGCCTTGAGGAAATATGCTCTTTACTTCATGACCCAAAAACTAGTAAATGTTGTGAGCCCAATTATCACAAGAAATAATTCTAGTATCACTAATAGACTGTGCATCCTCCCACTAAATTATTCCTTATTTTTTTGGTTTAATTATCTCTAGATCTCACACATACATAAATCCTATTCAGATCTTCTTCACTTAAGGGCTCAACATAGGGCGCAGATTTTCCATCTATTAAAGGGATAATAACTCTTTCCTCTATGTTTTCAAAACTGATATAGCCCTTGTTGAACCAAAGATTAGAATTATTTGCATAGCACCAAGGATGCCCCAACATATCTAGGAAGCTATCTAACTCTGCCAAAGCTAAAACCTCAAAGTCTCCAGTGAACTTGGCTCCTTGAATGCTAATGGATGCATCCTTCAAAACTCCAATAGGAGTGGCCTTAGTCCTATTATCCATGAATAATACATTAGAGGATGGCTGCAATGAGGGTATTCCCATTTATACCCATGTGCCCAAGGTAAGAACATTGACTTTCGTGCCTATATCAATCAGTATATTACTAAATAGCCACCCATCCACAAAAACATTCAGAGTGATTTTGTTGTCATAATCTAGGCTATGTGGGGGAAGATTTGCATTCAGGATCTATCATCTAGTCTCAATACTTAGGTACAAAGTGTTTCCTTTTAGCCAATGCCCTAACAGTGGAATGATGTTTTCCTAGTGCAGTATTTTAGACACTTCCCTCAAGTCATTTATGTATGTTTGGATCATCTTCGATGCTTTCTTTTACTCCTTTAAGTATTGTATCTCTCCCTAAATACTCCTTAGAACTTCCATGGTTTCCTAATAAAACTCCTTCTGATAGGAAATATTTGGGTACCGTGCATGAAGAACTTATTCATTAGTGATGGTAGGTTTCTGTTATAATGCTTCTCTGGCATGTGTCGCTTTAGTATGGGTCGTGATCTTCACTTGTAGTGCCTCAAATTTTTCTTCCATCTTGGGCATCCATTGATTGTCCATAGCGTGATATATCCTAACCATCCCTGCACCTTTGTTTTCTTGTTTATGTTTCTTACTCAAATGCTCATATAAGTTCGGGAATTCCTCATAGCTATGGCTCTTTGTGTAGAAAGAACATGTAATATTCGGGGGGCATTCACACCTGTAGTGGTCAGGAGATCTGCATGTATAACATATTCCATGAGGGAACTCACTTCTTCCACCACCACAACCTCATCCTCCAATCCCACCTCTATATCCACGTCCTCTTCCATGACCTCCATCAAAATGCCCCTCATTCCTTTCATAGCGCGGTTGATTGTGATCCTGATCCTGGTGCTCATTATTGTTTTTAGAACTATTTTTTACACTTGTCTGTCATACCTCAATGTCTATAGCATCATGGATCTAACCAATCAATCTACAATCTTCAGTATCATGGGTCATGGACAAGAAAATTTTACAATAGCAGGATATCTTCTTCCTTATAACGCAATGTAGCAAAGGACAATGGCTAGCATCATGATTCAAATGATAGATCTCACAGTCAAACAGCAATGAACATATGGACCTACAAGGAAAACTATCCTAGTGTGTCCCTCTACCTCACAATATATACACCAAATCCCTGAGCATGTTTCATGGGTTGAATTTGACGATAATTTCTATAACTGATTTTCCATAGCTATAATTTGTGCATCTAAGAATGGGCTAACGCCAGTATCAATGCTCCCAACTTCCTTGTCATATAGGGTTGCCTCCAATGCCTTACGTGGATCAATATATGTCTTATGTGATAGTTTCCTTCTAAATGGTGTAATCAATCCTCCAACAAACCATTATGCATGCTAGCTTACATGAATATCATAGGAAAGCTTAGAAATAAGCATTTTAAATGGGCATCATACTCACACACACTCTCAGTAGTTCCTTGCTTGATATCTTTGAGCGAGCTTATACTCTTCTACTCAAACTCTGGAATATATAACTCTTTCAAGAACACATCCTTCAATGCTGCATAATCCATGCAAGTTTGATCAGGGTCAAACTTCCTATACCAACTGTGTGCACATCCATGTAATGTGGTAGTAAATTGGCTTGCCTTGCACTCTAAAGTCATGATCCCTTTTACGTGCCACAATATTTCACACATATGCACATGTTCAGCAGTATCCTCTATGCCCTTATACTCTAGAAGATGAAGAGACATTTTCATCTAAATATTCTAGGGTTGGTATGGACCTTACCCACCTAATCCAAAACCTCCTATGTTTCCCCTACATCCAAAACCACCAAATTTTCCAGAACTTGAGCTACCTATGCCTCTTGATCCTAAGCCTGTGGTTGGTTTTGGTCCAAAATATGTAATTCTCTGTGTCCCAATAGTAGAACTGAATTGTAACTTGATAGTCTGTGAAATGTTGCCATTCCAAGAAGATAGTCCAAAAATAAGTGCACCTAGAATTTAGTAGTACAACCTCAATAAGACCCTAGATGCGCTGCCACATCACTCAACCCAGACTAAGCACACACCTAAATATATAACATATATGATAAGACTTGAGGGAAGTATGTAAAATGTTGCACCAAGAAAACATCATTCCACTATTACGGGATTAGCTAAAAGGAAAAACTCCATGCACAAGTACTAAGACTGGATAGAAGATCCTACATGTGAATCTTCCCCCTCGTAGCCTGGATTATGATAAGGAAATCACTCTGAATGTTGTTGTGGATGGGTGGCTATTGAGTAATATACCGATTGATACAAGCATGGAATTCAATGTTCTTACCTTTGATGTATGGGTATAAATCAGAAGACCCCCATTACAGCCATCCTCTAATGTATTATTCATGGCTAATTAGACTAATGCCACTCTCATCGGAGTTTTGAAGGATGCATCCATTACCATACAAGGAGTCAACTTGAGACTTTGAGGTTTTAGCACTGGTAGAGTCAGATATCTTCCTAGCTCTAGTGGGGCATCCTTGGTGTTATGTAAATAATGTTGATCTTCAGTTCAACAAGGGCTATATCAGTTTTGAAAACAAAGAGGAAAGATTTATTATCCCTTTAACAGATGGAAAATTTGTGCCCTATGTTGATCCCTTAAGTAAATAAGATCTAAATGGGATTTATGTATGTGCCATCCAAGATCCAAAGATGATTGAACCAACCAAAGAAGGAATAATTCAGTGGGAGGATGCATAGTCTATTAGTGATACTACAGGTATTTCTTGTGTTAATTGGGCTCACAACACTTACGAGTTGGTAGGGCTGAGAGCTAATGTTCTGATAGTTGGGCTCACAACACTTACGAGTTGGTAGGGTGCAAAGTAAAGAGAATATTTCCTCGAGGCACAAAATTTCGTTATGTCAAGAGAATAGGAAACAACTCTGTACCTTGTTACATAGGAGAAGGGGATCCAATGGTATTCCTATGCACCATGGAAGAAAATTGGATAGACCCACTGGAAAGAAGAAATATGTTAGCATATATACTACATGGGATAGAAGCACGCTGGTGGGTGATCCACAAGGATAATCTTGTTGGATGGAATGAAATTGGGATTGCTCTTACTACTAGGTTCTTCAAGAGGTTACTCGTAAAAAGGAATACTGATGGACTTTTCAATGCTCAGTTTATTGAACTATTTGTACCTACTCAAATTATTACTTATCATGGTAATCATCCTATTCAACACCACATTCAGAAGTGTGAGAGACTTTGGACAAAAGGGAAGGAAGATTTACCACCTTCACTATGGGTGCACTAGTTTTATTCCACTTTACAAGGTTGCATGCATGCTTGGTATATATATGCAGAACTCCATAGAGAAACTAGAAATTGAAAAAATTTAATTATAAGAATGGCCCATACATTTGAATTCTTCTCTAAAAATCCTTTGAGGTTGTGCATGTTGCGGGAATTCTGTGTGATTACCTCGGCATTGTCGATAGAAGAAGCATTGAAAGTTATAAAGCACTTAACTATGGGAGATATCACTAAGGCTGAAGAAATCCTTCAGGAGTTATTAGATAAGGAAGACTCAGGAGCACATTTTGGTGAAGAACCAGAGGTCGATGCAACATTACTTCAATGTGATTTCCTTGAGAAAGAGAAAGGGAAAATGTTCTACTTAGTAGATGACGAGGAATTATATCATCTATAAACCTTTCAACAAGGAGGCGTGAGGTACTGGACAATGTGGATAAGACCACGTGCACCTATCATGAACCTATGAAGACAAATCAGGTGAATATTGGAACGGATATTGAGCCTAAGGAAGCCATAATTGGAGACTATTGGTCAGACTCTGAAGTGACGAAAATTATAGAGTTACTAAGGGATTACCAAGACTTATTTCCTAGGGGGTACTATGAACTTAAAGGCATGCATGCATCATTAGGGGAGATTAAGATAAAGCTTAAACCTAATTGGGTTCAGATGGCAATCTCATGTGAAATTTATGAGGGTGCACGCCTAACAAGAAAGAGACCCTACAGGATGAACCCCAATTTGTGTGAAAAGGTCAAAGAAGATATTGATAACATGCTGATATCTAGGATTATCAAGCCCCTTAATGAGTTAGAATGGGTTAGTCCAATGGTAATTAGTATCAAGAAGGATGGATGGATTAGGATATGCATGGACTACAAGGAGCTGAATGTTGTATGTGTAACTGATCCATTTCCTATGCCATTCATCGAAGAAATACTAGGAGTTGCAAGGTGTGAAATCTATTCAGCTGCATATGGTTATCTGTTATATGAATGGTTATTTGATTTATGAGTTCTAAATTTTGTATTTAGAACCAGGATGCAATGATATAAAAAAAAAAATTGACTTGTTCTATTGTCTAAAATGAGGATGTTACACATTTACAGATGGGTTCTCTAGGTATCATCAGGTTCGAATTTCCTAGGAGGATCAGAAAAAGACTACATTTATGATCAGGGGATCATTTTTGAAAGTTCCCAAAACATCCCTAAATGGTGTCAGTGTAGAAGATCATCTCAAGAGCTTTCTAATGACTATGAGAACGCGGAAAATGGACATCAGGATCTCTATTTATGTCCGGTCAAAGTTTGGTCAACAAGAAAGTCAACTCTAGTCAACTGGTCAATATTGGACCAATCGTACTGCGACATGTGGCAAAAGGCTTTGGCAAAAATTGAAGGGGTTTTATCCACTGGTCTTTGACAATTGTGAAATGGTTGGTTTGATTTTCCAATCGCGGGTCGACATGTGGTCTTAATTATCATATTTCAATTAGAATTTCAAAATTTCATATTACTTTGTAATTATTCACCATGAAATTTTCCATTTCACTATATGGTTACACCTCCATATTGGTCGCTTAAGTTATTATTAGCCACACATTTAATCCAAAATCCATATTACATATTCCACACATTATAGTTGGTTTAACCTCCATAAGCATTATTCAAGGCGCCTAAAAATACTATGTCAATGCATGCATACGCATCCTTATCCAACCAGAAAATGTACCCACATCCCAAGCGGCTAAGGTGGCTCACAAGCCAATGCAAAAGTGCCCCCTTTGCATTATTAAATGCCTCCCTTCATTCACGCACCCACAATGTGGGATAAAACTCTTGAAATCCGCCTAAAGAGAAGGAAGTGGAGATATGGGGGGGATTTGAACCGTGGTCTCCATGGTAAAAGATAACGGCTTTGACCACCGCGCCACTTGTTGGGAAACATTATATAATGAGTGTTATTGTATTTGAAGGGGAGACATGTCTGTGCAAAGGAGGATAATGACCAATTTTTAGAAAACTCCATTTTTGAAGGCCCTGCACTCAGGTTGGGAACTCAAAGTAAAAGGATGAAATGAAGGAAATTATGAGATGATTCCAAAAATGTAAGATTTGATTTTTTTTGTTGAGTTTTAACCTATTTTTGTAAGATTTGAATGCATATTTTAATAGGAATCTACAAGACAGGTAGTCGGAAAACACAAATTTCAATGCACTTCTGGTTCGAATTGTGACTTGGTGTAAACATGAAAAGTGTTCAAAATTCAGAGATGATCTCAGATATATGATTTGTTTTCATAGAATGTTTTTAAATATCTATTTTTAGGTGTTTTTCTAACACAGTTGCAGGGAGATCACATTGTGAAAACACTGTAGGAGCCACGGATCATTCTTGGGACATTGATCAGCTCATTTGCAGGTTGTGATTCATTATTGTTTGTTTGTAAGAGTTATTGTACTTACATTTCAATATTATTAATGGATCGGTTTAATCCAAACCCGGGGACGTAGGAATTTCTGAACCCCGTAAACAATCTTGTTTGTTATCTGAGTGTTTTCATTTTTCTTATTATTTATTTGGTACACAAGATTTCCACACTTCTATGGATGAATAATAATCAGAATGTAATCAATTTGTGGAGTTTAGAATACTTTAAATTGGTTAAGAAAATCACGATCTTTGGAAACTTTTAAAAGTGTTAAAAAAATACAACACACTTTTCATATCAATTTACTACTGAATGGGGTAGCTTCGCCTATACTGTCATGCCTTTTGGTTTGAAAAATGTGCCTGTTGTATTTTCGTGCATAGTTATCCAAGCATTCAAGGAATTTATTTAGAACTTCTTATAGGTATATTTAGATGATTATATGGTGTATGGATTAGTTAAGAATCACTGTAACAATCTGCGCTTAATGTTTTAACGGTGTAGACAGTTGAGTATCTCTTTGAACATCAAGAAGTGCATATTTTCTACACCGTTTGGGATACTTTTGGGACACATAATCTGTAAGGATGGTTTGTTGGTTGATTCAGTAAAGGTTACATTCATAATAGGCCTAAGGAAGCCTACCAGTCAAAGTGATATGCATAGATTTTTGGGTCATACAGGATATTAGAGAAATTTTATCAAAGGATATGCCAAAGTTTCCACACAATTAGAAGAGTTACTGAATGGGAAAGGTATGTTCTACTAGAGAGAA
This sequence comes from Taxus chinensis, assembly GCA_019776745.2. Taxonomy (NCBI): domain Eukaryota; kingdom Viridiplantae; phylum Streptophyta; class Pinopsida; order Cupressales; family Taxaceae; genus Taxus; species Taxus chinensis. The sequence goes on along the minus strand of CM034150.1, from coordinate 286,518,099 downwards.
CAGAAGCAACGTGCATTCAAAACATTTAAGGAGAAACTTACTACCGTGCCTATTCTGTGTTTTCCTTCATGGGACAAACCATTTCATGTACATGTTTATGCCTCTGGCATTGCCATTGGTGTAGTTTTGGCTCAACCTGGACACGGTATTATAGATCATCCTATCTATTTTGCTAGTAGAAAGGTGACTCCTATAGAACAAAATTACAAAACTACAAAGCGTGAAGTTTTTTCAATGATCTGTACATTGCATAAATTCTACCAGTACCTACTAGCTACACCATTCATCTTTTATACAGATCACATGCAATTGAATTATTTGGTAAATAAACCTATTTTACAAGGGTGCATATGTCAACGGGTGCTCTTATTTCAAGAACTGTATTTCACAATAGTGGTATAATTAGGAAAAACTAATTCTAGACTAGACCATCTATCAAGAATACAGTCAGGAGAAGAAGCATAGGGAATTTAGGATACCATGCAAGATGTACAGTTATACAGGTTACAAAGCACATCATCAGAACTAGAGGACATTGATGTCTTTCTACAAAGAGGGATGGCACTAGAAGGAATGAAATCCTTGGAGAAGAAACAACTTGTTATATGTTTTGCACCTTATATGTTGATCAATGGTGACTTATACAAATTGGTCCAGGATGAGGTATTACATCATTGTGTATTGGAACATGAGTGCACGTATATTATGGAAGAAGCTCATGGTGGTATTACGGGTGGCCACTATGTCGGTGATGCCACAGTGTGCAAGATTCTACTTGCTGGACTATGGTGGGAGACCCTTTATAAATATTGTAAGGACTTTTGTAAGGCATGTGATCATTGTCAACATCTTGGAAAACTAGGTCAATGAGATGAAATGCCTATGAGACCTATTACTAGTGTAGATTCGTTTGAGAAATGGGCTATAGATTTTTTGGGTCCTATTTCACCAATTGCACACAGAAATGGAATGTGCTACATCATAACATGCAAATATTATCTGAACAAGGTGGGCAGAAGCAACACCTATAAAGGATTGTACAACGACTACAGTAGCTAGGTTTCTATGGGAAAATATTATTACAAGGTATGGATGTCCTTTAAGTTTGATGAGTGATAAGGGAACACATTTTCTTAATGAGACAATCAAAATTTTATTGGATGAGTTCATGATTGCACACCATAAGACTACACCCTATCATCCTCAGGAAAATGGAACTAATGAATCTTTCAACAAAATTTTGAGCTAGACATTGACCAAAATCTGTGATGTTGGAAGAAAGGATTGGGATGATAAATTATTTGCAGTATTTTGGGCATATCAGACAACATATAAAAGGTTGAACAAAGCTACACCATTTTAGTTAGTGTTTGGTGGAGAAGCAGGCCTTCCTATGGAATTTATGTTACCTTATTTTCGTATTGCACACACTGGAGATCTTGCTGATGAGAAAGCATTAGAAGAGTGGATTGAAAATTTAATCCAGTTGGATGAGCTGTGAGCCATAGCATGTTGGAGTTAAAAACAAGAGAAGGCTAGGAAAAAAACATGGCATGATAGGCACATCAAGGATAAAAAGCTTGAGATAGGACAGATGGTGCTCCTTTATGACTCTAAGTTTTTGCACTATCTAGGAAAAATTAAGGTACATTGGTTGGGGCTATATGTTATCACTTACATCCTTGAAACAGGCGCTTACCAGTTAGGAGCACTTGATGGAACACGGTTACCCGGTTACTTCAATGGGAGTAGACTGAAGCCCTAATATAAATAAGTCTTCTTGGTGTTTGTAATAAGGTAATATTTCCATTTAGATTAGGTTTTCAATTTTACATTCCCTTAATGTGTTTCCTTCTTTGTTTCTATGATTTGTCAATTTATTTATTGTTCTTGTCTAATAAGCATGCTTACATGCTTGAAGCTATTTACTATTTGAATAATTTTTTATGCCCAAAGGACTACACATATTTTTAGTGTGGGGTGGATTGGTGATATCTAGGTACAAAACTATTGGAATTAAATGACGAAAGGAATAAACTGCTACGGGTGTTATTCAATTCAAAGGATTGCCTCTAAAAAGTGACCAAAGATGGAGATGGATGAAGGAAAACTATAACACGAGGTAAGAAAAGGCCATAACAACTACTAATGGAAGGTGCAGTGACGATGTACTCTAGTGTAAGGAATTGTGCTAAGGAGAAGTATGTAACCAAAGGGTAGGAAGGTGTGTTAAAAGGTTATAGTTGGGGCACAAAGATGTACCATGTGGAAAGAAAAAAATTGGTCAATAAATGAGAGGACATTGGGTAGGTGAAGAAGCAATAAATTCATCAAAATTTTGAAAATCTATATAAGGATGGGATGGGAGTTCATTTTTACTATTACAATTAAGAGTATTTGAAAAAGAGCTAAGTTCGAAGAGCTGAGTGATTGAATTAAGGTGCGAAGGGTGTGTGGCCATTCATGACAAAGAGATCTATGCACATAAAAATCTTGTGTCCCTGGTGGTGAAGGGTCTGAGTGAAGCAAGGTGACAAAGAGGATAGAGGGAACATGATTTCACCTAGGGCACACTTAATCAAGCTAGGGTTTGATTCGCACATCACAGAATTCAAGAGGTGAATATTTATAAAGGATTTCAAGGAAGAAATGGCACCTAAGAAAGCAATTGCAGTAGGAGTGAAGGGAGAGAAGAAGGTGGTTGTAGAAGAAGAAAGAAGGACCCCTGAAAGCAATTTTTCTGAAATGCAATATCCAAAGGGGGTCATCATAGGCTAGGAGTGGGATTTTCACATAATGAGAAGCAAGGTGAGTGAGTACAACCACCATACCACAGAGAAGAAGGAGCTTGATTCCTTACTAAACACAAAGAAAAATAAATGCATGGCAAAAGACATGTTGATGCATGACGATGATGGCAAGAAGCTCTTGAAGAAGATTGGAGTTTAAAATCTATATGATCTCCCTTACTTCGAGAAATATGATCCCTTGTACCAGTTGTTCATGATTAGAGTAACATGCCAGAATTTCAGCCATGCTAATCTCCATGGTAACATGCTTGAAGGGGATAGGAGAAGATTTGAAGAATTATTTAATAGACAAGGCCACAATCTTGGAGACCAGAAAGGAGCTGGGGTACACAAAGGGTCCGCGTAGCATGGACATAGGTAAACTAAAGAAGTATCTTGTTGTGTAAGCAGTCGCACATCTTGTTACGAAGCTAAAATGACTAGGAAAGGTGGTCATAGGTGAAAACCATGTGGCTACATATTACGAGGAGGATGTCTGAAGGGGTAGTCTAGAATATTTCAGCCTACATTTCAGATATGATAGTTAAGGAAGTGAGCACAGGAATAGAGATCAGCTTTGGATTTATTCTATTTTCATTGGTGTTCATGGAGATTAGAGTACCTGATAGACCAAAAGAGAAGATATGGGAGTATCCCATGGAGCATAAGTCACCAGCAGAGTGGTTAAACAAATACCAATGTGAAGGATCCATGAAAGAACAATTCAAGTAAAGGGATGAGAAGTGGTATGATAGGCCTTTAAAGAAGAATGGAGCATCCCCAAGGAATTACCTTTGGTGGTTGGAAAGGTAGTTTAGTTTGCTATATACCAGCACTTTTTCATAGCGCGGTTCTCCATGAGGGATGGAGCATGGATCCCTTGGTGTAAGTTACCATATGCCTTCATAGCAAGGTACTTCTCAGCATCATTACACAGGTTCTCAAATGCATGATGCCTAACGTTCAATGTGGACAAGGTAGATTGTGACTACCACATGCTAGGGAAGAAATATGTGTATCTAGGATGGGGTTCCTATATTAAAAATCTCATTTCAAATGTATTGAGAATTAAACCAGTAATTTTGGCTGTGGGAGATGTTGGAGAATCATTAGTGTACCTTCAACTGAAGCCCAAGTTGGAGAATAAAAAGTACATGGAGAATGAGTTCACACTCCCATGGTCGCCGAAGGGTCATCATACCATGGAGAACATTCCAGTGCCTAAGCCCACAAAGCCAATTGAAGTATAGGATGAGGAGGATGAGCACACAGATAGTGGTGGTTTGGATCATAGAGCTAGAAGACATCCCACAAATAAGGATAAAGTTGAGAACTCAACTACACCACCTCAGCCGCAAGAGGAGGATGAATATGACTTAGGTGTGGACCAAAGAGAGTGCCGATTTAAGAGAGTCTTCAGGAGAACAAGGACCCATGGTGTTACTCCAAAAACATTACACAAATCACCCAGACTCTCTCCACAGAAGGAGACAACCACATAAAGGAGAAGGAAACTAAAATTGAATGAGGAGGTGGAAGAGTTATAATAAATCACACCTAATTATCCTACACCTGCAGAGAATGTAGAAGGACAACAAGATGAAGAAATGAAGGTAGGATAAGAGGAAGAAAAGGGAACAAATGAGATAGCTACCAAGACTGCTCAGGACATGGAAACACAAGTCCCGAATCTGGAAGTTCAAGTTCCTAAGCAACCTAGGTCAAGAAGAACAAGTGGGGAATACATTCCACCAGCCATGGGTTATGCTGAAGACACGGGTAAAATTGTTCGCTCACATTTTTAGAGCACACTGACAAAAAAGGAGTTAAATGGATGGGAATTAATGGATGAAGATATGGCTACATTATGCACAAGGAAACAATTATCATGGTCGATGCACACACACATGGATGAACCATATTTTGATGTGTGTGAAGATTCATGCGTGTCGAGGAGGTTGAAAAAGAAACCTCAGGCTAGACAAATAACAGTCAAGCCTACTATTATGTCAGATGAATAGGTGAGAAATTTTTTTGTAAAAGTCTCAACAGAGGTGGCAAGGTGGAATATGGACAATGCTACCACAATTAGGGTGCTAAGGGAAGAGATCAAAACTAAGGATGGGGAGATAGCCCGCCTAACATAGGAAAGATACTTAGCGCAGAAGAAGAACTCTGTATTTATCAGCATCGCAAAGGAAATTGGTGATAATGTCATAAGAGCTAGGCCACACTTAGAGCCAAAGGTAGCAAAGTTGTTTCCTTTAGCAATACAATATATAGGTAAATTGGTGGACTTAGTGCTTGAAGATGAACCTCTATGCATGTCAGCGCCTAAGGATATAATACAAGATGCAGAGTGAGAAAAGGATTCATTGATGTGAAAGATTACATCATATAAAGGGTTGCTACAAGTTCTACAAGAAGAACTAAAGAAGTCAGACCAAGCCTTGAACATTTGTATAGCTCCCGGGGTTCTCATCAACATAAAAACCCTGTAGGAGAACAATGAGGTCTAGAAGGTGATGAAGGATGACACATTGGGCTGAAAAAAAATATTAGCATTGGTTAAATAAAAGTGTGAGGCCCTGATAGTAGCTCAAAAACCACACAAAAATTGGGTAGCGGAGCTTGGGAAAATCATTGTGTAGAAGATGGATTTGCTAGAGGGAAGGATGACTGTGATTTCTAGCATTGTGTTGGTCTTGCAGAATGAGAGAGGAGAAATTGTGAAGGGTGAACTAGAGTCCATTGCTGTTGACATTCCAGAAAAATCAGAGGAAGCACTTATTGAGTGGAAGACCTTGGAGACCGAGATAAAGGAGGAATATCCTAAATTAATTTGTTAGGTTGCAAAAGAAGAAACTACAGGTTAAAAACATTCTTTAATTCTTTCTATTCATCTATTCTTTAATTCATTTTGGAGACAACCATTTATGGGATGATAATGCAACTAGTGTGGGGTAATGTTGATCAGAGAACACTTGACAGAAGGCACACAAGAAGTCCACACAGGAAAGCAGGTCATATTTAAAGGCACAAACATATAGGGAGAACACACGCATGGAGCAGAAGTTTAGCTTTTGGGACTTAGCCATTTTTGCTCATGAAGGTCTATTTTTAGAGATGGCATGCAGAGTGCACAACTGAGGTAGAGACATGTGTGCCATGCATTGGCTATTTATTTAGGATTGGATATAAAGTGATTTGCATGGAGATAGGCTGAAAATAGATCTATTATTGTCAGTTAACTACCAGTAGTCTATTGTTAGTGCACTTGCATGTGTGGCTATTTTTGTAACAATGCATGGCTAATAATAGCATGTGACCTATTTTTGGATTGGATAAGTGGTGAAGGTCAAGTCCCCAGCCTTATAAATATTTAGTAAACTATGTAGTAAAAAAAGAGGTAGAAAGGGATAGATATATGCATACATAGGGAGATTATGCTACTAAATCTGTTACACACATACTACTATTATTGTAATAAAGCTTCTATATACTTATTGCATTTAATATAATAGAGGATACTGGTTGAATCTAAGTGTTATTTCTGTGTGTATCTGAATCTAGTATGTTCCTAATTTCATCATGGCTAATACTTAATTCTTTTCTCCCTTAGATATAGATATAGTATGCTCTATAGAATGATGTGTTAGTAATGGAACTGCATGTGTTAAGTCTTCATCATGCTAACATCCTAGAACACCAACCCTAAAGAGGGACCTGGTACCTTTTGCATGCTTCAAGTGAACACTTAGTTTGGACTGAGTGATGTGCCAGCACGTCTAGGTTCTTATTACTGAATTCTAGGCTGCATCAAGTAGTACCATTTTCGTACTTGGCTGATCTCCTCGATTATGTTAATAAAGCCTTGCTTTGGGGATGTCTTCTACTTCCTACTTCAACCCAAATGCAGTTTTCACTCACTGACACCTCCACAATTTATCCAAAAGTGTTTCAACTAACCAAAACAAACACAACCATGACTATTGGAACACCTTCCATGTCATTTCCCATAACCCAAAACACACCTATACCCAAACACCTACCCACACCTATATCATCTCCCTTACCTAAACCCATCACTACCTTAGGGGTCATGTCAATATCAAATCTTTCTCATCCACCATTCAAAATAGATTTAGCTACATCTTCCCAAACCAACACTAAACTCGTTTCTACACCTAAAAAGAAGACCTAACCTATTAAGCCTCATACACCAACCTTACCTACCATACCATTATCACCCTCACCCCTTCTATCCATCCTAGGACCTCACCTATCGACCGTGGCCAAGCAACCTTCTTCCACTGGTAAACCAAGAATGCACTAACTTGCCTCCTCATCACAGCCCTCTAATATACCCTAGTAATCCACACAACCCCCACCATCACCTGTGACCTTCTTACCACCCATACCACCAATACCTTCCATAACTTATTCACTACCCATGACACTCTCCTCTCTTCCACGCGCATCTTCCATGCAATCTCTTCGAATGACCTCTACTCCACTGTGATTATCCCCATGGGTAACTCGCCCCCTTCCACCATCTACTTTTCCTTCTACATCCCATACCCTTGTGTCACCTTTACCCAAGAAGGTGCACCCCAAAGCTAAGAATCTATTACCCTCCAATGATTTATTCAAACCAGCCAAACCTTCCATCGCCAGCTCTTCTACCCCACCTTTACCCAAACAGGTGCCCATAAGACCTAAGACCACTCCACATACCAAACTAGTGGACCAACCCATTCCCCCTCCTGTAAAGCCTCTTCCTTCACAATCAGCCACACTTGTACCTAAACCCACACTCACCTCCCATTATGATCCGTTAGCAGGGTCCTACGCCAAGATTTTAATGAATCTCCTTGAAACCTCTGTCATCACATTACCACCTCTTAGACCTTATGACCCGCTCAAACCCAAACTAAAAGGGTTTGACAAAACTAAAATTTGTACCTACCATCGTGTGCCTGGACATGATGTATAGAATTGTAAGGCTTTAAAAACTGCTCTTATCTAATTATGTCCTCCTAAAGAGAATTTTGACGATGAAAATATTCTTGATGAGGACCCCATTCCACCTTCACCTGTCACCATACATCATCATCCTTTACCAATTCAGCAACTAGTATCTCCACCCCCACAACCCTTTTATCTACCCCCAAAATTTAAGATATACATTATCTATATAAGAGAGTTGGCCAAACCACCAGCCAAATGTCAATGTACCCTACTCATTTCACAAGGCTCTTATCCACTGCTAAGATTTTTCCCCTCATGTTGTTATACCTTCGATGGCATGCCCTCTCCATCTACCTCCTCTCACATTAACATGGTTCACATTACCACCTATGCTTAGAAAGACAAAGGCAAAGAAAAGGCATCTACACCCACACCCAAAGTCACCATTCAAGGTCCCACATATCCTATTTTCGATGAGGTCACACATCACACAATCCTAATACAATTTCACCAATCCTGCCTCAAAATGTCTTTATATGATCTCATCCAAACATCTGAGTCACATCGTCAAGCCCTCATGGAGATCCTTTAATTTATTTAGTTTTTACCAAATGACCCCACACCCACAGCCTCCATCATTACCCCTCATCACGTAGCCTCTCTTACTAAGTCTTCACCTTCCTCTACACCTCCACCTACTCGCCAAGTAGCTGCCCCCATATTTTTGGACAAAAATATTGCTCCCTTCTAGTCTGAGGACCACAATCCCACTCTTTTCATCTTTGTCCATATCAATAATATATGAATACAACACGTTATGATCAATGGTTGTGTTAGTATTAACATCATATCCTCCTATGCATACAACCAAATGTGCATACCTGCTAATTACATGCATGGTAACCCAATTATGTTTCACTCATTTAATGATTCCATGACCTCTACCCTGGGTACCTTCATTCTCCATGTCCACGTAGGTCCCCGCACTATCCCAGAACTATTCTATGTCCTAGAAGGATAGTTCCAGTATAACCTGTTGCTTGGCCGACCTTTGATCCATGCCATAGGTTATGTCCCTTCGACTACACCATCCCGGCCAACCCATTACCTTTCAAGACCTGTAACATGTTATACCGGCCCAATGATGTGCCTGTACCAATCAAGGTATCTACCACTATCCCCACTTCACCTTCACCTACAATCCCATACACCAAGATTGCCACCACCCCTCCCACACCTAACCCTGTTATTCCTACCACCACCACAACCTCTACAAATGACTCACCTGTCTCCCAATCATCTAGATATTTGTCTATCCCCGCTACCCAAATATCGACTACTAATCCCTTAGAACGTGTCTTTCAACACCTCACTCTAGGGGAGTATCGCCTATACAATATCGATGCATTCCTCACTCCGCAAGAGTATGGAAACCTACGTCGCACCCTAGTTATGACTACCACGTAGGCTAGATTTTTCCTTATGGTCCTCCCCGCCTTTGAACTAATCTAACATATGCAGGACTTGATATAGCCATTTATTCACCAGAACCTCCATCCCAAACATGACCATTTTCATCTAACTTATGCTCCTTTACTAACTATCGCTTCTCTCACACTTTCCTTCACTGTTGCGGATGGAAAGGATTTGGCTTCATTTTTATGAACAGGGCCTCCATACTATCATCTTCTGTACCACTCATAAACATAATGACCGCAATGGCATCATCTTTACCATACCACCTCCCAAGAAGGCTCGTATTGACATCATTGAGGAAGATAAACCATCTCCACCCCATTCACCCATATCACCATCTTCACCTAGGGAGTCCATAGATCCCGAATCTATTCCTCCGAACTTTTTTTTTCATAAACACAATTTCCATGGGACCTCTAATCTATAAAGGCGATGGCGAGGTTCTCTCTTCCCTCCCCTTCCTATATCTCAACATCATCGATGATGATACACCTTCTATTAATGTCGTTTAATGTCAAGATGATGTGTCCATCCTCACCTACCTTGGTGTAGAATATTCCTATATTCACTGGTCGTTACCTTATGAGACACAAACCATGTTGAACAAATCAACCATTGAAATCAACATTAACACTCAGGATGACCCACACATTCTAAATATAGGCCAATCTTTAGATACTACTAAGCAAGAAGATTTTGCCTCTTTCCTTCGGGACCATAGCAACGTGTTTTCTTGGTCCTATGTCGATATGCCTAGTATTGACCCAAAAATCATTGTCCATAATATCATAACCATTCCTGATGCCAAACCCATCAAACAAAAGCTTTGAAAAATGCATCCTCGCATTGTTCTTCTGGTGAAAGAAGAGCTTCAGCATCTTCTCTGAGTTTCCTTCATCTTACCCATTGACTATACCCAATGGATTTCTAACATCATTCCTCTCATAAAGGTGATATGGGGACTCTACATTTACACAAAATTTCATGACCTCAACATAGCTTTTCCCAAAGATGAATTTCCCCTACCATGAATTGACCAACTAGTTGATCTCACCGCTAGCCATGAAATGCTATCACTCATGGAATATTTCTCATGTTACAATCAAATATTATTGGCTCCAGAAGATCAACATAAGACTGATTTCATTACCCCTTGAGGGACCTTCTGCTATCGAGTCATGCCTTTTGGCCTTAAAAATGTTGGTGCTACATATCAGTGAGCCATGACTTACATATTCCATGACATCTTGCATCGTATATTGGAAGATTACTTAGATCATCTTCTTGTCAAATCTAAACATCAAGCCAAACACCTGACTATCCTTAAGGTCATCTTTGACCACCTCATCAAGTATTGTGTTCATCTCCAACCAAAGAAGTGCATCTTTGTGGTAATTTCAGGAAAAATCCATGGTTTAATCATTTCTTTGTGTGGCATATATGTAAATCATGCTAAAGTAAAGGCTATTCTAGAAATTCTTATACCTACTAACCTTCATCAACTTTGGATCCTACAAGGTGAGTTGTAATCCATTCGTCATTTCATCTTGTGGATTTTTGACCACTGTCAACCATTTCATCATCTTCTCAAGGATGTTTCATTCAAACGGGATGATGAATGCCATAAATCCTTTAAATCCTTAAAACAATACCTCCTTCAACTACCAGTGCTCATTCCTCCTAAGGATGACCAGCCCTTTTACCTATATATTTCCACCACTAACCATTATTTATGTGCCATGCTCCCTCATCATGGTAAGCAACACAAAGAGAAAGTGGTTTATTACATAAGTTGTACCCTTCTGGACTACGAAACTAGATATACCATGCCAAAAAAACTTTTCCTATCCTTAGTTTTCATCACCACCAAACTCTGCATTACCTAATCACCACCAAACTCTGCATTACCTACTCAAAAACAAAACCTTCGTTATTACTAATACTGACCCCTTACACTATATATATACCAAACCCTATCAACATCAACGTGTCTCACATTGGCTTATGCTTCTTTCCAACCTCGACCTTGAATTCATTCATCAAAGGTCCATCAAGGGCCAATCTATCGTTGACCAAATAGCTAACGCACCTATTTCCAGGAATCAACTCTCTAAATTTGATTTCCGAGACAAATCCATAACTACCCTCTCCTTAGATGAACCCGCTTACCAAATGACACTCTTCTTCGATGGCTCCAAGTGTCAGTGTGTAGGTTGGGCTAGTGTCATCTTCATTCCTCTTGATGGTGAACCTATTCCTTTTTCTTTCAAACTCGATTTTGATTATACAAAAAATATTTTTGAATACAAAGCATTTGTATTGGGCCTCTAGAATTCTTATGCCTCAGATGTTAAGTCCATCAATATCTTTGGTGATTCCCATCTAGTCATAAACCAAGTCAATGGTATATACCAGTGTCATAATGAGATACTTCAAAAGTATAAACATCACGTCGATATACTTTTGACTACATTTGACTGTTACGAACTTCAAACCACCCCACGTTCTACCAATAAATTTGTGGATGCCATGGCCTGTTTGGCTTCTCAGATACCTACTTCACCTGCTAAATTTAAAATCTTTGTCATAATACAAAGGCTAAAATCACCCTCTTATTTACCTCATGAGGTCTACTCCGTTGGAACTGTTGTGCCTGACCCACGTGACCTTTGGTACAAGAAATTCACATACTATCTTTCCCTTTCCATTCTACTAGCCAATCTCACTCGTAATGGACAATGGGCCTTTCTTAAAAGTGTCTCTCGTTATGTAATCATGGGTGGTGTCCTTTATAAGCATGGCATCAATGGTATTCTCTTACAATTCCTTATAAGTTCTAAAATCCCCTACGCCATCAAGGAAGTTCATGATGGAATTTGCGGAGGCCACTTTAGTGGTTTAGCTATCACAAAATGCATTCTTTGCCTAGGCTATTATTGGCCAACCCTAAACCATGATTATTGTGACTATGTCAAATGTTGTGTGAAATTCCAGTAACATGATAATCTCCATCATACACCTTATCATGCCTTACAGGTCGCACAAGACCTTTGGCCTTTCTCTCAATGGGGTTTGGATCTTATCGGTGAGATCAATCCCCATTCTTCACAATGCCATCAATGAATCATAACCACTATTGAATATTATACTAAATGGGTAGAAACCATCCCCCTCATTTCTACAAAAGCTAAGAAAATATGTGAATTCATCAATCATCACATCATTTGTTGTTTTAGTGTTCCTCACTGCCTTATCACTGATAATGGAAAGAAATTCAAAAATAAAACCCTGCGTAATCTATGAGAAACTTTTAGAATCCAACCCAGTTTCTCATCACCTTATTACCCACAAACCAATGGCCAAGAAAAATCAACTAATAAAACCTTGAACAAAATTCTTATGAAAGTAGTTGACGATACTGGCAAGGATTGGCATTCACACATTCCTTTCACCTTGTGGGCTTATCACACTAGTATTCGCACTTCAAATGATGCTACACCTTTTTATTTGGTCTACAGTACCAAGGTTGTCTTACCTCTTGAAGTACATATTCCATCTCTCTGCATCTCACTATAAGACATGATCAATGACGATGACTTTCACCAAGATTGTTTGGTGCAACTTCAGTTATTAGCTGAACGTCATCTCAATGCTCTTGACCATCTCCAAATCTACTAAAAATGTATCAAACGTGCCTATGACAAACATGTTCACGAACAAACCTTTCATTTTATTAACCACATCCTGAAACAAAATCAACATGTAACCAAAGAAGAGAAAACTAAGCAGGGTACATTTTCTTCTATTTGGCTTGGACCCTTTATCGTTACCCATGCCTATTGATCAGGTGTTGATCATTTGTCTTCACTCGAAGATAAACCCGAACCTTAGCCTCTCAACATCTTGCATCTTCAGCCATTTTATTGTTGACATCAAGTCCTATATCACTTTATGTCATTTGATCCCTCATCCCTTAAGAGTTGTTCACCTTCCATATTACCCATTTTTAGGATCCATGACTAAACAAGAATCATGTGATTACCCTTCACCTTTCATCCTTATCTTCAATATGAGTACCAATGATCTACTCATAGTATGATTCTCATGGATACTTTTCATCTTCTTTAAAATGGAATCCCATGGTTGTTCATCACTCAAAACCACCCCTTTCATAGTTAACCCCTATGTACTATGGTTTTTTCTTCCAAACAAGAGCCTACTCTTCCTCTATAGTCTTGTCCATGACTTAACCATCTAAAAACAAAAAGGGATTCAACTCCTTGAGTCAAAATTCTAACAAAAAGATGACTCCCTCAAAAAGGGACATCTCTTCACTCTATTTTTCATTGCTATAAATATACTACTCCCTTGAAGGACAGCTATACCAAGTCACTAAAAAAATACAATGAAAATATCCAGAAGCTTCCCATATTGAGCAGCTTCATGAAGACCTCAAGGAGATAATATACTCATCCTATATAGACTTCCCACATTGATCAATCTATCAAAAACAAACATACAAGAAGAAAGTGATAACTTTTCATCATGGACTTGCCTATTTTGATCATGGGTTTCTTGTCAAGTAAACATGTTTTTGTACACTAGGTTACGCTGAACCACCCACTCTCACCTCATTTCCTTTTCATCCTACTTTCCTCTTTACTCAAGGGACTTTCTGTAACCATGACATTTCATGATTATTGGACTTTCTTCACCCTTAAAATGGTCCATTATGCAACACTTTTAGATTCTTACGTTCAGAAGCCTATCTTGGGTATGGTAGACTCATTAGGGTTCTTATCAATTAAGTGGCTCTATTTCCACTTCTTACCATTCACCTTCCTCATTACTTATTGATTATCTTACACAGGACCAAATCATGGACACCTATATTTAACACAACTCAACTAATCCTACGACCTACACCCAATCATGCCTATGAACTACATTCAACCATGCCTAACACCTACCAACCCATTCCTCTACTCCATAATCTTCCCTAGCTTATAGGAGAACTACATTGGCCTGAGGACCCTTATCGTCGGGGCTATGTAGGCAGCACTTCAAGGGCATGGGGCCCTTAGAGGTTAGCTTGCATCTTTACCCTAACTATACTAATTCCCCCTTGTCACCCTTCCTATTCCCATTCCTAAAACCCTTAGTTTCCCATTTTATATCATAACTGAAATTAAACCAACAAGCATAATTACTACACATTTTTTTTAGCACACATCAAATCATTCATTATCATTTTCAACATTTTTTCCATTATAAACGCATATTTTTGAAATTTAACAACCATAACCTACATATCATCAACACCATTTTCCCCATGTTTACCAAAACTTGGCCATTAACCGTGCATTAAATCAACCCAACTCAATCATGCCTAAATCACCTAACTCAATCATACCTAACCAATCTGACTCAACATGCGCTTAAAATCAACCTAACTCACCTGGCCTAAATCAACCTAACTCAATTATGCCTATCCAACCTGGCTCCATGATGCCCTAAATTGGCCTGACTCAATCAAATGCCTGATTGACATCACTCTGTCATGCTTATACAACCTTGACTCAATCAGTTCCTATTTCACCTAGTTTTCCCATCATGTACACACATAAATACAGAAATTAAAAACAAGTACAACAAACCATCATACTATAAATATCATCATCTATAAATCAAAAGTTGTGTATACCTACAATAGGTACATAATATAATATGATCAAAACATCTCAAAAAGCTCATATACTCAGACTCTAGAAACTTCCCACATTGATCAATCTAATCAAAACAACATACAAGAAGAAAGTGATAACTTTTCATCATGGACTTGCCTATTTGCTCATGGGTTTCTTGTCAAGTAAACATTTTTTTTGTACATCTAGGTTTACGCTGAACCACCCACTCTCAATTCATTTCCTTTTCATCCTACTTTCCTCTTTACATCAAGGGACTTTCCTGTACATGACATTTCATGATATTGGACTTTCTTCACCCTTAAAATGTCCTTATGCAACACACTTTTCGATTCTACGTTCAGAAGCTAATCTTGGTATGGTAGACTTCATTAGGGTTCTTATCAATTAAGTGGCTCTATTTCCACTTCTTACCATTCAACCTTCCTCATTACTTATTGATTATCTTACACAGGACCAAATCATGGACACCTATATTTAACACAACTCAACTAATCCTACGACCTACACCCAATCATGCCTATGAACTACATTCACCCATGCCTAACACCTACCAACCCATTCCTCTACTCCATAATCTTCCCTAGCTTATAGGAGAACTACATTGGCCTGAGGACCCTTATCGTCGGGGCTATGTAGGCAGCACTTCAAGGGCATGGGGCCCTTAGAGGTTAGCTTGGCCACTCTTTACCCTAACTAATTCCCCCTTTCACCTTCCTATTCCCATTCTACCTTAGTTTCCATTTTATATCAATAACTAGAAATTAAACCAAACAAGCATCAATTAATACACATTTTTAGCACATCATCAAATCATTCATTTATCATTTTCACATTTCCATTATAACGCATATTTTGAAATTTAAACCATAACCTACATATACATCACCATTTTTCCCCCATGTTACCAAAAACTTGGCCATTAAACCGTGCATAAATCAACCCAACTCAATCATGCCTAAATCAACCTAACTCAATCATACCTAAACCAATCTGACTCAACCATGCCTAAATCAACCTAACTCAACCATGCCTAAATCAACCTAACTCAATTATGCCTAATCCAACCTGGCTCCATGATGCCTAAATTGACCTGACTCAATCATGCCTATTTGACCTCACTCTGTCATGCCTATACAACCTTGACTCAATCATTCCTATTTCACCTAGTTTCCATCATGTACACACATAATAACAGAAATTAAAAACAAGTACACCATCAATACTATAAATATCATCATCTATAAATCAAAAAGTATGTGTATACATACATATGTACATAGATATAAATATGATCAAACATCTCAAAAAATCTCATGTACATCCTCACTCTCTTCAGCATGCAGACTAGTATATCTCAAAATACATTAAAAAAAACATATAGAGGTACACACAACTATCAGGAATCTCCCCGTCAGATATCCTCCATGCCTATCTCGCCAATCTCCTCCTCCTCCACTACTCCTATGTGGCATCTTGCTAGCATCTCCCCACCCACCATGGGCCTTGGTCTAACCTCTAATGGCCCCTCACCTAGAGCTTGCCTCTGTACACTAATGGCCTCACCCTACTCCTATCTCTGGGATCGTCACCCCCTGTACTCTCTACAATGTGATTTTGGTACCTGGTCCTCTCACTTAAATCCTTTTGTGCTCTATACTCGGCATAAGATGGGATGTCTATCCCTGGAACCATCAAGTGGTCATGATAGTATTGTGCCTCACCTAGGACATCCCTGAACCTAGCCATCTGTACGGTCTACAGAGGTGTCATCAGTCTCAACCCTTGTACCTATCTCCTGGACCCTATACCACTGCTACCTATAATAAGGGACCCTAACCCTATACATGTTCCTGTACCAACGGAGCCTGTCCCGCCCCTGTCTATAAAATGGGACCTGTCCCTGAGCCTATGTAGATGGTTGTGCATATACATGGGCCTGAAGAGCCATAATTTTTGCCTATGCAGTGGCCAGCTACCCCTGTAAACCTATAACCTGTGCCTGTAGGGTGGCCACATGTACCCCATCTCCATCTCCACCCTGTGTAGGTACCTATCCCTATGCTACCTGGGCCTCTAGGACTACTACATGTGCCTGCAACGTGGCCTCATATGCCTCTGACCCCGTCAGCTATCCCTGCACTATCCTTGACAGGGTAACAAGAGTCACCACTTGCCCCTAAAGGGTGTCTCTCTGAACTGTGATGGTGGCCAAGTCCAACTGCCCTAGCCTCCGTGGTACTGCTCACAACTATGTTGGCCACCACTATTTGTACCTGTCAGTAACTCCAGCATCATCGATCCATCAGTCTACCACCCACTCCTCCTACCTTTTAGCCATTGTCAGTTGTGGTAGAGGCATAGGCCTTTCCACATCATCCCTCCTGTACTGTGGAAATAGTGGAGGTACATCCTTGGGAAATCCCAACTATCACCTGACCCTATCAATGAGGATGATGTCATGATTTCCAACACAAGGCCCCTCTATCCATCTCACCAGTTGTAATCTATCTAGCTTCATGGCCATATTTCTGTATGAAGGGAAGCCAACATACAGCCTCCAAATGATGTCCACACTGGACAACCCCTCTAGTACACACCTGTAATGTAATATTGTGTGTAGCCCTGACAACTTGGTGCTCTCCAACATCAGGTACCCATCACCTATAGCCCACTTGAACCATGCCCACCTCGAATGCATCAGGTTATGGCATGCCCACTGGAAGCACACACATGATGTGCTCGTATGCCTAGCAATGCAGAAGGAAGGTATAACATAAATTGAACCATCGTTGTAGACACTAAAACTAGGTCACACTCCCCTTTGGTCTCTCGAAAAATAAATACCTTCATCACATTCACCTAGCCATGGCCCCCTTCACCCCACTAATATTAATTTAATTAAATTAATTCATTAGCCTCACAATATTTATAATTTAAATCTCCTAATTTAAATAATGCCCACACGTACACCTCTCCTAGACACCTCACCAAGCCAACTCACCCTAAGACCTATTCTTAGTAAGTTTTCATAACTAACTAAGACTTACCCAAACCCTAAAAATCAATGCCTACATTCCCTCTAACCACATTCCCACATGTTGATAAGAAGCTTACAGTCTGATCCACAGGTGAACGACACGAGATCTCAAAAAATAAAGGGGATCTACAGAGTTTAGTAAACCTAGGAAATCTCACCTTGGCCGATGCCAATTACCCCTAACCATTGCCAATTAAGCTGGAACCACCGTTTATCACCTTTTAATCCTCAAAACAACCTTATTTTCGAGGTTCGAAAACATTGGGAATTTTCCTGAGAGATAAGACATCTTTTTAGAGAAAGTTTCCGTAAGAACACGCATGCAAGGAAGGAGATCAAGCATTTTCTCTTGCACAATCATCCAGAACTCACCCCAGCACTGATTTGGTCCAACCAAGAAAAAGGGAATGCACATGTAGCCGATGCAGGAGCTTTCCAATGTTTGGTGATCCTCAATAGCATTCAACCTCTTACCAGCACCTTCATCCATCACTCACAAGCACCCATAACTATATTTCAAGTAAGTAGAATAGTTTACTCCTCTGGTTCATTCATTTCATCATTGTATTGTCATCCTTTTGTTCTCTTAGCCACCCATTGACCTCCTTTAATACTCACCCCTCCATATACCCATTAAAACCCCATCCAAACAGCCTAATACTTTGTTCCGGCCAACCAAGTCCTTTGTGCAATCACAAGGGAGACCCAAAGCTCATTTTGTGGCATTCTCATTTTTCCACAGTAACTGACACCAGTTCTCCCCAACCAGCGTCAGTCATCCTTAACTGGCATCGTTCTCTCGACCTATTCCCACATTACCTTTGTTCATTTTTTATCTATCTAAGACCTCTGTCAGACCTGCAGAGACCCAGAACCAGTTATTTGACCTTCGAATTTTATTTTAACCTAGCTTATTATATTATATATTTCTTATTGTGTTTTAAATGAGATACCTAAATCATTTTAATTACAATAGGATTTACTTCATTACCAACATTAAATTGTTTTAAACAGTGGACTGACAGTCATCTAGGAAGTATCACACTTCCCAGATCTAGCACACACTAGGCAGTTCATTGCACATATTGTTTAACTTTTATTTGGTGGTCTTGTGTTCCATTATAGGTAGTTCCTCCTAGCCAAAAGGAAGTTCTCATGATCAGATGTGGATTAAGAAGTCATACGCACGTAACAACCCAACATCTAGCATTCCAACAGGTATTCCTCCTATGCCCATTACCCTATCTATTTCGTCAATATTTCATAGAAACGTCTAAGAATCAGGTGAAACATTTTGGCACGCCCGATGGGAGCCATCCAGGGTTCCTTGCATTTTATTCATTCTTAGGAAAATTTGTGTGTTTGTTTCCCTTCTGAAAATCATACACATTAATTTTCTTCCTTGGTAACCCTCTTTTTCTTTCTATTTTCTCTACAAGAAACCTTTTTTTTGGTGTACGTAAAAAGAATAATTTCTTCTTGTTTTCTACATTTTAGTGAAAGAGCATCCCTCTTCCTATTCATCCATTTTTGTCATCCAACTTCATATTTTGATTTGGGCTTAAAATAAGTGCATTGTAATCTAATTTATCACATTAGCTCACATTAATTGAGGGAAACCTATACGCTGGAAGTCATTCCCAGCTGATGGTTGATAAAAAAATCATATAAAGCACATATCTCTCTCTCTGAGTCTTTCCACATTGCACAAATTCAAAACAAATACATATTCTTAAACAACATCTTTCCTGGGAATGCCTATCAATGATCACACTGATCTGAGGATTGACAGGTACTCCCCAACTTGCTGCTCTGTCAAGTTATACTTCAGAGTGAAGCCCGCCCCCACCATAACATACCTACAATGTCACCTTTTAGATCTCCTTCTTTGAAGGAAGCCATCCTCACCAAAAAATTATATTTTATAGTTCATGAGTCAATCCTTAAATAGCATAAGCTAAACAAACATAATAGAAAAGGCACCCTTAGGATTGCATTTTTTTTAGTGTTTCTTCTTGGCTTACATTTTGAGGTGAGAGGTCACATTCTTCATTCTTCTTGTTTATCCTTGCATGCTCCTCATCATAGTTGGTGTATTCCGGCTTCATCTAAGGGTTTCTGGACCATATTCTCATCATTCTTAGAATTATGGGTCTGATTCCACATCAGATTTTAATTCACAACCATTTTCCTTTCATCATTGTTTCAATTTCATAGTGACTGGTGTCGTTCCAACAACTATCTTCAGTTACCCCCTGACTATCGTCGGTTATACCCAACCGGCATCGATTCACTGTCATTTTGGTTAACCTGCCCAAAAGGAAATTTATTCACCTTCTTAAACTTTTCAGAGTCCCTATCACTATTATCATTCCCATTCACCTTGTAAAACTCATCAATTTTGGCATACCTGTCAAATTTGACCTTACACCTTGTTTTTGACTCACTGTCCAAGACTACTCTAGCACCCAAAACCCTGATTCAACCCACTCCCACTCCTACAAGGACCATTCTTCAATAATCAGTCGTACCTATACCCAAACCCACTTTCACTTCCTATTGTGATCCACTAGCAGGGTCATATGTAAAAATATTAACCAACCTCCTTGAGATTTATGTTATCACATTACCGCCACTCAGACCTTACAACCCCCTCAAACCCAAGCCAAAAGGGTTTGATGACACTAAAATTTGTGCCTACCATCATGTGTCAGGGCACGATGTGGAAAACTATAAGGCCTTGAAAACCATCCTTATCTAGTTGTGTCCTCCGGAATCCAACTTTGATGATGACAACCTTCTCAGTGAGGACACTGCTTCACCAACACCCATTCCCATAGACCTTCTTTCATTGCCCACTCAACAACCATGAACTCCACCACCATAGCTCCTAAAACCACCTCCAAGATTTGAAATTAACATGGTTCTCATTAGAGAACTTGCCACACCATCACCCAAATGTTGTTGCGCCCAGCTCACCTCACAGGGTTTTTCTCCTCCAGTAGGTTTTTGCTCGTCATGTCATTATACCACTCACCATACACCTTTTCCATTTTCTAACTCCCCTCAGATCAACATGATCCACGTTACTACCCGTGCTCAGAAGGATAAGGGAAAATAAAAGGCCACTGGCTCACTGACCAATCCTATACCCAACATACCATCTACGCCCACACCTAATATTACTATCCGCAAACCCACATACCCTATTTCTAATGGGGTCACACATCGCACCATGCTCAAAAAATTAAACCAATCTCCCCTCAAAATGTCCTTATATGACCTCATCCAAACCTAGAAATCCCATCATCAAGCTCTCATGGAGGTTCTTCAATCTATTGAGGTTTTACCCAATGACCCTACACCTGTAGCCTCCATTATCACACCCCATCATGTAGCCTCTCTCACCAAATTACCACCTTTTTCCACACCGCACCCTACTCACCAAGTATCCTCCCTTAGCTTATCAAAGGAAGAGATCGCACCACACCAAACAGATGACCCAAACCCATCCATCTTCATCTCTTTCCACATCGATGATATATGTGTACAACATTTAATGATTGATGAGGGTGCTAGCATTAATATCATTTCATCCCATGAATTCACTCAAATGCACATACCTGACAATTACATGCATAAACATCTTTTTATGTTGCATTCATTAAATGATGCTATCACCACCACATTAAGCACTGTCATCCTCCACATTCGCTTGGGCCCCCGCACTGTCCCAGAATTATGTTACGTCTTGGAGGGGAAATTCCAATATAACTTGTTGCTTGGAAAACCCTAGATTCGTGTCATGACTTACATTCCTTCCACTTTGCATTATTGTGTAAAGTTTAAACATGAAGGACACACCTATACCATTCCAGTTGACCCTTCACCTTTTAAAACATGTAACACGTGTTACCGACCTAATGATGTGTTTATACCCATTAAGGTGTCTACCTCCACAACCGCTACTGCTTCACCTACACTTCCACTTACCAGTACATCAGTCTCCCAATCTGTTAACTCCACCTCCACATTGACCTCTAACACATCATCTATTCCTGCTACCCACATACTAACCATCAATCCCTTGGAAGGTTTTTTCAATGCCTCACTCTGGGGGAATACCACCTATATAGTGTCAACACATTCCTTACTCCACAAGAGTATAGAAGTATTCACCAACACCCTCGTTATGATCACTGCATAGGAGAACACCTCCTTTATGGTCCTCCTCATCTTCGTACTAGTATCACCTATGGGGGACATGATACTACCACATACACACCCGAACCACCATCACAAACCCACCGATTTTCCATTAACTTCCAGTCTATTACCAATCACCATTTTTCCCACACCTTCTTACACCGATATGCATGGAAGGGTTTTGGTTTTGGCTTTTATGAGCAAGGCCACCATACCATTATTCCATGTACCACCCGTAAACATAATGACCATAGTGGTTTTAGTTTTCTCGAACCACCTACCAAATAGGCCTGCATTGAACTCATCAAGGACATCAGCCTTTGTCCACCCTCTTCACCCACTCCGCCTTCATCACCACCTTCGCCGACGAAGTCAATGGATCCAAAATCTATCCCTCCTAACTTTTTTTTTCATAAACACCATTTCCTTGGGGCCTTTGACTTATCAACGTGAGGGTGAGGCTCCTTCCTCTCTTCCCTTCCTGTATCCCAAAATGATCGATGATGATACACCTTTAATTAACGACATCTAATGTTAGGATGATGAATCTATACTCACCTACCTTGGTGCATAAGACTTAAATATTCATCAGTCATTACCTTCTGAGACGCAAACCATGTTGAATGAATCGACTATCAAAATCAACATTCATACTCAGGGTGACCCACACATTCTAAAGATCGGTCAATCTTTAGACGTTATTGAACAAGAAGCCATCACTTCTTTTCTCAAAGATCATAACCACACTTTTGCTTGGTCTTATGCAGACATGCTCGGTATTGACCCCACCATAATGGTCCACAATATCGTAATCATTCCCGATGTCAAACCCATCAAACAAAAGCTAAGGAAAATGCACCCTCGCTTTGCCCTTCTCGTCAAAGAAGAACTTCAATGCCTTCTTTCCATTTCCTTCATATTACCCATTGATTATCCTCGTTGGATTTCTAACATTGTCCCTGTCACTAAGGTGATAGGGGGACTCCACATTTACATGGATTTCCATGACCTCAACCTAGCCTACCCAAAAGGTGACTTCCCCTTACTGAGTATTGACCAACTGGTCGACCTTACCACTAGTCACGAGATGCTATCACTCATGGATGGCTTCTCAGGTTATAACAAAATCCTACTTTCCCCAGAGGGTCAACATAAAACCACTTTCATCACCCCTTGGGGGACCTTTTTCTATCGTGTCATGCCTTTTGTCCTTAAAAATTTTGGTGCCACATATCAATGGGCTATGACTTACATCTTCCATGATATCATGCATCGTATATTGCAAGATTATGTGGATGATCTTCTGGCCAAATCTAAATGCCACTCCAAGCAGCTTGCCATCCTAAAAACATTTTTTACCATCTCATTAAATATTGTGTTCACCTTCAACCTAAGAAGTGCTTCTTCGTTTTCCTCTCAAGAAAACTCCTGGGCTTTATCCTTTCCATATGTGGTATAGAAGTTGACCCTACTAAATTCAAGGCCATTCTTGAAATGCCTCCACCCACTAACCTTAGACAACTTCATAGCCTGTAAGGTAAGTTGCAGTCTATTCACTGTTTCATTTCACAATTATCTACTCGGTGCTAACCATTTCATCATCTACTCAAGAAGGATGTCTCCTTTAAATGGGATGATGACTACCACAAACCTTTTAAGGCCCTCAAATAATACCTCCTCCAACCACCCGTACTCATTCCACCTAAAGATGATCAACCTTTCTACCTATACATCTCATCTACTGATCACTCCTTGGGAGCCATGCTCACTCATCATGATAAACAACCCAAGGAGCAGGAAGTTTATTGCATAAGTCATACTCTTTTGGATTACAAAACTTGATACACCCATCCTGAAAAAAAAATTTAGCCTTAGTTTTCGTTGCCACTAAACTCTGCCATTACCTACTCAACCAAAAAACCTATGTTGTGACCAATTCTAACCCCTTACACTTCATGTATGCTAAACCTACCAAAATCAGCATGTCGCACATTGGCTTATGTTGTTAGCTAACCTCGACCTTGAATTCATTCATCAAAAGTCCATCAAGGGCCAAGCTGTCTCTGACCAATTGGCTGATGCACCTATTACCGGCGATCAACCCTCTAATTTTGACTTTCCAGATGAGTCAATTTCTACCCTTCCTTGGATGAACTCACTTACCAAATGAAACTCTTCTTCGATGGTTCCAAGTGTCAACATGTGGGTGGGGCTGGCATTATCCTCATTTTTCTTGATGGTGAGCCCATGCCTTTGTCTTTCAAACTAGATTTTGATTGTACAAAAAACATTACCAAATACAAAGCACTGATATTAGGTCTCCAAGCCACCTATGCCCTAGATGTTAAATCAATCAACATCTTTAGTGATTCTCAATTGGTCGTAAACTAATTTAATGGTATATACCAATGTCATAATGAGATACTTCAAAACTATAAACATCATGTGGATATACTTTTGACCACCTTTGACCGTTACGCCTTACAAACTGTCCTGCATTCAACCAACAAATTTACAGACAACATGGCCTGCTTGGCTTCTCAAATACCCGCTTCACCCACCGATTCTAAAATATTTGTCACCATACAATGACTCCAATCACCCTCTTACTTACCTCATAATGTTTACTCTATTAGAACCGCTACCCCCGACCCAAGCAACCTGTGGTATAAACAATACTTTGACTATCTTTCTCTCTCCATCTTACCTCCTGATCTCACCCATAACAGACAACGCACCTTCCTTAAAAAGGTCTCTCATTATGTCATCATGGGGGGCATCCTCTATAAGCATGGATTTGATGGTATTCTCTTACGATGCCTCACAAGTTCTGAAATTCCTTATACCATTAAGGAAGTTCATGATGGCATATGTGGAGGTCACTTTAGTGGCCTTGCTATCACCAAGCGTATCATTTGTCTAGGCTATTACTGGCCGACCCTTAACCATGATTTTTGTGACTATGTTTTGTATAAAATACCAACAACACACCAACCTTCATCATACACCCAGTCATGCCATACAGGTCACCCATGACCTTTGGCCCTTCTCTCAATGGGTTTTGGATCTTATTAGAGAGATTAACCCCCATTCTTCCCAACGACATCAATGGATCATCACTGCTACCAAATACTACACAAAATGGGTTGAGGCCATACCACTCATTTCCATGAAAGCTAAGAAAATATGTGAGTTCATCAATCACCACATCATTTCTTGCTTTGGTGTTCCTCATCGCCTCATCACTGATAATGGAAAACAATTTAAAAACAAAACATTACGAGATATTTACGACACCTTCAGCATTCAACTAGGTTTCTCCTCGCCCTATTACCCACAAATCAACAGCCAAGATAAATCCACTAACAAAACCTTAAACAAAATTCTCATGAAAGTGGTTAATGATACTGGGAAGGATTGGCATATGCACATTCCTTTTTCACTATGGGCATACCGCACTAGTATTCGTACTTCTACTACCACCACACCATTTTCTCTAGTCTATGGTACCAAGGCTATTCTACCTCTCAAAGTCTAGATTCCCTCACTCCTCATTTCTTTCCATGACATGCTTAATGATGATGACTTTTATCAAGACCATTTAGCACAGCTTGAGTTATTAGACAAACCTCATCTTAATGCTCTTGATCACCTTCAAGTTTACCAAAAACGTATCAAACGTGCCTACGAAAAATGTGTCCATGAACGAACCTTCCAAGTTGGTGACCTTGTCCTAAAATAAAATCAACACGTAACCAAAGCAGAAAAAAGTAAACGGGGCAAATTTGCCCCTAATTGGCTTGGACCATACATCATGACTCATACTTATGGATCAGGTGCTTATTGTTTATCTTCACTCAATGGTAAACCTGAACCTAAGCCCCTTAATGCCTTACATATTTGACCATTCTATTGTTGACCTATAGTCCTACCTCACCTTTTACCTCTTTCCATGCTCGTCCCTTGAGTGCTACCCACTTCCTACATCCTCACCAATGATTAAACAAGAATCATGTGAGTACTCGTCACTTGTCATCTTCTCTTGAATATGTGTACCACAACGATGCACATAACATGATTCTCATGGATACTTTTCTTCCACCTTTAGATGAGATCCCATGGCTGTTTCACCCTACTTTTTGAACAAGAGTCCTATAATTCACCTTGGTCTTGTCCATGACTTCAAAGCCCTCACATGCGACCCAACTCCTTGAGTCAAACTTCACACAACAAGATGACTCCCTCAAAAGGACATCTTCCTCTCAGCAATCACTGCTATAAATAGACTTCTCCCTCAAAGGATAGTAATGTAAAGCTAAAAAAAAAGTGGAAGCTTCCCACATCGATTAGATTTGTGAAGACCTCAAGGAGTTCAATTCCTCATCCCATATAGACTTCCTGCATCGATCAGTCTATCTCAAATACAAGTTAAAACAGAATACTTTTCGTCATGGACTTTCCCATTGTGACCTTGGATCTCTTGCCCAAAGAGCATGCTACCACATATCATATAAAATTTAACCACCTTTCACTTTTCTCACCATTCCCACTCCCCTTTCCTACCGCCTTAAGGGACCTCTTGGAAAAAAATATATTTTGTGATCATGTGACTACTTTTCACCTTAGAACCATTAATCATGCAATGTCTTTAGTGTCTTACATTCATCACCTCCTCCAGGGTATGATCTACTCAATATGATCCTAACCAATCAGGTGGCTTTATTTCCTCCTCTTATCTTTTAAACAGCGTTAATTACATTTTGATTACCTTATACAAGCTTTGGTCCTTGACACTTACCTTTGGGGTAATATTCTTCTTTTACCACAATCAACATCACCTATACCAATTTTCCTATAACCCACACACACCTAACAGACCTAAACCCACAACATGCCTAAAACCTACCAACTCATTTTCATACCCCCCTCATATTCTTCCCTATCTTATGGGAAAACTACATCAGCCAGAGGTCCCTTTTCACCGGGACTATGTAGGTAGCACTCCGAGGGCATGGGGCCCTTGGAGGTTAGCTCAGCCAATCTCTACCCTAACCAATCCATATTTTCATCTTCCTAAAATCACATTTTTCCCCTATGTAGTTTCCTTTTTATATCACAGAATTAGAAATTAAAATGCACAAACAACAAGTTGCAACACATTTTTATCATCAACACAACATACATTTATTACGACTACCATTTCTCTACCATCATCACAAATATATTATAAAGCATCTTAACAATAGCCCATATTATCATTCATTATACAAATTAATGAATCACAACCCCAACCACTTTGAAACTCAACCATGCCTAAATCAACTTGACTCAATCATGCCTATGACTTGACTCAATCCATGCCTAAACCAAACCTGACTTGATCCATGCCTATTACCTAATTCAACCATGCCTAGACCACTAACCTGACTCAACCATGCCTAACCCAACTTGACTCGATCCATGCCTAAACCAACCTGACTCCACCATGCTTAGACCACCAACCTAACTCGATCCATGCCTAAGACCTGACTCCATCATGTCTCACTCACCTAAGTTTCTGTCCATATCAAGAAAAAAAAATTAAAATTCTCCTACAACACCAACAAATCATTAGGAATCTCATGTATCTCATCATGTAAATAAATGTGTATCTCAATACAATATACATGGATATCCCATCATGTCTATCTCAAAATAAATCATCGGCACGTAGGCCGATACTCAATACAAAATTTCATTGGCATGCAGGCCAATCTCATATATAATAAAATAATAAACCAATACAAAATCTCTTCGGCACACAGGCTAGTATATGTTAAAAATATACAAACACTCTCATACATCCTCACTATCTTCGGCACGTAGGCTGGTATATATCAACAAATGAATACCATACATCAAAAATCAGGAGCCATATATCAAGCATCTTGGTGGATATCCTCCATATATGTATCTCTTGTACCCTCTACCTCCTAGGCCACTATCTGGCAACTGGATAACATCTCCCCACCCATCATAGGTGGTGGTTGGGTCCCTGCTGTTCTCCGTGCCTAAACCAACCTGACTCCACCATGCCTAAATCAACCTAACTCAATTATTCCTAAACCAACCTGACTCAACCATGCCTAAATCAACATAACTCAATCATGCCTAAACCAACCTAAATCCATCATGCCTAAATTGACCTGACTCAATCATGCCTATTTGACCTCACTCTATCATGCCTATGCGACCTTGAATCAATCATGCCTAATTCACCTAGTTTCCATCATGTACACACATAATAACGGAAATTAAAAACAAGTACACCATCCATACTATAAATATCATCATCTATAAATTAAAAAGTATGTGTATACATATATCTGTACATAGATATGAATATGATCAAACATCTCAAAAAATCTCATGTACATCCTCACTCTCTTCAGCACGCAGGCTGGTATATCTCAAAATACATACAAAAAACATATGGAGGTACACGCAACTATCAAGCATCTCCCCATCAAATATCCTTCATGCCTGTCTCGCCAGTCTCCTCCTCCTCCACTGCTCTTATGCGGCATCTCGCTAGCATGTCCCCACCCACCATGGGCCTCGGTCTAACCTCTAATGGCCCCTCACCTAGAGCTTTCCTCTGTACACTAGTGGCCTCACCTTGCTCCTATCTCTAGGATCATCAGCCCCCTGTACTCTCTACAATGTGAGTGTGGTACCTGGTCCTCTCACTCAAAGCCTGTTGTGCTCTATACTCGGCATAAGATGGGATGTCTATCCCTAGAACCGTCAAGTGTTAATGATAGTATTGTGTCTGACCTAGGGCGTCCTTGAACATAGCCATCGGTATGGTCTACAAAGGTTCCACTAGTCTCGGCCCTTGTACCTATCTCCTAGGACCCTATACCACTACTACCTATAATAAGGGACCCTATCCCTGTACATGTACATGTACCGAGGGACCTCGTCCCACCCCTGTCTATAAAATGGGACCCTGTCCCTGAGCCTGTGTAGATGGTTGTGCATATACATGGGCCTGAAGGGCCATAATTTGTGCCTATGCAGTGGCCAACTACCCCTGCAAACCTGTAACCTGCGCCTGTAGGGTGGCTAAATGTACCCCATCTCCATCTCCACCCTATGCAGGTACCTATCCATGTGCTACCTGGGCCTGTAGGGATGCTACATGTGCCTGAAATGAGGCCACCTATGCCTCTGACCCCGTCAGCTGTCCCTACACTATCCCTGACAAGGTAACCAAAGTCACCACTTTCCCCTGAAGGGTGTCTCTCTAAACTATGATAGTGGCAAAGTCCAACTGCCCTGGCCTCTATGGTACTACTCACAACTGTGCTACCCACCACTATTTATACCTGTCAGTATCTCTGGAATCATCGATCCATCAGTCTACCACCTACTCCTCCTACCTCATAGGCACTGTTGATTGTGATAGAGGCATAGGCCTCTCCACATCATCCCTCATGTACTATGGAAACAGTGGAGGTAAATCCTTGGGAAATCCCAATTGTCACCTGACCCTATCACTGGGGATGATTTCATCCTTGCCAACATGACACCCCTCTATCCATCTCACCATTTGTAATCCATCCAGCTTCATGGCCATTTGCCTATATGAAGGGAAGCCAACATACGGCCTCCAAATGATGTCCACACCGGAAAACCCCTCTAGTACACGCCTATAATGTGATACATCATGTGTAGCCCTGACATCTCAGTGCTCTCCAACATCAGGTACCCATCTCTTGTAGCCCACCTAAACAAAAGGATGACAATACAATGATGAAATGAATGAACAAGAGGAGTAAACCATTCTACTTACTTGAAATCTGGTTCTTGGTGCTTGTGAGTGTTGGATGAAGGTGTCGGTAAGAGGTTGAATGATATTGAGGATCACCAAACGTTGGAAAGCTCCTACATGGGCTACAAGTGCATTCCCTTTTGCTTGGTTGGATCAAATCTGTCCTAGGGTGGGTACTGGATGATTTTTGGGTGATCGCTGGATACTTATGCAAGAGAAAATTCTTGATCTCCTTCCTTGCATGCGTGTTCTTGAAGAAACTTGCTCTAAAAAGATGTGTTATCTCTCAAGAAAATTCCCAATGTTTTCCAACCTCAAAAACAAGGTTATTTTGGGGATTAAAAGATGACTGATGGTGGTTTCAGCTTAACCGGCGACGGTTAGGGGTAATCGGAGTCAGTCAAGGTAGGATTTCCTAGGTTTACTAAACTAGGTAGATCCCCTTGATTTTCTAGGATCTCGTCTCCTTTCACCTGTGGATCAGACTAGAAGCTTCTTGTCAACATGTGGGAATGTGGTTAAAGGCAATGTATGCATTGATTTTTAGGGTTTGGGTAAGTCTTAGTTAGTTATGGCAACTTACTAAGAATAGGTCTTAGGGTGAGTTGGCTTGGTGAGGTGTAAGTGTGGGCATTATTTAAATTAGGAAATTTAAATAATAAATATTGTGAGGCTAACGAAATAATTTAATTAAATTAATATTAGTGGGGTGAAGGGGGCCATGGCTAGGTGAATGTGATGAAGGTATTTATTTGTTGAGGGACCAAATAGGAGTGTGACCTAATTTTAGTGTCTACAGTCATAATCTCCCATAGGCCCATAACTCTCTGTACATTTGCACCAAGAATGTTGGTACCCATGCAAACTAGGTCATATCATGCAAAACCGCCATCAATTCCCATGGAAATATCCCACCCTCCAAATCGTATACGGGTTGTGTCATTTTTTCCATTTCCCAATCGTGAAAAAACTCGAAATGGATCGAATCTGAGTTATTTGAGGTTAAAATCCTACCACCCAGGTCGAAAACAATGCAAAATCATGTTTCATTTGATTTAAAACTGATAAATCTACCTTCCTCATGAAAAAAATCCATTTATAGGGAATCCTCTGCATTTTTATGTTTTGACGGGCATACGGGTGTCATTTGCCCGTCATATTCATCTTAGCATGTTATTGCTAATGTGGCAGGTTTTTATTGGCTGGGGGCGGTCGCGAAAATGTTATAACTTGCCACTTTTTTATATTTGGCATAAGGAAAATTTTAGTCTGCGGC
Organism: Taxus chinensis; assembly: GCA_019776745.2. Lineage (NCBI taxonomy): Eukaryota > Viridiplantae > Streptophyta > Pinopsida > Cupressales > Taxaceae > Taxus > Taxus chinensis. The sequence continues at coordinate 286,486,820 of CM034150.1, read as the reverse complement.
CCCGCATTGCTATAGTGATGTGCCTACGTGGAACAATTTGATGGGCTGGAGGATCGGCGGGTGGAAGAGGTCACTTAGAAATTTTGCCTTCATTTTTTTGAATTTCTCAAAAACAAATTGGAAGGTGACACGTGGCAGGAAGAGCACGTGGATGGCAGGGGGAGTTGGAGAAATTTTTTGGCTCAAGATGTCATGGGAAAATTTTGACCTGAGGGCCCACCTCCAATGAAAAGTGGACACGTGTCCAGGAATGTCAAACAAAGAAGCGGGAACTTAGAAAATTTGTTGTTTTTGGTCTAAAAGTTACAGAGGAAAAATTTTGCCCGAAGGCCCATGTCCAATTGAAGGAGGACACGTGTCCAAAATTTGGAGGAGGTTTGGAGCATGGAGAGAAAATGGAAAAATTTAAAAATTTTGGTGAAAAATCTCAAAGTAAAAAATTGACCCATGGAAAATTTGAAGGTGTCCCCATGCAACCAATCAGGGGGTGACACATGGCATTTTACAAAAAAAGAAAAGGGGACCGCGGGCCCACAAAAGGTTTTAGTGCTCATGGAGGGTTGAAGGCAAAATGGAAGGGCCGGCTCCACAGCGAATGAGAGAGTGCCACGTGGTAAGGGAGTCAGCGGGTGTTCGGGCCGATGGAGAATTTTGAGAAATTTTTCATTTTCTCAAAAAAGTGGCAAAATTCATCAAATTGGCCCCCATTTTTTGGTGGGACCCACATGTGGACACGTGGCGGGTCCAAGGGGTAGATATGGAAAATTTTAAAAAATTTCCAAAGGTCAAAAAAAGTTACAAATGCAAATTTTAAAGGGAAGGGGCCCACACCAATTGTTTTGGGACACGTGTCCATCTTATCCAAAGGAAAAAAGGGGAATATCTTGGACATGTGGACGGCAGAAATTTAAAGTCAATTTTGATCGACAGTTGCTAAGTGTTCTTCATTTTTTACCGCCATGGGAACTCCAAGGAACTTGGAAATCAAGTTTCTTCATTAAAATTCATTGAACCTTATATGATTTTGAGTCCCCTTGGCCTTCTGAGAACAATAGCACCATTTTCATGAGCTAATTGGGGGGGGGTGGATGATATAGATTTTGTAGTGCATTGGCTCGGGCCCGGATGTAAAATATGTGAAAGTAAAATGGTAAAGTTGAGCAGAGATTGGTGAAAATAAGGTGTAAAGGTTCAAAAGGGTGATTTGGGGGGGCAAATCCGATTGTTTATGTGCATGGTTCGGTTAATGCCAAAAATTACCCTGGGATTGGAGAGGAGCTGAAGTTCAGCAATTTTTAAAATAGGTTGTGGCACCTGGAATATGTCGGGACGCGTTTGTTTTAGGTTTGATGTCAGTTCATGAAGGCTGGGTGTGAAGGTTTTTGTGTGAGACAAAGTTGATCCGCTTAGTCAGTGGTAGTGGCTTGGGGGGGGAAAAAGGAGCCGTCTGCGAGTACGGTATAAAAATGTATTTTTGCAGCAGGTTTGTAAAGAGAGTGCAACAAGCAAGAAGAAGAGAGCGGCAGAATTTGCAAGTAAGAGGGCTAGAAATAGTCTAGTTCTTTGGAGAAAACCACCTGAGAGCCATTTTCAATTCCATGTTTCATCAGATGTCATCATGTTGAGCTGGCTTCAATTGTAAAGCCATCAACAAGCTCTAAGATTGTCTTAATAACATTCCATTGCTGGTGCATTTGATCAATGATGTGCCTACGTGGAACAATTTGTCTGGTCTGGAGGATCGGCGGGTGGAAAAATGTGCACATTCTTACAAATTTCAAAATGATTTTAGTTTGTGTGTGAATTTTCTCTAGTTACAATCTATTGTGAAGGTGATCTTCATTGATCAGGACATGAGTCTCATTTCTTGTATGGCAGGGTTTAGTTGGCATCTACAATCTTTCATTCAGCTCAGAGCATTCGTCTGAGTGAGGATAAACAAATTTAAATTCAGGGCCCAACTTCCAATGAATATTGAGGGTGTTTGTAAACCTTTGGGTTTACCTTAGGTCAATGATCAAATAAGGATTACTAGATGCTTCAACTTGGTAAATTTGCTTCTAGCTTTTGTGGTCTAGATTGTTACAAAGGTTTTATGGAATAGTTGCCCGATTTGGGCCATGTCCATTTGAAGGAGGACACATGTCCTAAATTTGAAGGAGTATTTCAAACCCATTGCAGACATCTCTGTTGTTTAAGTGTTGCAAATCTTTGGTGACAAAGGTTCCCAAAGTAAAAAATGGTGATTCCATAGATACTATTTTTCCTAACATCTCCCACATGCATATCATTTAGGGGGTGACACATGGAATTTTACATGTAAAGACCCCCCGTATTTGCATTGTGTGTCCACAAAAGAACTCAATCCTTTCACAAAAAATTGCAGGTAAAGCATGGATCAGGGTTTTATCATGTCTTTAACAGCCCTAGCTTTGTTTTGAGAACATTTCCATCATGGTAAGGGAGTGAAAACTCCTTTGATTTTGGATAATGGATGAATTTTGATCAATGTTTTCACAAGGCCTCTTCTCATACCATAGTGGCAAAATTCATCAAGGATATGGCTCCCATCTCCTTTACCATACAAGGGACTGCACATATAGGTTCTCTTGCCTTGGTTGATAGGCACAAGGGGTAAACATAGTGAAGGTTAGATCAAAACCAAATCCAAAGGTGCTATCCAGGTCCCTACAAATGCTTGAATGCAAACAAGCAGATAGGTGTGCTCCTTGGATACAAATTGACATGGGAAACGTTTCTATCTTATCCTTGAGTGAAAAAAGTGCAAGTATCATGATGCTGTTCAAGTTGTAAAGGCAGGTTAAATCTAGAGTACCAACAACTGAGTGGCACCACTTGCTGAGTGAAACTTCTTTGAATTTTCTTACCGCCATGGTTTTGAAGTGTTTGAAAGGTTTGACCATTTGTGTTATCGAGTATCTTGAGCTGATACATTCATCGAGACCTATCATTTCATACTTCAGATCTGCATGGCCTTCTGGGTACAATAGAACCATTTTCAAGCTCAGCCTGCTCTTGATCATTTAACAGTAGTTTTTATATTTTGGATGCATTGTGTTCGGTGCCCGATATAAGAAGAATGTGAAAGATCTTAAATTAAAGTTACAAACCTTGCAAATTTTTCAGGTAGTAGCATGCAAAATGATAGCAAATGCATTTTAGTGCATGTCTGATTACACAACTAAGGTGGAAATCCTAGGATGGATAAGGATCCGACTCCATGCTATTGGGATCTTGAAATACCAGTTGTGCTTCCCTGGCATTTTTGTCGACCTGTTTTATACTTTGTTGTAAATCTGTCAAGAAATGGAGGGAAGGAGATCCCTCTTGTATCAAATTTGATCTCTTAGGCATAAGAAGTTTCTCACCGAATCAAGGATCCAAGCTGGCATGAGGTACTAAAAGGAATTTTTGAAGCGTGTGGAAATTGGTTGGTGATTTGGTTGACAAGAAAAGAAATCCCCATAGACTCGGAATTTTCAAGTGAGATAAGCTTGTTGTTGAAGATTATAATTCTTTTCTCAAGAGAGATCTGATTCAGAGCAAGCTTCAATTGCATGATTTGTATCATATCTCCATCAGGTTGAGTTGGACCTTCAGTTGTGTATTTATCAACAACTTGCTCCTAAGATTGTGCTCCTATGACTTTCCCCTAAGTTGATGTATCTGATCAGTTTATCAAGAGAAAGAGCCTTTGGGGGGTTCATGATGCAGGAGCATCAAGTGATAAGATGCAAGATAGGTCATATGACCATTTAGAACATGTTTTTAGTCTAGGTGTCTTGCTCAGTGAATGCAATGTTAAAGTTGAGGATATATTTGATAATACAGGGTGAATGAGTGCTTGTAAGAAAGTAGTAATGGCAGTTGAAATCTTGACATAGTCAGAAGATCTAATCATCTGGATAGAAGATAAAGCCATGTCATCATGTAAAATCAGTTTTACTGTCCTATGGATTACATGAGAGTATTTGTAAACCTTTTGGAGATATCTCAGGTCATGATTAAATATGTAGATTCCTAGATAGTTTGTTGGTAGTCTTCTTCAGGAGTGTGAATTGGCTTAGTTAGTCAAAGTTTGTAGGTGTTTTGTTAGAGTCTTTACTTAGCAAATGTGACACCTATTTCATAGGTGATTCAAAGAAAAGGAGGTAGAATCTCTAGGTTCTCAGTTGTTGTAGAGATGAAGACAGAAGGAATGTATGAAGTTTCTCAGAAGAAGTTGGTGATACCTAGCTGTTGGCATGTCCAATTACATGTTTCCACATGACTGTGCATTCAGGACTATAACAGGATCCTACAAGATAGAAACCCTTGCATAACATTGTGTGGCCACAAAAGATATACAATCTCTTCCATTATTAGAATGGACAAGGTTCTATCAGGTGATGTAGATCATCATGTCTGTCAGCATTTTTAGCCTATGTTTTGAAAATGCATAGTTTGGATCATTTAGTAGTGACAATTGTTACCTCTCCGAGCCTGGATAATGGATGCATCGCATCATCTTTTGACAAGGCCTCTTCCATGACCATATGGCTGAAAATTTCAAGGATATCTCTATATCCTTTACACTATATAACTACTGTCAATATAGGTTCTCAAGGATAATGGGTTTTTAGGCACAACCTCAAGATATACGTGACTGTTTTTTTTTAACCCTTATGGCAAGGTGTTATACAACGTACAGTGAGAGAGGAATTGAAGTGCAAACAAGCAGTCATAACATGTGCTCTCAAGCCACAAATGACATTTTTAGCAAATCATATTGATGAAATCCTATGAAGTAGATCCATCAAGATCCAGGTGACATCAATGCCCCAAGTGCCTATGTGTCATGGTTAGGGTCAGAATAGGCCTGATTAAATTTGTATGCTACCAACCATAAAGGAGTGTGTGTCATTTCTAACAAAGAAACAAGGTATGAAATTTCTTAGTGATATTTCAAGAACCTTGTAAAGGATATTTTGAGTCATTAATGTGATCAATGTATAGTTGATTCAGGGGACATTGAGATAAGAGACCATTTGCATACTTCAAAAGACTACATAGCTAATAAGGTCCAAAAGTTTCAAAGCTTAGCATAAGATCTTCTCAGGTACAATTAAATTATATAGGATCTTAGATGCACCTTGGCTAAGGTGAATTGATTCTAGAAGAAGAAGATTACTTAGGATTTGAATACCCTTACAAAGTTTTGCAGTCATATGGACTTGACATTAGACAGAATAAGGATCATGTGAATCCTTGGGGGGCTAGAGTGTAGAGAGTTCACACTAGTGAAGAGCAATGCTTGAGCATTCATAAGGGAGCTTGAAACTTTGGTTTGTTGTCTTGATTATGTTCAATCAGGTAGAATATTGCTTGTGACTGTATTAAAAAAGAGCTCCATTTGGAGGCAAAGGTGATACCTCTTCATCAGAGAACTCTTCAAAGAAGGTATGAATGTTAGAGACTTTATGAACGGATTTTGTAGCTTGCAGAACTAGTCATGCTATAGAAGAGTCTTTACATCTGGTTGGTGATATTGTTTGCAGTGATCACAAAGTGATCACCTTTTCTCATCAATTTGAACTCTCCACCAGTTGTTGTTATTCAAGTAGTAGAAGGTACAAGTTCTCATTGGACCTCAAAGGAGATAAGATTCAAACAAATGATGTTGCATGAACATTAATTAATGCATCCTCTAGCAGGTGAGTGGACCTTCTTGTTTATTTGAGAAAGTTGCCCCTAAGCTGCTCCTGAGGATTCTAAGTTTGCTAAAGTATAAATCTAGAGAGAGACCCCTGCATTAGGTTATCATATTAAAGATCACTCATCTATTCCAATTAGACCCATTACTACTCCTCACCCACTTGTTTCACTTCCAAGATCACCCCCACCAAGTAATATGGCTCAGCCTAGACCTCCATTTATTGTTAAAACCTTTGGTCTTATAAATTTTGGAGGAATGGATGGTTATCCAAATGATGTCCCACAAGATGTGAGAAATAGGTGACCAAAATTCCAAGGTAACAATGCCATTACCAATGATCAACATCTCAAACTATTTGATAATATGATGGAAGATTTTCAGATAGAATTTGAGGATGTGTATATCAATTTATCCATACACTTGAAGAATATGCTAGAGATTAGTACAAGGCTCTACCTGATAACTCTATTGATTCATGGACTGAGATGAAAAATCCATTTAGGTTGCAATATGGTGACATGACTGATCCTATATTTCTTCTGTCTGAATTTGAAAATATCAAGAAGAACCTGAATGAGACAGTCCATGACTTCAATACAAGATTTAATAAAACATTGAGGAGGATTCCTGTCATTTTGATGCCTTGTGATGAATCTTGCTTGATCAAATATGTAGATGCATTTGATAAAAAGGAAGCCTATTACTTGAGAGATAAAAATCCTAAAAACTTGAGGCAAGCTTTCACCATGGCACTTCAAATTGAAAATAATATTAAAGCTATTGGTAAACCACTTAAGAGGGATGGTGTGAAGATGATAAACCCTGAAAATCCTCAAGCTAGCAAGGGTGCTGATTTAGAAGATGTTTTCAAGACTTTGACAGGGGTTGTCAAAGAAATTTATTACAAATTAGCCCAGGGTAAGAAAGGAATTGGGAAAAGTTCACAAGGACAGCACAAGACTCAAAACCATGATAGACTCGGAAATCATCTTAGGGGTGATCAAAGACAAGATGATAGAGGTAAATGGCCTATTGGATCTACAAACAGACAACCCCAAGCACATGAAAATAGAGTGGTGCTTGACCCTCTGACTGTAAGAGTTGATGTTGTTCAAGAGATTGCTGATATGGATTGGTGTGATAGATGTTTTCTTCCTCATCCTCCATGTGAAATCGACCAGAAAGTTATTGAAGATGTTAATGAGATGAAATGGATGATGAAATTTGTATGATGGGTAGCTCTTCAGGCTCACAACAAGCAGCAACATCAACAGATGTGATAAGTGCAAGGACTGTTGCAACCTTTTGGGATTGCATAAAGAGGGTACCATTTCTTTCTCTTCCTCAAGCTCATGATGTAGATGTAGTTCAGGCCTTTAAAATTCCTAATAATGACTTTGAATATATAAGGGCTTTAATGATCAAGAAGTATGATGGTGGTATTCCTTCAGAGGAAGATAGACAATTGTTAATGAATGTTGTGGTTGGTCAAGAGAAAGAGTACAATACTAGAAGTAAAGTTGTTAGAGGAGCTGGTCCTCAAGCCAAGCCAAAGACACCCTTGCTCACAAGCATTCCCAAAGACAATCCTAGAAAAGAAACAATTGCCAAGAACCCTACTGTCCCATGCAAAAATATCAGTCCTCTTCATGCCCAGGCTGCCAAGAATACTTCTCCATCTGATGAACCTTCTTGTTTCCCTTCCAATGCTTTTTTTACGAAAGAGTTTTCCATATGATATTTCCCAAGTATTGAGCCAAATTAAAGTGAGTGTTCCCATCATTGAGTTGCTTAGAATACCTGAGCATAAGAAGAGAGCATTTGAGTACTTGGGATTGAAAGAAGAAAATATTACCCCAAGCAGAAATGTAAATGTTGTTGAGACTCCTCTTCAAAGCATTGTTGGCCTTGAAACACCACCACCAATGGAAGATCTTGGAGAGGCACCTGAAGTATATTTGGGGACATCCTTAGTTGATTCCCAATTGAATGTTGATCCATTTTTCACAACTTTTCTCATAAAAGATAGGTTGCTTCACAATTGCATGTTTGATTCCGGTGCATCATGTAATGTCATGCCTCTAGAAGTCATGAATGAGTTGGATATCAAAGTGACAACAGCATATGGGAAGTGTACAGCCATGGATTCAAGGGAAGTGCTGGTTGTTGGCTGTGTAAAGGGTTTAGTAGTGTAACTTGCAGCATATCTGGGTAAGAATTTAAAACTTGATGTTGTAATTGTTGATTGCCCTGCCAAATGGGGTATGCTTTTGTCAAGAAAATGGGCTGCAAGTGTTGGTGGTAGTGTTCAAATGGACATGTCTTTTTCCACCATTCCCATTGAGGGCATCCATGTCAAACTCTATGGTGAAAAGAAGATGTTGTCACTTGATTGAAGATCCCAACAATGTTTCATATGAAGTGTTGTTTGCTGATGTGGATGTTGACAACTTCATTGGTTTTGCTTATGGAAAAGAGAACAGGATGGATAAATCAGAATGCCTTGATATGATAGGTTCTCCTTGGACCTTTCTATTTGATGGAGCTTGCTCCAAAGTTGGAAATGGTGCTGGTGTAGTTTTGCTTTCTCCTAGTTTGGAAGAGTTTCCTTTTTCCTTCAAACTTAACTTTGAATGCACTAACAATGTTGTTGAGTATGAAGCATTGTTGTTGGGGTTAAGGATTGCATGGAAATATGGAGTGAAGGATATTTTTGCCAAGGGAGAATCAGAGCTGGTTGTCAAGCAAGTAAGAAAGTTGTATGCTACAAAAAATCAGCGTATGAAATAATATAAGCATGTTGTCTGGGACTTGATTGAAATGTTTGATTCCTTTAACATTGTTTACCATGATAGAAGTCTTAATGTTGCTACTGATAAGTTTGTTGTACTTGGCTCTAGATTTGACAATTGCACCATTTCACCTTTTTGTGAATATAACATTGAAGTGCTAACAAGGCCAGCTGTCCCGGATAATGTGAAACATTGGTAGATTTTTTTTATGATGATGGCCAAGTATTGAGACTCATAAAATGCCAAGGTGATTTTACTGGTCAGAACATTGATTGGGATCCAATGGTATGCATTAATGAAGGGAGAGAAACTTTATTTGACAAGGATATTATCCAATTGAAAACAAATACCATTCTTAAAGGTCTTATTGCACTTGAGGATCCAATTTTAACAATGTTGATTGCATCATAAATAGAAAGATGTCTTCTTCAAGGGATGTGGAAGAGAATGACTTGGGAACCAGGGATAAACCAAGGAAGATTTGGTTGGGCAGAAATTTAAGCAAAGAAGGAAAACAATCCTATGCCCAACTTTTAAGGAAATATCAAGAATTTCCTTGCTTGGTCTTATTCATAGCTGAAGGCATATAGAGAAGACTTGTTTTAAGATGAGATTTCTCTTAAGGCCAAAACCAAGCCATTTAGAAAAAAACAAAGGCCTATTAACCCACTTCTTTCCATGAAAATTCAAGAAGAGTTGAAGAAATTGAGAGATGGTGGTATCATTCAACCCACTAGATAATCATCTTGGGTGGAAAACCTTGTGCTAGTTAGAAAGAAGAATGGTGATATCAGAATTTGTGTGGATTTTAGGAATCTAAACAAAGCATCTATGAAGGAAAACTACCCTTTGCCAAACATGGAGAATATGTTGCAGCTTGTAATAGGGTCAGATATACTTTCTACTTTGGATGGTTTCTCCAGATACAATCAAGTAGTTGTCAAAGAATCAGAAATACTTAACTGACAACCTTCACTACTCCTTTAGGGGACTTATCTTTTTGTAAGGATGCCTTTTGGATTGATGAATGTTGGTGCTAATTTTTCAAAGGGCAATGGATGTTGCCTTTCCTACTCGGTTATATGCAATGAATTTATTGCCTAGTTTACCAAGATGATGTGACTATTTTTTCAAGGCAACGAGGAGACCATTTGCAACACCTAAAGAAGATGTTAATCAGATGTAGAGAGTAATGACATTTCCCTTAACCCAAAGAAGTGTCATTTTACATGAAAAAGGCAAAGTTACTGGGACATATTGTGTCCAAAGAAGGTGTTATGATAGACCCTGAGAGAGTGGAAGCAATTAGCAAGCCTGTGCCTATTCCAAGAACCAAGAAAGGTATTTTCAATCTTTCTTTGGCCAAATCAATTTCATTAGAAGGTTTGTTTCTAATTTTTCTGAGCTTGACTCTTCCAATCACAAGCATGCTAAGAAAGGATCAAGTCATCAGGTGGGAGGAGGCTGTCATTTGAGCTTTTGAAGGAATAAAGGATGCACTTAAGCATGCACCTATTTTGCAAGCAGCCCAAACTATAAGAGGCCTTTCCAAATCTTTTCTTTAGACTCTTAATTCACTATTGCTTCAGTTTTGTTACAAAAGGATAAGAATGAAGCTGAGAGTCCTATTGCCTTCTTTAGCAAGGATTTACATGTAGCTGAGTTGAAGTATACAATCATGGAAAAATAAGCATTTCCACTGGTAAAAGCAACAAACTATTTTCAGGCCTTACATATTGAGTTCAAAATTTCCGTTTCTTATGTCCCCCACACCATGGTTAAGGATACATCTTATCAGACATGGAGATATCAAGCAAAGATGTAGATGGGTAAAAAAATTACAAGAATATGATATGGATCTCCAAACAACAAAGTTGGTCTACGCGGCCCTTTAGATCTAGCCATTAGCTCATGGCTGAGAGCAATTTGCACAATGTAGAAGTTCAATCAGCTAGAAGAACATAGTTTAGATCTTCTTGAGGTATTGATTAGGACTTAGTGGTACAAAGATGTGATTTTCTACCTCAGACTTTTATGTTTTCCTAGTAACTTGAATAAAAATCAGACTTAGGGCCCTCAATTAGGCTTCTCAGGAATGCATGTCATAGGAAACTTAGGATTAGCTTAGAAGAACCCTGAAGGTGTCCTACTTGAAATGCACTAACACCAAGATGAACCTCCATCCAGTTGATTCCAACTGACATTCCACGGGGGGGTGCTGTGCAGGAAATTCCGTCCTGGTGGAGTCACATGCACATAATATTTTACCCGCTAGTCTATTGGTGGCCATTTCTTGCCTCACGAGGTAACCCAAGTTCGACAGTACAGGGTTCATAGAATTGCCAACCCCTGTCTATTGGAATTTACGTGCCAGCTTCAGGCCCATACCTGCAATTGCAGGCGCTGCACGTTCAATATCAAGCTTCTGGTTCGGTTCCATGAGTAAAAGCAACTTCAGAAATCACATTGAAGATCCTCAACATACTGCTGGATCAATGAAATTGATTCAAGGTAGCTGCTGTCAACTTCAGCAACGAGAGTTTAGCAAGTACAATAACTACTGTCCTATGCAATAGGCAATCACAACAAGTGGTAATGAATTTCAAGTTGATTCATATCACATTCAGATTTGGAGATCTAGTTAGGATTGTATCTTATAATGCCATGTGTTTTAGAGCCAAGCATTTCATGGCAGTGTGCAATAACAGTATGGAATCAATCTAACATTCATGCAAGATAACGTACAATCCATCAAGAGCATTACAAATAGTCCTGATGCCCAACTTTTACAAGAAATTGCTCAAGACTTCCTTGCAAAAGGTCTTATTTAGAGCTAAAGGCATATAGAGAAGACTTGTTCCAGAGCAATTGAGATTTGCAGTCTTGAGGCCAATAGAATAAGCCATTCAGACAGAGACAACTAGGCCTATTAAGTCCACTTCTCTCCATGAAAATGCAGGAAGTAGTTGAAGAAATTGAGAGATGGTGGTGCCATTACAGCCTACTAGGTATTCACTTTTGGGTTTTCCCAACAATTGTGCTAGATCAGAAAGATGGCCCGTATGAATCAAGAGATCAATCAGACTTTGTGTGGATTTTAGGAATCTAAGAGGGAAGAGTTTCTCATGAAAGGACAAACACCCTTTTTCAGAGACATGGAAGAATATGTTACAGCTTGATAACAGGGTCAATCCTAGATACTTTCTACTGTTGGAGATTTGGTTTTGATCTAGGATAGTAGGCATCAAGACAAGTTGTCAAAGAATCAGAAAGTTTGATGCTCTAAGAATGGGCCCTTATGCCACTGATATCAGCCTTGGGGAACTTACATGTTTTTGTCAAGGATGCCCTTTGGATTGATGAATTTCTGGTCCTACTTGTTCAAAGGGCAGATGGATATTAAAACACTTTTCTGGATTATATCCCCATATGAGTTTATTGCACAAGTTGTACCAAGATGTATAGTGGCTTATTTTTGCTTTGTTTTTGACAGTTGTTGGCATACGTGGTTTGCAACTTTTGTCCTAGAGCAACCATTTCTGATCAGATGTTCTTGAGTATGACATTTCACTTAATCCAAAGAAGTGGTCATTTTGGCGTTGTAAAAGTGCCATTTTTGACTCCTTGGGGCATATTGATGTCCAAAGCACTTGTTATACATAAACCCTGAGATCTTGTAGAAGCAATCAACTGGGAGTGCCTATTCCCAAGAACCAAGAAAGGTATCCAATCTTTCTTTGAACAAATCAGATTTTGTTAGAAGGCTTGTTTCCTAATTTTGCTCAGATAACTCTTCCAATCACAAGCATGCTAAGAAAGGGTCAAGTTGCTCAAGTGGGAGGAGCTTGTCATTCAAGATTTTTCCAGGAATAAAGGAATGCACTTAAAAGCACTCACAATCTTGTCATTCTACACTAGCTTCAAACTAAATCCAAGAGGATTTTCCAAATCTTTTCTTTTGCCTCTGAATTCACTATTGCTTTAGTTTTGTTACAAAAGGATGAGAATGGAGATGAGAGGCCTATTTCCTTCTTTAACAAGGCTTTACAAGCAGCTGAGTTGAAGTATACAATCATGGAAAAACAAGCGTTTGCACTGGTAAAAGTAACAAATATTTTCAAGCCTTACATATTGAGTTCAAAAGTTGTTTCTTATGTCCCCCACACCATGGTTAAGGAAATCTTATCAAACATGGAGATATCAAGAAAGAGATGTAGATGGGTCAAAAAATTACAAGAATATGATATGGATATCCAAACAACAAAGTTGGTGAGAGGTTTGGGTCTTGCCAAGCTCATGGCTGAGAGCAATTTGCAAAATGTAGAAGTGAATCAGCTAGAAGAACAAAGGGTAGATCTTCTTGACATATTGATGAGGTCTGAGTGGTACAAAGATGTGATTTTCTACCTCAGACACCTATGTTTTCCTAGTCACTTGAATAAAAATCAGAAAAGGGCCCTCAAGTTGGCTTCTCAAAAATATATCATAACAAACCTCGGGCTGGCTTGGAAGAACCCTGAAGGTGTCCTCTTGAAATGCATAGCTAAAGATGAAGCTCCCAAGTTGATTGCTGATTTCCATGGGGGAGTTTGTGGAGGACATTTTACTGGTAGAGTGACAACACATAATATTTTAAGAGCTAGTTATTGGTGGCCAACTCTTTTTAAAGATGTAACCCAGCTGGTTAGAAAGTGTGATAGTTGCCAACATTTCTATGGAAGACTGAAAGCTTCAGGCTCCCTTTGTTTGCAGCCTGTATCAATTGAAGCTCCTTTCAAACAATGGGAAATGCACTTCATTAGTGAGATTTTAGATCCTTCTAGTGCTGGTCATAAATGGATCCTTGTAGCTACTGACTACTTCACAAAGTGGGTTGAAGCAATTCCATCTAGAAAGGCAACACACCAAGTGGTAATGGATTTCTTGTTGATTCATATCATATACAGATTTGGAGTTCTAGTTAAGATTGTATCTTATAATGCCATGTGTTTTAGAGCCAAGCCTTTGATGGCAATGTGTAATGAATATGGAATCAATCTAACTTATGCTTCAAACTACAATCCACAAGGGAATGGAAAAGCTGAGTCAAGTAACAAGAAATTGCTCAAGATCATCAAAAGGACCTTGGAAATCAACAAGAAGAAGTGGGGAGAGCAATTGAAATTTGCAGTTTGGCAAATAGAATAACTCCAAAAAGAGCAACTAGTAAAAGTCCATTTGAATTGGTGTATGGAACTCAGGATTTTCTACCCTTACACCTATAATTATCCACTTTTCAGTTTTCCCAACAATTGGAAGATCAAAAACATGGCCCGTATGAATCAAGAATCAATCAGATCATTGAGTTGGATGAAGAGGGAAGAGCTTCTCATCAAAGGCATATCGGATTTAGAGAGAAATTGAAGAAGTTGTTTGATAAGAAGGTCAATCCTAGAGCCTTCAATGTTGGAGATTTGGTTTTGATGTGGGATAGTAGGCATGAAGAAAAGGGCAAGAATGGAAAGTTTGATGCTCTATGGATGGGCCCTTATGCCATTGATATCAGGATTGGAGAACATACATTTTTTCTCAAGGATTTGGATGGAGATTTTCTGGAGCTGCATGTTAATGGCAGACATTTAAAACACTTCTTGGATTAAATCCCCATATGAGGTATGCACAAGTTGTACATTTTGTATAGTCCTTATTTTTGCTTTGTTTTTGCTGTTGTTGGCTCGTGGTTTGCCCTTTTGTCCTTGGCAACCATTTCTGGTCTGATTTTCTTGGTTTATTTTTGGTGAAATTTCTGGTTTTTTGGGTTGTGCATTTTTTACTCCTTGCCCAATGGATTTCTAGAATTTGGTCTACATTGTGATCTTGTGGCACTCGCTGGGAGTGCCCATTCCCAAACAGGAGCCAATGTTGGTGAAAATTTAGAGTTTGCACACTTTTCCCTAATTTTCTATATCCTTTTTTGCTCAAAAATGTTTTATTTGCTGGAGTGGGTGATCTGCAACTCATTTTTTCCAGTGGAATGCTTTGAAAGTACTCACAATCTTGTTATTCTACACTAAATTGAATCTAAATCCAAGTTTCCCCACCTTTCCAAATATTTTCTTTTGCCTCTGAATTCACTATTGCTTCAATTTTGTTGCAAAAGGATGAGAATGGAGTTGAGAGGCCTATTTCCTTCTTTAACAAGGCTTTACAAGCAGCTGAGTTGAAGTATACAATCATGGAAAAACAAGCGTTTGCACTGGTAAAAGTAACAAATATTTTCAAGCCTTACATATTGAGTTCAAAAGTTGTTTCTTATGTCCCCCACACCATGGTTAAGGAAATCTTATCAGACATGGAGATATCAAGAAAGAGATGTAGATGGGTCAAAAAATTACAAGAATATGATATGGATATTCAAACAACAAAGTTGGTGAGAGGTTTGGGTCTTGCCATGCTCATGGCTGAGAGCAATTTGTAAAATGTAGAAGTGAATCAGCTAGAAGAACAAAGGGCAGATCTTCTTGACATATTGATGAGGTCTGAGTGGTACAAAGATGTGATTTTCTACCTCAGACACCTATGTTTTCCTAGTCACTTGAATAAAAATCAGAAAAGGGCCCTCAAGTTGGCTTCTCAAAAATATATCATAACAAACCTCAGGCTGGCTTGGAAGAACCCTGAAGGTGTCCTCTTGAAATGCATAACTGAAGATGAAGCTCCCAAGTTGATTGCTGATTTCCATGGGGGAGTTTGTGGAGGACATTTTACTGGTAGAGTGACAACACATAATATTTTAAGAGCTAGTTATTGGTGGCCAACTCTTTTTAAAGATGTAACCCAGCTGGTTAGAAAGTGTGATAGTTGCCAACATTTCTATGGAAGACTGAAAGCTTCAGGCTCCCTTTGTTTGCAGCCTGTATCAATTGAAGCTCCTTTCAAACAATGGGAATGCATTTCATTAGTGAGATTTTAGATCCTTCTAGTGCTGGTCATAAATGGATCCTTGTAGCTACTGACTACTTCATAAAGTGGGTTGAAGCAATTCCATCTAGAAAGGAAACACACCAAGTGGTAATGGATTTCTTGTTGATTCATATCATATACAGATTTGGAGTTCTAGTTAAGATTGTATCTTATAATGCCATGTGTTTTAGAGCCAAGCCTTTGATGGCAATGTGCAATGAATATGGAATCAATCTAACTTATGCTTCAAACTACAATCCACAAGGGAATGGAGAAGCTGAGTCAAGTAACAAGAAATTTCTCAAGATCATCAAAAGGACCTTGGAAATCAACAAGAAGAAGTGGGGAGAGCAATTGAAATTTGCAGTTTGGCAAATAGAATAACTCCAAAAAGAGCAACTAGTAAAAGTCCATTTGAATTGGTGTATGGAACTCAGGCTTTTCTACCCTTACACCTATAATTATCCACTTTTCAGTTTTCCCAACAATTGGAAGATCAAAAACATGGCCCGTATGAATCAAGAATCAATCAGATCATTGAGTTGGATGAAGAGGGAAGAGCTTCTCATCAAAGGCATATCGGATTTAGAGAGAAATTGAAGAAGTTGTTTGATAAGAAGGTCAATCCTAGAGCCTTCAATGTTGGAGATTTGGTTTTGATGTGGGATAGTAGGCATGAAGACAAGGGCAAGAATGGAAAGTTTGATGCTCTATGGATGGGCCCTTATGCCATTGATATCAGGATTGGAGAACATAAATTTTTTCTCAAGGATTTGGATGGAGATTTTCTGGAGCTGCATGTTAATGGCAGACATTTAAAACACTTCTTGGATTAAATCCCCATATGAGGTATGCACAAGTTGTACATTTTGTATAGTCCTTATTTTTTCTTTGTTTTTGCTGTTGTTGGCTCGTGGTTTGCCCTTTTGTCCTTGGCAACCATTTCTGGTCTGATTTTCTTGGTTTATTTTTGGTGAAATTTTTGGTTTTTTGGGTTGTGCATTTTTGACTCCTTGCCCAATGGATTTCTAGAATTTGGTCTACATTGTGATCTTGTGGCACTCGCTGGGAGTGCCCATTCCCAAACAGGAGCCAATGTTGGTGAAAATTCAGAGTTTGCACACTTTTCCCTAATTTTCTATATCCTTTTTTGCTCAAAAATATTTTATTTGCTCGAGTGGGTGATCTGCAACTCATTTTTTCTAGTGGAATGCTTTGAAAGTACTCACAATCTTGTCATTCTACACTAAATTGAAACTAAATCCAAGTTTCCCCCATTTGTGCCATAATTTTTTCATTTATACGGGGTTGTGTCATTTTTTCCATTGCCAAATCATGAAAAAACTTAAAATGGATCGAATCCAAGTTATTTGAGGTTAAAATCCTACTCCCCGTGTCGAAAACAATGTAAAATAATGTTTCATTTGATTTAAAACCGAGGAATCTACCTTCCTCGTGAAAAAATTCCATTTCTAGGGCATCCTCTGCATTTTTTACATTTTGATGGGCATACAGGTGTCATTTGCCCGCCATATTCATCTTCGCATGTTATTACTAATGTGGCAGGTTTCTATTAGCCGGGGTGGTCCAAAAAATGTTATAACTTGCCACTTTTTGATTTTTGGAATAAGGAAAATTTTGGTCCACGGCCTTGCATTGCTACAATGATGTGCCTATGTGGCACAATTTGATGGGCTGGAGGATCGGTGGGTGGCGAAGGTCACTTAGAAATTTTGCATTCATTTTTGCAAATTTCTCAAAATAATTTTTTTTCCCAAAGGCCCGCAACGAATTGGAAGGTGACACGTGGCATGAAGAGCACACAGATGGGTGAGGGAGTTGGAGAAATTTTTTGGCTCAAGATGTCATGGGAAATTTTTTGACCTGAGGGCCCGCCTCCAATGAAAAGTGGACACGTGTCCAAGAAAGTCAAACAAAGAAGTGGGAACTTAGAAAAATTTGTTGTTTTTGGGCTCAAAGTTACAAAGGAAAAAAATTTCCCGAAGTCCCGTGTCCAATTAAAGGACACATGTCCAAAATTTGGCGGAGGTTTGGAGCGCAGAGAGAAAATGGAAAAATTTACAAATTTTGGCAAAAAATCTCAAAGTAAAAAATTGACCCGTGGAAAATTTGGAGGTGTCCCCCCACAGCCAATCAGGGGGTGACACATGGCATTTTACAAAAGGTGAAATGGGGAGCACAGGCGCGTAAAAGGTTTTAGTGCTTGGGGAGGGTTGAAGGGCGAATGGGATATTGCCACGTGGTAAGGGAGTGAGCGGGTGTTCAGGCCCGTGGAGAATTTTGAGAAAAATTTCCTTTTCTCAAAAAAGTGGTAAAATTCATCAAATTGGCCCCCAGTTTTTGGTGGGGCCCACATGTGGACACATGGCGGGTCCAGGGGGTAGGTGGGGAAAATTTTCAAAATTTTCCAAATGTCAAAAAAGGTTGCAAATGCAAATTTTAAAGGGAAGGGGCCCGCGCCAATGGTTTTTGAACACGTGTAAATCTTATCCAAAGGCAAAAGGGGGAATATCTTGGACACGTGGATGGCAGAAATTTAAAGTCGATTTTGATCAACAGTTGCTGAGTGTTCTTCATTTTTTACCGCCATGGGAACTCCAAGGAACTTGGAAATCAAGTTTCTTCATTAAAATTCATCGAAGCTTATATGATTTTGAGTCCCCTCAACCTTCTAAGAACAATGGAAACATTTTCATGAGCTAATTTCATGATATATTATGTTTTTAATGCATTTTGGCTCGGGCCCGATGTAAAAAACGTGAAAGGTGAAAATTAAAATTGCAAAGGTGAAAATGATGAAGGTAAAAGGTGAAAAATGATTGCAAATGCATGTTGGCATGTCTAAATGCCAAAAACGTGACCCTGGGATGGATAAGGATCCAAATTCATGCAATATTTTAAAATATTTTGTGCATCCCTGGAAATATGTGACCTGTTTTATAGTTTGATGTCATTTTCATGAAATGATGAAGGGTTTTGTAACAATATTTATCCCT
The DNA here is from genome assembly GCA_019776745.2 of Taxus chinensis. Taxonomy (NCBI): domain Eukaryota; kingdom Viridiplantae; phylum Streptophyta; class Pinopsida; order Cupressales; family Taxaceae; genus Taxus; species Taxus chinensis. The sequence continues at coordinate 286,468,353 of CM034150.1, read as the reverse complement.
TAGGCATATTCCTTTTTTGGGAAGCAAGGATCCAAGCTGGCATGAGGTATCAAATGCATTTTTGAAGCATTTGTAAAGGAGGAGGAGACAAAAGAGAAAAATAGACTCAGAATTTTCAAGCAAAAAGGGTTGGAAGAAATCCATTTCTCTAGAGAAAACCACCTAAGAGCCATTTTCAATTCCATTTTTGTATCAGATTTCATCATGTTGAGTTGGTTTCAGTTGTAAAGCCATTAACATGCTCTGAGATTGTTCTCATGACTTTCCCCTGCTGATGTATCTGATCATTTTCTGGATTATCTAGTTCATTCTCTTGGCAAAGTTTGCATATACTTATGTTTCAAAATGTTTTCAGTTTATGTTTCTTGCTCATGTTGCAATCTTGTGTTTAGGATCTCTTTGATCATACATGGTCTCATTTCTTGTTGATGGTTTAATGACATTTGCAATCTTATATTCAGAAGAGCTTTCATCTGATAGAAGATAAACAGATTTAAAATCATTTTATTGTCCTTGAATAATGAGACTATTTGTAAACCTTTTGGTGCACCTCAGGTCATGATTAAATAGGGATTCCTAGATACTTTGTTGGTATTTTGCTTCAAGATTTTGTGGCAGGTTATCAAAGGTTGTGTGGAAGAGTGTAGATCTAGGCCTCCATTTGTGCACATATCCTGGTTGAAGGAGTATTTAAAATCTCTAGAAGTATTCTTGTTGTGTAGGTGTTACAAATTTCTTGCAAAGGTTCTCAAAGAAGTTGGTGATTCCTAGCTACTCTTGTCCAAACATCTCCCCAAAAAATTTCATTCAAACTAACTCGTCCTACCTATACTACCCCTGCATTGCATTATGTGTCCACAAAAGAATACAATCCTTCCACCAAAATGCACAAAGTATATTAGGGTTTCATCATGTCTTCAGCAACCTTAGCCTTGTTTTGAAAGCATTTCCATCATTTAGTAGTGACAACTCCTTTTAGTTTGGATAATGGATGCTTGATCATGTTTTCACAAGTCCTCTTCCATACCATATGCAAAACACAAGTATATATCCATCTCCTTTACCATACAAGGGCTACAATATAGGTTCTCTTTCCTTGGTTGATAGGCAAAACCTAAAACAGTGAGGATCAGATCAAGATCCTTTTGAAGGTTCTATCCACTCCCTCAAATCTTGAGTGCCAACAAGCCAGATAGATGTGCTCCCTGGCTAAAAATGACATACAAATCATCTATATACCATTGAGTGTCCTTTGAAAATACATGATGTTGTTCAAGTTGTGAAGGAGATTAAATCTGGATACCAACACTATCGACGTCGGCCAATGCTTGACTAACGTTGGTCACTTTTGCAGTCAAAATCCACGACACCAAACCCCTATTTCCCTTAAAACTTCACCATTTCTTTCTAGCTACCCACCCATTCGTACTTAAAACACCCCTTAACACCTCCCCACACCTCATTTACATAAATTCGCCCCAGACCACGTGTCAATAGCTTTATCTACACCCCAATTTTTCAAGCCCACATCTCAAAATTCACTTTTACCCCTCCAAAAAACCCATTTTCACGCTCCCTCGATACTGCTAATAGCACCCAATCTACATTCACAACACAAGGAATGGGATTGAATCCCTTGCCTACTTCCAACACTCCATCTCCGCAGTGGCACATTGGGCCACTGCACTGGTGATTCACCCTCGATCACCTCTCCTGCCTCTACCTATTACCATGCCTGTTTTCATTCAACAATACCTTCCTATCTCATCCACCTACCCTTCCTCATCTCCTGGCCCTTTTTTCTCTCAATGTCGACCAGAATCGGTTCTTCTTAGCCAACACCAGTCTCCCAAAACTGAAATCAGTCACCCCATCCGTGACTGAAGCTAGCTAACTTCCACCGACATTGGCCGACCCTCAACTGACGTCGGTCACTATCGCGGTGTTAAATCCTCTAAACCCTGCCTTATTTCTCTAAAAATTCAACATTCTACCCTACCTACCCACCCATTCCTACCCCAATCTCACCTAAATTCATCCCCACCTCTCTCTAACCTACATACCACTTCCTACTCTTCCTATTTCACCCATTTTCTTCCAAACTTAAATTTAATTCCCCCCAAACCCACTTTTTAGCAACAAATTCACCTAACCAACAAAGAATGAGATTGAATCTTACCTCGTCACGATGTCATATCTGTGGAGGCACGACTGGCCACTACGCTAGTGGCCCACCCGACTCCTCTCTTGCCTATGCCATCACCAAATTCTCTCCTTACCTCCACCCAATCAAATTCTCCACACCAATCTCATGGACCCATCTACCTAGCTCCTCTCACTAACCAAATCTCTCCACCTTAGCCAGGTACAGTCCCTCATTCTTTCCTCTCAAAAAGCACCAAAAGTCAAATGGCTCTATCATTTTCTCCAATGGTACACTGCAACAATGATTCCATAAAATATGAAATTTTTATTTTATAAATCCACCCTGACCTGACCGACACCAGTCTAATTTGTGCCCTAGCCAACTGATTTCAATCACCTAATAACCAACATTGGTCTACCCTTATCCTTATTTGGTCTTACTATGCTTCCTTTTTCTTGCAACCATTTGTAGACACGTACCTTTTTATCATCCCAGAAACCCATTGAACCATACCTACAAACCTAACCTACCCATACATTACCTTTGTTGCATCTTCGGAGTTGCTATTTTACGTATACCTTGGCCTTACCCATGTCGTTACCTATATACCTTGACCTAAACCACTTTTTGTAACCTTTGACCCTTTGTGCTCATTGTACATTGCGATGTGGTTACCTATTTTGTTTGGCCTACCAACCTTACCTTGCCTATGGCCATGATGTTTATCCTGACCTAACCTTTGGTGTACCGGAACATACCTAAACGTTCTTGCATCTTTCCTCTATTGAGTTTCTCGGACCTTATCCTATACCCTTGGATACCGGACCTCACTTCAACCCTTGTTTGGATATGACCTTTACGACCCTAGCTAACGTAAAGTTTGTTATGCTTGAGCAACCCATTGTATCTCATGCCGTAATTTCACAACTGTGTGCATGGCGTCTGAACCGCCACTACCTAATTGACCCTACCCCATTTACCTATTTACATAATTTGACCATTTAGCCTCGACCCAATGCACTCATTGATCTTCATTTTCACCTAACTTCCTCGTTTTCTCAAACCACGCACTGACTTTCTATCTCTTCACCTCATTGGTGCCTAGATTTTAGGGGGGATCACTCATGCACCCTATGCTTAGGGCACCCAAATCCACCTTCTCACCTTAAATTCACATGGGGCAAAAACCAACCTTCATATTTTGTGTCATCGTCCCGCCTACCAATATAGGCTTCACATAACAAAAAGGGGCAAAATGTTGAGACACCAAAAATTGGGCCACGCTCCCCTTGGGTCCCCTTTCTGAATAAACAACTTACACATATTCACTTAACCATGAACCCTATCCACCCCACATTAATATTAATTTAATTAACTTACAATTAAATTTAATTCCCATCCCTCACCCCCATTCATTACTTAATTTATACTTAATTAAGCTTTAATTTCCACCTGGACTCCTCCACCTCACCTAGCCACCTCACCCTAGACCTATTGATGGCATATTTACATAACTGAACTAAGACTTAGTTCAACCTTAAAAAATCCAGGCCTATTATTCTTCTAACCACCTTCTTGCTCATAAAAAGGTAATGTCCATTTGGATATGCGGATAAATGAACAGAATCTAATCCCAAATGATTGCGTGTTCTAATCATTTTTAGTAAACCTAGGGAATCCCTGCCTTAACCAATGCCAGTCATCCCCAAACCATGATGCCGGTCAACCCAGGAACCATGCCATCGGTTACCATTTATGTCACCTTGAGCAACCTTGTGTTTTGGGTTGGCACATTCTGGATATCAAGGGGGCGGGAAGAGAACTACATATAAGTAGATCCAAACCCTTTTTACACCTACAAACATCCATAGCCTGCACTAAGACAGATCCATAGAAGCACTGCACTCATGATGACATTTTGGGAAGCATCATTATTGGTACCAAATGCTCCATCCCACCAACCAATCATCACCACCACCCAACCATTGGACTTGCTACACCCATTGGTAAGTGCACTTTTTATCACTTCATCATTTCCATTTCTACCTTCATGTCCATAGAGTTGTTATCATTGTCTGTTATCATTCTTCCACTTAATATTCCTCATTTCCCCTACCATAGTCTAATTTCTTGACAAACTCAACCATTCCTCCACCCGGAGCACCTGGTTCATCAGATCACCTATATTTGAGCCCTTCCACCTCTCTAGATTATAACTCAACATTCCCATAGACCCTCGCCATCCCCCCTTCTTTATCTCTATCTAACCTCACCTAGAACCTCTGCAACCAGGTTTTTATTGAACTTTATCGTCCTGCCTAATTGTACCGATGCTGGTTAGCCATGACCGTCATCGGTCTCCTACCTAAACCATCATCGATTTTACTAGACCGACGTTGGTCTTTGTGTATTACAACACTTTGCAAATAAACCAGCATCCAATCTACCTTCTACCAAGTGAACCCAAAACACCTTACCCAGACACTGCTAAGACCCTGACAAGTTCCAACACCCTGACAGACTACCTGAACAACCTTTATACTCTGACCCTGATAGACCTTGACCCGCTTAGTTATGTTAGTATTTGCTTGGATTGATGCTTGATAGTGATCTGAGGTACCCCAAATCATATAATACTAGCAGTAGGATTCATTTATGTATGTATTTAATCACATTCAATTTGTTTCAAAACAGTGGATTGACAACCATCCTAGGGAGTATCACACTTCTTGGATCTAGCACACGCTAGGCAGTCCACTATCATATATTATTTAAATCTTCTTTTGTGGTCTTGTTTTCTATTTCAGGTAGTTCCTCCCAGCCAAAAGGAATCTCTCACAATCAACATTTGATTGAGAATTCAGACATGCACAAATCAACCATCTAGCCAACCAACATAAATAGGTATTCCTCCTCAACCCATAACATTATCTATTTGTTCACATTCAAAATGTAAAGAAAACAGTGAAACATATCTATCACTCACACTCATCTCCTACATGTAGTATCTTCTTTTGTAGTCATTCCCCTAGCAGTGTGATGATATTCTCTTGACTCAGCATCTTACATACCTCCTTCAGATCATCTACATATTTTTGTGGTAACTCAACATTCTTTGCACGTTCTCTCTCATATAATTGTTCCTTCAAGATTTTTTATCTCACCTTACAACTCTCTAATGACCCCCATAGTCTCTTTGTATACCTCCTTCATGTAATCATTACTTAGTTACTTGGCATGTATGATATCCTCTCTTTATTGATGAGTGGTTTGGCTTTGAGAGGTTTGTGATTTAAGAGGTTATGTGTTGCTTCTGCACGAGTAATGACCAACAAGGGTTGTAACTCGAGATCAAGAATATTCTTCAGCATCCAATGATCACTCTTCACACATTGTACCTTGATCATCCCCACACATTTTTCCTTTTTCTTGTTCTTATATATGTGTTCATAAAGGTTAGGGTAGTCCTCAACCTTGTGGTGCTTTCCACAAAATACACACACCAAATTTTGGGGACATTCGTGTTGGTAATGATCTAGAGATCAACAAGTGTAACAAGTTTCGTGTGTAAATATACCTCTAGCACCACAACCTATACTCTTATATCCAACTCAAAATCCACCTTCACCAGTGTGCCCTTTAGTGGGCTAAGATTCATGTACCTGAGAACTAATTTGCATAGTGGTTTTCCATAATCTAGTCTCGCATGCCTCATAAATTTTATCTATTGAACAATAATCCTTGGTATCATGGGTGTGTGTTTTACAAATGTTACAGTACATGGATACATTCTTCATCATCACGCACTGTAAGAGTGGTCAATTATAAAAATTATGATTATTGTGGAAAATCTCAAAATATTGTAACAATGTGCATGCGGTCATACGTAGAAAACTATCCTTCGTATATCCTTCAACCTCACAATCAGTATATCATATACCATTGTGTGTTTCATGTGTTGAATTAGTATAAATCTTCTCTAATTACTTATCCATTGCCTCTATCTGTTCCTCAAGAAAAGGAATCACTCCAATGTCAACACTCCCAACCTCTTTAGTGCACATAATTTCTTCCAAGGCCTTGTGTGGATCTGCATATGTCTTCTGAGATAGAGATCTTCGAAACAGATTCAGCAACCCTCTGATGAACCACTCTAAATGTTGAATTGGATGAATATCATAAGATAAATTAGATAGTAGATTCTTAAACTACACATCATAATCTCACACTTATGCTTTCAGATAAATCCATTTTTAATAACCTTTAGTGTACTGATACTCTTGTTGCTCAAAACTATGGAATGTGGAACTTAATCTGATAATGTAGTGCGCAACACATGCATAATCAATCGAAGTCTTGTGGGGGTTGTAATTTCTATACCAACTATGTGCATGTTCCCTTAAAGTGTGGTGGAAAATTGTCTTGCCTTTCTATCAAAAGTTGATAATACTGCTTTTCTTTGCAATAGTAAATTCACACTTATGCACATGTGTTCAGCCGCATCCTCCACAACCTCTGTACTCTAGAAATTGAAAATATATCTCAAAGAGGACTTGAGATGTCTGTTGTTTTGGTTGCTGAAGTGGTGTTTGATTGGATTGGCTTATAGGTGGTTGGTGGTGGTTGTGGACCCTATGCCATGGGTTAGGACTAGACCCAAATCTTGAACCCCCACCAGGATTTCCTTCAATGTGCAGTGGCTGGCTTGAACCTTCTGAACCTCAGCATGCTACTTGTTGTAGCCTATGCACTCATGTAGATGAACTTCCTTGTGTCCTTGTTTGTAGTACTGACACTAGACACCCATTATATGTACGTTGTCATAGAAACCTAGAGGGTACTACTTCTGACAGTCTATGTGCCAATACTATGTCCTCGATGACACTCCTGTAAACATTCCTCTAAGAGTACTTCCAAACACTGATGCTTGTTATGCTGCCATAGTGCACATTCTTGGTATGGTTCTCACTCCATAAATGAACACATAAATTATATCTATACTGGTATCTCCTTCCTTGCACATGGAGATGTTGTCTTTCTTCCCTTCACTACTCTATGCCCCTTCAATCACCACCTCTGGATCTGAAACACCTTGCGTAAGGGCTAGGTAGCTAGGTTGGGTTAGATTTACGCCTGCAGTCCTCATTCTTTCCTTTGACGTACTTTCATCTGAAGTTGATGGGTTCTTTCTCTTGTACTTTACCAAAGTCAGGAGGACATGATATTGCAGTTTCTTGTCTTCCATGAGAGTCTCAAAATCATTCTTCTAGTCCATCATTATTCTTGACAGTAGTGCTATGCATTCAACTACTGGCTATCGCACTTCATTATACTTGAGATCGTATTTCCTCTCTCTATCCTTTCTTCCTACCAAGGCGTACTGCCATCCTTATCCACACCTTCTCTTACCCCTATGTGTGGTGGGGATTTAGCTAGCCATAGGTAATCTTTCCAATCCCAATTCTATCATCAAGATCTTAATAGCTAAAGGTATCACATGCAAAAGGATCCTTTGGGATCACACAAGAACTTGAACTTTGCTTCCTCTAGACATGAATACATGGAAATTATGTACTCCAGAGTATAATTACACAACACACCTTTACACCAATGATCCATATTTCTATTCCACGTCTTAGTTGAATCAAATAGGGTTTGATAGTCTTCTTGCATCCAAAATCTCATTTTAGGGAAGTAAATTCTATTTAATGTGTAAGCTTCCAACCACTAGTACAACTCTGCTAGGAAAAAATTGAAGAAATTCTCGTACAAGTAATCATATAGGTTATCCTCCACCCACGTTCATGCATTGAATCTAGCACCAGTGTTATATCTCTATGTAAAAAAAAATTGATCATCTTCTACCCATATTTTAATACTCTCCAAAGATAGTTGATACACCATCTGTATGCAACATCCTTGTAGAAAAAATTGAAAAGAGGTCCTGACAATGGAACCAAAATGTAGAATTTTTGTTACCCAAACAAATAAGAGCTAGGCACATTGGAACTTCATTCAGACAGATTTGAATGCTCACCCTAAGCATGCATAGTGACTAGGTCACTCCTTTGTTATGCCCATTAAAATTTTAGCATGCATATTCACCATATTCATAATCAAGTTACTCATCCATGCATAGCAGTTAACATAGAAATTTGGAAACACATATATTAAGGAAACACTTAAGCCATGTAAAAACAAACTAATATCAATTGCATTATTAGATCACCACTATCAAATCCATGAACTACCATTATCCAACCACAAAGTATCCATTTTAACCAAAATTCATTACATAACAGAATTTGAATACATAATAGTCATTACAAAAGTGCACATGACTATGTGCACAACCATCAAACCTTACATATGTACCAAAATAGCATAACTCTGCTACAACATACATTATCCACAAACTAGATTTAGCTCTCTCAAATCAACGGTCGCCCCTTACAAAGGCATACATCATATGTGTGTGTGTAAGGGTGAGGACTTTCCCTTCACTTCCCATGCACTCTCCTAATAATATGGGTGCTCAAAGAAATAGCTTGCATTCTTTACACCCTATGCTAATAATAGATTAAGCCTAAATATAAACCTTGCTTTAATCCTATTATCAACATGATCCTTGCGTGGTTCTTCTCTTTTCTTACATGTGATTTTCCTTTCTTTCTTTTCCACCAAGTCATCATGTTTTTATCTTTTTCTTAGTCTACACTCCAACCTTGCTTTTCCTATTTTTAGCCCTAGTTTGGAAAATTGGCTAAGTCCTTTTTCTTTTGTATCTACGTGCACATCCTCACACGTTAATCCATGTTACCTCTATTCATGTACCTTACATTCTACCATGTTCTATTACGCCCTCGTATTCCTGCGCATAAGCCTCCATGCTTCTTGGACACTTAGTCAATTTCTTTTACCAACATACACTACTGATTGAGGTTTTATCATCTAATGATTAACACAAAATAGATATAATAGTATTCAATTTAAATGTTATTACATTCAATATAAAAACTAATTTTATATATAACATCTTGCATTAAAAATCACTAACATTGCTTTATTGATAAGTGGTTAAAATATTCTTAGAAAAATACACTGGCAGATGGACTACATTTACACTACCTGGGATGAAGTGGACTATAAAGTGTTATAGAGTGATTGTATGCACCCAATTTTTCTTGTACTACATTGTCAAAATGATTCAAAGTCCCCAATGATGATTAATATATTTCCAATGGTGTTCAAGTCCAATTTCCCACCTGCAATGTATATTTGTAGTCTAGAATGCTTTCCATTTTCATTTCCATGTTTTTCTCGCTTTCCTTTATCATTATGTATGCCTTTTCCTTAGATTTTGAATTTAAGTCATATAATTGCCCCAGTGGTTGTGCAACTACTAGTTTTCCCTAAATGGTAGTAACACATCTGCCAGTCTGCACAGATTGGTGGTTTTGTGTGCATTTACCCGAGAGTCTTTTGACATGTTCTGAACGCATGTCAACTCCTTCAAACTCACTTTGAGTGCATATTTCTTGATCAAATTGGTTTTTCTTGGGCTTGATAGATGTGTACTAACTTCCTCTTCCTATTTTATTGTTAATTTATAGTTAACTCCCCCTTCCTTGATTGATGTGGAATCCTTTGACTCTTAAATGGCTTGGACCATTTCCCTGCCATTTTCCTATAAGATACAAGCTTCTACCAGGAGCATTGGTTAGATTTTTTTGTTGTGAATTACATAGTCATGCTGTCATAATCTTGTCGAGAAATACACAATTAAGCCTAGTTCTATTGTATTGTTATTCTCTTGCCTACATTTGCTACCATGTTGTCTGCAAATCATTCCTACTCCAACACGTCTTCATTACTTCTTCTACACTACCCAACATAGTTCCTTGGATTCATCTTAGCACCAAATTGGATAAGAAGTTGAGGGGACAATAGAGTAAACCATCACTAGGTTTTTCATAGTTATAAAAATTCTAGGTTGGGGATGTACTTGATTTTCTTGAAGCTTTCTTTAATTTCTTTATATTTTAATTCACAAGTTTGATTAGAGTATTCAAGTCAATAGCAAATTCATTTTTTGTATTTTCCATTTGTTTTCATAAAGATTATGGTGAATGATGCTTCCCTTCCTATCCATGTGGGTTTACAAGGGAATTTTTTCTAGAAGAAATCTCCTACACTAGTTTAGAATCAATTGTAATTTCATTTCAATCTGTGAGCTTTCATTAGATCCTTGATTGCTACTTTGGAAGTTTCAAGGCAAGAAGTGCTTCTGAGAAGATTTTACTTCTTCTCGTGTCTTTGAGGTAGAATAGAGGAAGTTTTAGATCCACAAATACAAATTGGAAAATCTTTTATTTTATTAGAGTAGTCTAGATTCACTCTGCATAGGCAAATAGCCAAACCAGGTTATTTATTTGTTTAGTTATGTTAATAGTATTGTAAGGTCAATTTCAATTTCTTTGTATTTCTTCTGTAGTTTTCTTTTACATGTTTCTAGAAACATAAAAAAACAAAAAATATTATATTAGTTCAATGAAGTTGCTTTAATTGTTGTATTTCCATTATTTAATTGAAAAGAACAAAAACATTAGAATAGATTTGTTTTATTTATTAAATTAGTCATTTATTTACTGACAACACATAGGTTTAATTAATTCGAGGAAAGTAATTGAATCATTTTAATTTAAATATGCTTGTTTCTATCTTGTTAATTTGGAACATAGTTTAATTAGCAGAAATTAATACATCTCCCCACGTATCCTTAGTTGGCTTAGGATTGACCTTGCCTCTTTGCGGTTTCTTTGTGAGATTATTGGTTTCTTTGTATTTAATAGTTTAACATCCCACATGACCATTCAGGGTCCTTAACAACTAAGAAACCACTTGTATGATCCTCGAGTCCCGAAGTAGAACGCATCCTACCTATTTATAGACATTGACACAGGCCTTAGAATCTTGGTTTTCTGATCCACATCACTTCCACATGCGATCATTTCATAGTTGAGATCCTTGAACGTCGAAGCCGAAAGTGTTTATGATTTCTGGCGGAACCATCTAGAACTAAAACTAGTTTCCGCAATCCACTCACTTGTCCTTTTCACATGTTTTTCTCTCGTGCTTCCATGACCTTGTCTAGAAACTTCTACAAGGAAAACGCATGACACTTCCCACACCTTCCACAATCTCGTTGTAAGCATTTTTCGTGATCAAAATATTGACCGATTTATGCACTACCATCATCTTAGACCATTCCATCTCACCTACGCAAGTAAGACAAGCTTTTACTGCCTTAGATGAGTAGATTCCATTAGTTCCCATACAGGACATTAGATTTCCTTAATCTCTCCTTGTTCACATTTCTCCCATTCACCCTATATAGCTTCCATATAGCCATCTATCCATTCCATTTTGGTTGTCCCATAATGACCTCAGGAGGTCGCGTGTCTCTGAAGGTCACGTGTTGATTTTCAGGCGTACAAAATTGGTGAGCCTGACATGAAGGACTATTTCCTTTTCATTTCTCTTGTTTCTACCTTCTTTCACCCATCCTTCTCCTCTCCCATTATTCTATGGGTATTTATATACCCCCTAAATATGTCGGGTTAGGAATACGAAATGCCCATTTTGGGTCTTGAGGTGTATTATTACCACATGGGTATGCAATAGTCACTTTCATTATCTAGGTGGGCTGATAATCACTCATCCAATTTATCTTCCCCTCACACTCCTCCTCCTCAAGGTGCCAACAATGGTTCATCTATTAGGATTGAGGATATCGATCAACTAGAGTTCTCCAACTCAAACAACATGACATTCACCGGAGAACAGAGTTTCTATCCTCGGGTCTTGTCAAGACCCCAAATCAGCATGTAGTTTGATCCTTTGTCCTCCTTTCTCTCGAATAATGATGAATTCATGGCATGCATCACTTGAAGTATTGAGCATCTCAATGCAATAGACCAGTATTTGGAAATATGTCAAGGGTATATTGATGCCCTGCTTCAGAATAACACGATTATCCCTCCTCCTACAATAAAAAATACATCTAAAGAGGGGTGGTCTCCCAGAGAGCAATTTATAGCATGAGATCATTTGCCTTTTCTACCTAGTAAGGCTCAATATTCACCCAGGCCAAATGCAACACCATCTTCACACAATGCTATTTCAATGTTGGCAAACAGAGTTAGGGAGTTAGAGCTTTCCCAACCTTCTCATGCTCCATCTTTCACTGGGAAAAGCAAGTTCCCCCACCATGCTTAGAATTTTGGTCATATGCCCTCTACGCCATCACCTCCTCTGGTCTAAATGGGTGTTCTTAGTCCTGGATACCTCCTCACTAGATCAAGCACATTAGGTATGCCCTCACACACTTTATATGGATATCCTCCACAAGCTCCAACCGAAAGTGCATTCTCTAATGCCATCCCAACTAGTAATGTGGTGTTCCCTTGTTTTACACCTACTACTCTATACCAAAATGATGTTCCCCCGTACCTCCATATGTATTCTAAATCACCATATGGGGACATGTTTTCCTTTCCCTACTTGTATGCTCAACCTCAGGGGATGCCTTACACCCATGCACATGCCTATGTTACACCATATCAACCTTATATGCTTCCCACACCTCCCCATCAAGAGTCTTCCATGGTAGAGTCTTATGCGTTGGCTACATATGTTGAATATCTTAAGGAACCCCTTGACTTTACCATATGAATAATAATGCTTCCACAAACACTCCCCAACTTACCAAATTTAAAAGGGGAGGGGGACCCAAATGCGTGTATTAAAGCATACACAACTGTAGTCAGATAGATGCTCCCATGGGATGCAATTCTAGCTAAGATTTTCCCTAAGACCATTGAGGGAATCACTTTTGACTGGTACTATAAGATATCAGAAGCCTCAATCCATTCATTCAAGCAACTCATTTTGAAGTTCATAAAGGATTTTGATATGAACAAACGTTTAAGGACAGAAATCAGAGAATTCCTTCATATCAAGCAAGAGCACAATGAATCTGCCACCCATTTCATTCAGAGATGGTGACAAGTCCTCTACTCCTCAGCTAATACTCTAAAAATGGATCAAACAAAGCTTTTTGACTTGTTCCTCCATTCTCTCAATCAATAAAACAAGGAGGAGGTGCAATATATCCCTCTTAGGAGTTATGAGGAGGTCCTAGAGGGTGCTCTCCGTATTGACCAAGTGGACATTGATAGTGGCTGAAATACGTATGACTCAAATGGGAGGCTAGTCACTTCCTCTCAAGGTAATTCAAATTACCTGAATAGTTCAAAAAACAATAATAAAGGACCCAAATTCCTCAATAAGAACCATGGTGCTATGACAGACAGCATAACCAACCAATCTAAAAATTTGAATATTTTTAACACCAACAATATGAATAATGATAACAACAACACCAATGTGAAAAACCAAAGGAGTAACAACTTTACTCCTTCTATTAATACAATGTACTTTAGCCACCCATCTCCACCTCCATTGTAGGTCTAGGCCCAAAACCTGATTCAATATTTGAACCAGTACTAGAATCAATTCCAAAATCAACATCAAAACCAGGGTCAATGGCCACTGAAATTTAATTATAACAAACAACAAAATAATAATAATATAAACTATAGACCACAAAAGAACCAGAATCAAAGACCTCATGACTATGATCTTGATTTTTATTGTGGTTTTCATAGGGTTAGAGGGCATGACACTCGTACGTGCCGCGATAGCAATAATTTTATATAAATACTTCCAAAGGACCAAAGGCAACTCTTTGTTGAGATGTTTTTAGCTAATCCTATGGCACCAACATAAATTGCTCACATGGGGCATGTTTCCCCTCAAAATGCTCCTCTTAGAGTCTATAAATACCCCCTTCAGATGCATCCTGAGAACAGAAATCTTAACCCGCATGGTACCAACAAGGGGATGCCCACAGGAATGCCTATATGGATGCCCGTAGGGAATAATGATCATGAAGCATCTATTGCGTCAAACTCTTTGATAGATCCTCCTTTATATGGTCAAAAACAAACTAATATTATAGGTTTAGTTGAGTTAGAGATTGAAATTGAAGTCAATGCAGCGACCCGCACTTGTGATTATTCCTCACAAATTCTTCCCATCTATCATTTTATGTCAAACGATTCACCAGTGGCTCCCAAACCAATAGGGGCCTATGATCTCATTACAGATTTGACCAAGACATTCTCTCACATATCCTTTTTAGATTTTTTGAAGGATTCACCTTCGCATAGAGTTTCTTTATTAGAAGCATTATGCCTTGGCCATTTAATTCACATCACCCCTCCTCCAGAGGCCCAAGTTAATCACATAGACTTTGATTTCTATCCTCCAGGGCATCTCGAGAGGGATGTTGGTTTTGTATTTGACATTAGCAAGATTTCAACTGATGGTAAGTTGGAATGAAACGGTGATTCTTCATTGTACCTCTAGGTTTGGATCTATAACAATTATGTTAAGTGTGCGATGATATACGATGGGGATTCTATCAACATAGTTCCTTTCTCATTTCTTCAGAAGCTAGGCTATGGAGAAACTAATTTTTCTTCAATGTGAAACATGCTGAGAGGCTACAACATCCTTAAAGCAATGTCCATTGGGACTATATTACTTCCTGTTACTCTTGGACAAAATACTGTGTTGACTTATTTTTACATTATAGATCAGGAAACCAACTTTAATATGATCCTCAGTCGACCCTGGATACACATAATGAATGTGATCCCTTCTACGTTGTTCCAAGAAGTCAAATTCCTACACCTTGGTAAGGTTTTCATAGCCCAGGGTGACCCAAAGCCATTTGATATCCATTTGGCCAAGCTAAAGAAGAAACTTGGGATTCATATTGATTTCAATCTCCTAGCCAATTAGTTGAACAAGCCCCAAGCCTCAAAGCCCAAGTCCCAACTTGTTCCAATGACTAAGTTGGAAACCTCTAAGGTAATCAAAGGGGTTAATTCTAGTGAAATTAGAGTTTTTCTAGTAGAAACTATCTAGATAAAAACTACAGTAGATATCGTTAAGCTTTTAGAGAATGATCTACCTATTGTTCTCTCATTTGATTCCCCCACCATAGGACATGCTCTTGGGATTAGTTTTCTCTCGTTTAGCATCTTTGAAATAATTTGCATGGTTAAGGTCTTAGAGGTCAAAGAGGAATATTATACAAATGATCAAATTATATCTTCCCCAATGATTCTTGGACTCTCAACTATGATGGCGTGAAGTGTCACTTCGGTGTTGGGGCAGGGATGATTCTTACTTCTCTAGAGGGAAGGATCATACCTTTTTATTTTAGGATAAACTTTGAATGTACAAATAACGTCACATAATATGATGCTCTTCTTCTTGGTATCATTGTAGCCAAAAGGATGGGCTACAAGACCAGAGTGGAGCACCTACAACTCTACAAAACCTCCTTGCTTGAACCTATAAAAAAAATTGATTTTATTTATATTGAAGCCATACCTAGAGAGAAAAATCTCTTAGCCAATTCAATGGCTACTTCTTCCTCTCACTTTTTTCCAAGCAAGGCCTTGAAGGAAACTGATTTTACGGTCTCAATTCAATATGAACCCTTAGTTCAAAATGTGCCAAGCAACGTGATTTTGTCATATGTTGAAGCCGAGAATGAGCCTACCACTATGGAATTTGCAGAGAATGATTAGGAAATCCTAAGATTCCTCAATCCATACACTGATCTTCATCCTGTGCACCATAAGAGATGCTTTTCTCTTAGACCTCACCCTTCCTCCTACTTTGGAGATTGCACATTGTGTTATTGCTCATCGAAAGGTCTTGAGATCTATGAAGTAGAGGAAGAAGATTTGGAACTACCTTCATCTCTACCTTAGTTCAAAGAGGGTAATGCCTCTTTGATTGAAGGGACCATATATATTAATATAGGGATGGAGGAAGAGCCTAAGATATTAAAGCTTGATTCTTCTCTTAGTCCAAATGAGATAGAAGCACATACAAATATGTTAAAAGAGCATTTTAAATCCTTCTCTTTCAGTTATAAGGAAATGATAGGAATCACTCTTGACATGGTGGTTCACAACCTCATCACAAAGCTTGATGCCAAGCCTATGAAATATAAGTCATGACCAATGAAGCTAAAGATGGCTTTAATGGTAAATGAAGAAGTAATGAATCTTCTTCATGTCATTTCCATTAAACCAATGGACTATTCCATGTGGGTGCCTAACATCATCCTGATTCATAAAAAGAATGGGAAGATACACATTTATATTGACTTTACAGACATCAACAAAGCTTGTCCTAAGGATGAATTTCCACTACCTTCCATTGATGTCATTGTAGAGGCAACAGATGGCTATGAGTTATTGTCACTTATGGATTATTTCTCCTACTAAAATTAGATACTCCAAGGAGGATCAAACCAAAACTACCTTTACTACTCCTTAGGGAACCTTTTGCTACGCGGTCATGCCATTTGGATTGAAAAACACCAAAGCCACCTACCAATGAGAAATGACATATATCTTCTATGATCTTATCCATAATATCATGGAATCTTACATTAATGACTTGTTGGTTAAGGCCAGGAAGCATTGCGATCACCCTGTGGTGCTTTGTATTATTCTCTCTTGTTTTATTCAATACAATGTAATGTTCAATCCAAAAAAGTGGGTATTCATAATAACGGGAGGAAAACTACTGGGGTATATCGTTTCTTCAAGGAATTGATGTAGGTCCAACAAATATTTGAGTGGTTCTGGAGATGAATCCACCTTTAAAAAAGTCTAACATTAGGTATTTTCTAGGTAAACTTGGTGCATTCTGCAGGTTTATTCTTGATCTAACTTTTGAAATCCATCCCATCAATAAATTTGTAAATAAATATTGTAGTAAAGATTGGACTTCTAAATTTCATGAAGTGTTTGAGTAGGTCAAACATTTTCTCATGTCACCACCTACACTCATGCCACCTAAAGTCGATCATCCCCTAATCTTAGACTCTCGAGCCACCGAGGTTTCACTAGCTTGCATGTTGGCGCAAGAAGACAATGATAGTTGTGAATGTGTCATTTATTTCATTATTTGCACTTTGTTTGATTATGAGACATGTTATACGTAGGTGGAGAAAGAATGCATGGCAATTGTCTTTGCAATGAAAAGGTTATGGCATTATATGCTTAACTAGGAAACGTGAGTGATTGTCAATTCTGACCAACTACAAATTTTCTTAGCCCAAGGTGCCTATTCTAAAAAGGTTGGATGTGTTCTCACATTGATGGGTGAGTTTGAACTCAACTTCATCAACTAGAATTATGTCAAAGGAAAAATTATTGTTGATTGGTTAGCAAACAACCCAATAGATTGCGGGCACCTAGTGGATCTAGATTTCCCTGATGAGTGTGTATTTTATGTGGAAACAAAGCCTCTCATTGCATCATGTCCATGGTATTATGATATCATTAATTACATTTTGGATCATGCATATCTTGAGGGAGTAACCTCGCAAAAAACGTGGTGGCTATGTGTCATAGCTGCCAAGTATGTAATTGTAGAAGAAGTGCTCTATCCTAGAGCCTTTGACAACATACTTTTGAAGTGTATAGATGAAGAATAATATGAAAAGATCCTCTTTGAAGCCCACAGTGGGGTCTGTGGGGGAAACTTTGGAGGGCATGCTACTACTAAGAAAATTCATCAAGTGGGTTATTTCTGGGCCACCTTAGAGCATAATTTTGTAGAATATGTATGTAGGTGCCATAAATTTCAATAACTCTCACATGAGATACACATCCTTGCTCAAGCTCTTTAGCCGATTGTAACACCCTAGCCCTTCTCCACTTGGGGTTTGGATTTGATAGGAAAATTATCTCCCTCATCAATAGATGACCATAACTTTATCATTACAACCACATAATATTTCTAAAAGTGGGTCGAGGCCATGCCTCTCACTAATGTACATGGGTCTGTGATTGTCAAGTTTCTTTTGAATCAGATCATCTACAGGTATGGAGTCCCACAAGTCAATATCTCATATAATGGCATGTCCTTTAAGAACAAAGAGGTTCATGAGTTATGTTCACAATTCAAAATATCACATCACATAGCCTCTTTATATTACCCTCAGGCCAATGGACAGGATGAGGCTACAAATAAAACATTGAAGTCCATACTCCTCAAAATAGTGAAGGAGAATAAGTTTGACTAGCATTTAAAGCTATTTTTGACCTTGTGGTCCTATAGGACGTCGGTACGAATACCTACGGGGGAAACCTTTTTTTCTTTAGTCTTCATATGTGAAGTGGTCTTACCACTTAAAATCAAGCTACCTAGCCTCTGCATATCTTTACAAGGCATTTTAGAAAGATGTGTATCGAGAGGCAAGACTGGTTCAACTAGAAACCCTCGATGAAACTCAACTCAGAGTTGAAAAATGACATAGTGTTTATGCTAATAGGATGTGTCGTCGGTATAACAAAAATTTATATGAATGTGAGATATAAATAGGGGATCTAGCTTTGAGACTAGATAAATTGATCGACAAGAAGACCGGCAAAGGATGAAATTTTACACCAAAGTGGTTAGGTCCATATCGGGTCATGGAGGACTATAAGAATGGTGCGTATTGACTATGTACTTTAGAAGGTGAGGAGTTTAGTGAATCAGTCAATTCACTTTACCTTAAATGTTTCTATGCATAGTTCATTTTCATTTCCATGTATACACTATTGCATCTATTACATATCATCTGCATAATCATATTGTAATATTGTGAAACAAAAAACTTATTTTTCAAGAAACTTTCAAAAATAAATAGAATTGGCAAAGCATTTTAATCATACCTCTCCAACTATTAATTATATCATCTCTAAAATACTCAATCTCTTTATCATCTTAATAGATGAAGTTTTGACAGCGATCCTATCAGGGCATACACACTTAGTTATATTCACAGTTGCTTATGGCTTGGGTGTCTTTGTCATGGTCTGTACTAGAAGCTTATTGGTGTCACATCTTTCCTTAGAAATCTCTCTTTTGACAAAAATAGTCTAAAAAATTTCACCCGGATTGCTTGTTCTCCTATCTCAACCTTTGGAGTTGATCCCTCGCATCCTACTAGTTGTATGGGGTTAAGGCTAGGGGAAAGCATTCCTTCCCAAAAAGAAAATAGTTTAAAAAAAAGAAGATATGCAAACAATAATCACAAAACAATTTCATTTTGTGAATAAAACTACACTTCTTTCACCTACCAGTCTTCGGCGATGAGCCCATGTTTCTTACAAGTAGCATGAGGCTAGGAAAGGAGAAAAATTCCCTTACTCGCCTATTCCTTTTTCTTGGTGATGAGCTCATGCTTCTTATGGGTAGCATGAGGCAAGACATAGGGGGCCCTTCAAATAAATCAATAAGTTGAAAAAATGTCAATAAGTAAAAAATTCTTTAAGCTCTTTAAAAATCACTAGAAAATGAGTTAGATGTATAAGTTATGAGATAGTTAATCCATAAACCAGATTTTGTCAATCATGCAGCCACCTACGGGTCTAAGTCTAGTTAAACTTACAAGCAAAATATATTCTAAGTTGGATAGTTAGCCTTTCTTGAAGTTAAGTTGAAGTTTCCTAATTAGGTCTTTGTCAAAATATTATCCTCATATCACCACCTTCATCCATCAAGCTCATATAAATTGTGTCCTTATTGGCTCTTAGTGTTGAGCCCTCTCATCTTATTAGTTGTGTGGAGTTAAGAATGGAGTGGGTTCATTTTATTATTATATCACTTTCATCAAGTTTTCCAACAAAAATAGAAATTTTAAGAGTTTCTTAAAAACCAAAGTTTTAAATTTGTAATTTGTCTTCATATGCATCACATACATATCAAAATTTAAAAAAAGGAAGAAATCATTTAGTTACACATTTTCATCAACATTATCCATACATGCATTCATAAAAGCATATAAAAGCATCAGAGATTCTACGCATCTAAAAGTACACAGATGAAACTATTCATAAACAAGTAAACTCTTACAAAATATATCTGAGACAAAAAGAATCATATGTACATATATCCATAATAATCAAGTTTGTGTACAATACTATCACACTAAAAACTATGGTCAAAACACTCACATTGAGCACAAAATCCAAAAAAATCTATATATGTGTTGAAAATTATAACGAAGTAATAAGGCATATAGCCTATCCCTCCCTATGGGATCCAAATGAAGGAGTGCTATGATGTGAGTGGGAGCCTCCATGATTGATGAGAATGACTGTGAGATGGGGCAGGTGATCTTCCAGTGGTAGTCTCATAGTGAGAGTGGTCTTGTCGTCATCTCCTCTCAGCTAGCTAATACACAACAATATTGGTCCTCATCTCAGTCAAAACCTCTGCAACTCACCAAACCAGCACAAATACATCAATGTGGTACCCAACCATCTGCAGCTTCCCTGCATCTACAAGCAGCTCTTCTCGTTTCTTCCCTGTGGGAAGGAGCAATGTGCCAACCAAGATCCAAAAAATATAATTTTGCCATCTATCAGCAGTGGCTGTAAAACACAAAATAAGACAATGGCGAGTTAGAAAAATTTTAAAAACCCAAAAATAATTTATTACGCAATCCACTAATATTTCTATTCTATATAGTAGAATCAAGAGAAGAGTGTTCACTTACTCAGATCTCTCAGCTGCCAAGATGGGTCTACTTGTGTTAGTGGTGGAGGTGGAGCTACTACAAGCACCTCCTCTCCTTTGATCTCCTCTAAGGCCACCCTTTGTCCCATAATCAAATTCTGTTCTCCCCCTCCCTCACATGAGAGAGGCTCCTCTGAGTGAATAGTCTCCTCCTCGACCCTCGCTACTCTGGAGGCCTCTCCAGTGGCTCTCCACTCATTGTCACTATCATCTTGTCCCTCCTCTTAAGCCTCATCCTTGGCTTCAATCCTCACCTCGGCCTCCTCCTCCTCCTCCCCACTATGCACGGGTGTGGCCTCAATCTGTAATACAACCTTGGTCTAGCTAGATCTAGATCATCCTATAGGGTGCCAATCAGGATTCAAAGAATGGAAATGACCCACTTGAGCCTTCTCTTGGGGCTGGCTCTAACCTATCGAATCCCGCGATATATAATTGGAACTACTGGGAAGGCATCAATGTAAGGTAACCCAAGCTACTGGGGAACCCTCTGAACTAGGTGGACCTCTAACCTATTAGACCTATCTACTAACTGCGTAGTGGTGTTGTATGTGGCCACAATAACAACATCCTCCCCCCATAGGTTGGTCATGCCCTGATATGGCTGTGAAATCATATCAAATGTGGTGAGTGTGCTAACTAATTGATGACGCCCCTTTTTGGGGCCATAATTGTCCACCTCGAGGCTTTGATGTCCCTAGGGTCTGCAATCCCAAAACCCCTCTGATAGGGAATCATCCTCTCGTAAACCCATCCCATAAAAAGTGAACGATTACTGAGGGATCTTCCTCCCATTCTAACAATCATGTAGACATCGTGTTATGTATCTCCCAAGATGTCTATACCCCATGCGTAAATACGGCCATATTGCTCTATGCTCTAGATAATCAGATCCCAAAAATAAAATAGCTTGTCCCCACCCTTTTCCTCAAGCAAGCGCGAAACCAAAATGCCAATGATGGCCTTGCGCAAGGTGGGAATAGAGGTGAAGGAAACTACTAATAATCTCATGTCATGTTTGGCACTATTATCATGTGCCATTGCATCTCCCATGTATGTGGCCCGCTAGCATGATTGTACAGTAGAAGCAGCGCTAGATAATATCAATCTCATGATTATGACAAGGACCCCCAGAATCCTATTGGTATCATCAAGAGTGATGGTCCACTCTCCTATGACCCCAGGAAGTTGGAAAGTGTTCTGGTCTACATCCTAATAACTCAATAGATCAGCTAACAAGTAACTGATTGGCGCAAGTATCTGTGTCTGGGATATCCTCCATATCCTAGCCCTATATAATGTATCCCTCTTATCTTGGGTAAGACTATCTAAGATCAAAGGAATCCAATCAAACTCTCTGGATCTAATCCATCTGATATACGGGCCTTGCATTCACCAAAACATGAAAAAGCTCAAGTTAGAAACATCTCACGCATAATAAGCTCAAAACAAACATCATAAAACAACACAAAAACCAAAAAAAATCTTCACATTTTGTCAATTTTGGCCTCTGCCTTGACAATTATGCAACCGCCCCTCTACGTAAAGGGGTAGTTGTGTAACTGCCACAAGTTAGAAACATCTCATGTGTAATAATATCATAAAAACAACACAAAAACAAAACAAAAATCTTCACACTTAATCAATTTTGGCCTCTGCCTTGATAATTATGCAGTCACCCATCTGTGCAGAGTGATGATTATACAACCACCACGTTGGTTACACAACCGCCCCTCTACGCAAAGTGGTGGTTGCATAATCACTGCCTATGTAGAGCGGTGGTCCTTTCTGAAAAGGACATGTCGTACCCAACAATCTAAAAGTCTAAATAAAGACAAAAAAATGACCATTTTTGATGAAATAAAAGACAAAGACACCTAGGCACCCCCCTAGTGAACAATTTAACTATAGAATTATTGAAAATAACCCCCCTTAGGATGAATTTTTCAGATTTTTCACATTATAGGTTAAAAATGAATAAATGCAAATAACACACACATCTCTGATCTGCTTCTCCTCCCGCTAATGGCACCGCCATCACATCTGAACGCTCTTCGATTTGACTATACTCACACGCAAAACTATTACAAGTGATCTAGAGCTAAAAAATAGCTAAATGGGTGGGTGAAAATTATTTCTAACAATAGTTATTTTGGTGATATATAGTGTGTTTTAACTCTATTTTTTGAGTGTGCGTGTTTTGTAGGGCTAGAGTGCTAACGCAATTATATTTCTATCCCCACGGATATGGTAAATCCTTTTGTTGTTTTGTTTTGGTGCATTTTTTTCGATTTTAGATTATATCTACACTTGATTCCCTTTTTTTCTTGTAGGTAACAAGAATCTTGGATTAGCATCACTTCAACACATGGGCATGTCAAGTATAATTTCTAACTCTCCCATTTGGGAGCACCATACTCAAACTCTACGTTTTACGCCTCTTCATGGCTAAGACGCTTTTCCAAGGGAGCAATATGTACGCACCCAATTTTGTACGTGCTACATTATCATAATGATTCAAAGTCCCCAATGAAGATAAATATCTTTCCAATGGTGATCAAGTCCAACTTCCCACCTGTAGTGTATATTTGTAGGCTAGAATACTTTCCTTATTCATTTCCATGCTTTTTTCACTTTCCTTTATCATTCTGTAGGCCTTTTCCTTAGATTTTGACTTTAATTCACATATCCACCATGGTGGTTGCGTAACCTCCAATTTTCCCTAAGTGGTGGTTTCGTAACCGCTGTGGCGGTTATGCAGCCGTCGATTTGCACAGACAAGCAGTTTTGTGTGCATTCACCCGAGAGTCTTTTGGCGTGTTCTGAACATGTGTCAAATCCTTTAAACTCACTTTGAGCACACGTTTCTTGATCAAATTATTTGTTCTTGGACTTGATAGATGTGTACCAACTTCCTCTTCCCCTTTTGTTGTTAATTGAGAGTTAACTCCCCCTTCCTTGAGTGATGTGGCATCCTTTGGCTGTCAAATGGCTTGGACCATTTCTCTGTCATTTTCCTATAAGATCCAACCTTCTACCCGGAGCATTGGTTGGAGATTTTTGTTATGAATTACATTGTTATGCTTCCATAATATTGCCAAGAAATACACAATCAAGCCCATTTCTCTTGCATTTTTATTCTCTTTCATGAGTTGCTACCAGATTACCTGCAAGCCATTCCTGCTCCAACACTTCTTTATTACTTCTTCTGCATTACCCAACACAGTTCCCTAGATTCATCTAAGCGCTAAATTGGAAAATGAGTTGTGGGGATAACAGAGTAAACCATTATTGGGTTTATTACAGTTCTACAAACTCTAGACCTTAGGGATGTACTTGCTTTTCTTGAAGCTTTCTTTAGTTTCTTTAGATTTCAATTCACAATTTTTATTAGAGTATTCAAGTCAATAGAAAATTCATTTTTGTAGTTTCCATTTGTTTGCATAAAGCTTCTAGGGAAAATTGCTTCCCTTCCTATCCCTGTGGGTTTGCAAGGAAAGTTTGTCTAGAAGAAAGCTCATGCACTAGTTTGCCATCAATTGTAATTTCATTTCAATTTGTAAGCTTTCAATAGATCCTTGATTGCTAGTGGGGAAGTTTCAGAGGAAGAAGTGCTTTTGAGAAGCTTTTACTTCTTCCTATGTCTCTGAGGTAGAACACAGGAAGTTTTAGATCCACAAATACAAATTGGAAAAGCTTTAATTTTATTTGAATAGGCTAGATTCACTCTACACAGGAAAATAACCACACCAAGTTGTTTGTTTGTTTAGTTCTGTTAATAGTATTGTAGAGGTAATTTCAACTTCTTCGTATTTCATCTATAGGTTTCTTTTGCCTATTTCCAGAAACATAAAAAAACAAAAATATTAGATTAGTTCAATTAGTTTACTTTATTTACTATATTTTTTTTATTCAATTGAAAAGAATAAAAAGCTTAGAATAAATTTTTTTTATTTATTAATTACTCGTTTCCTTTATTAATTAGTTACTTGAAACACATAGGTTCAATTAATTCGAGGAAAGTAATTGAATTGTTTTAATTTAAATTTGTTTGTTTATATCTTGTTAATTTGGAACATAGTTTAATTATTGGAAATTGATACATCTCCCCACGTATCCCTAGTTGGCTTAGGATTGACTTTGCCCTCTTGCAGTTTTTTTATGAGATTGTTGGTTTCTTTGATTTAGTGGTTTACGTATCCCACATGACCATTCAGAGTCCTCAACAACCAATAAACCAAGTGTATGATCCCCGAGTCCCGCAGCCGAACGCACCCTACCTATTTTCAAACATTGACACGAGCCTTAGAATCTTGGTTTTTGGATCCACACCGCTTCCACCTTCCATCATTTCATAGTTGACAACATTGAATACCAAAGCAGACAGTGCTTACGAGTTCTAGAAAAATCAGCTTGAGTGAAACTAGCTCCCGTAATCCACTCACTTATCCTTTTCATGCGTTTTGCTCTCATGCTGCCATGACCTTGTTTGGAAACTTCTACAAGGAAAACACAGGGTAGTTCCCATGCCTTCCACAACCCCTTGCGAGCATTTTCCTTGAGCCATATATTGACCGTCATTTGTGTGCTACCATCATCTTAGACTGTTCCATCTCACCTATGCAAGTAAGACAAGCTTTTTTTTTGCCTTAAATGGGAAGATTCCATTAGTGCCCGTATAGGACATTAGATTACCTTGATCTCTCCTTGTTCACATTTTGGACATTCGCCCTATATATTTTCTATATAGAAATTTATCCATTCCATTACGACTGTCATGGCACAACCTCGAGAGGTCGCATGCGTCTAAAGGTCACGTGTTGATTTTTAGGCGTACAGTGACATGTATTGGTTGTTTAGAGTTGTTTTTTAAGAATAAGATATTCTTTTCATATTATTTCAAATTACATTGATTATATTCCTTTCTTTTATTTTAGTAGAGGTTAATTTCTAATATGAGGAGAAAATGATTGAACTCAAAAGAGTCTACCCTGCTTGCACCAAAACAAGGGGAGTCATATTTCCACTTAGTGAACCAGACAAAGATGAGGATGGAAACAATGAACCACACCTATATGCTACAACTATTCAAGTTAGTGGAGGGGCAACAACAAAAGAAATCAGAATAAGTGGAGATTGGGATGAGACTAGGATGAATAATTCCATCAAAGACATCGAAGAAAATAGTTCCTCAACACATGGTGTTGCAAGAAAGTTTGGTATACGTCCAAGAACACTTACTTCATGGTTGTTGGGGATAACCACTAAGAAAATAAATGGCCTGCCCACGATTCTTACTAAAGAAGAAGATCCTGAGTTGGTGCAATGGTGTCATGAAATGGTTTATATGAGTCATGGGTTAGAAATCTAACAATTTAAAGCATATGTGGCACAAATATGTGAATTTAGGTCCACCCCATTCAAGATGGTACCCCTAGAATCATGGTGGGCAAGTTTTAAAAGAAGGCACCCAAATTTAATATTGAGGACAATAGAAGGCCTTGATAGAGATAGGGCAGTAAGTCTAAGACCAACTATTTTTAATTCTTTCTATCTAAATTTGTCCTCTATTTATAAATCTAACCTATATGGGCCAATAAAAATATGGAATTGTGATAAAACTGGATTACAAGCAAGAAGAAATTGTGGTATGAGAGTGTTTGCTAGAAGAAGAAATAGAGTTTTCCCATATATAATCCCAGAAAGAAGAGAATGGATAACCATATTATGTTATGTCAATGTTTATGGACAAAGCATCTTTGGTTTCTAGCTTTTCAAAGGGAAGAAACAATTACAAAATTACATAGCAGGTTGTGAGTCAGGTGCATGCATGACAACACAACCTCATACATGGATGACAAAGGAGTTATTCATGAAATGGTTGCATCATTTTGCAACATGTGCACCTGGTGGCGTGTCTCCAACTAACAGGCATTTACTGATTTTCTATGGTCACAGTTCTCATGTGGCTATAGAAACAATTCAAGAGGTGCATAGTTTGGGGATATATTTACTTACATTACCGACACACACTTCTCATAAACTACAACCACTAGATTTCAATGTATTTACACCATTCAAAAGTTACTTCAAAGAGGATAGGCATAAATGGTTATTTGAGAAACATGGGATAGATGTCAACAGGGCAGGATTAGCTACATTGGAGAATAGGGACTACCAAACGAATCTTTCCCCTGAAAATATTAAAGTATGTTTCAAGAGAACAAGTATATGGCCTCTTATTCCAAATGCCTTAGATGAGGATATGGCACCTAACAGAACATTTGACACATCTAATCAAGATGAATCACATGCAACGTAAAATAAGTTAAGTCTAGCTAGAGATAATTTAGAGGTGTCAAAGCAGTGAGTAGTGTAGCTAAGATGTTGAGATCGTACTCAACACATAAATAAGTAAAGAATATGATGTTGAACATATTAAACAAAATACAAGTGAATCTGTTCACCAACAAGTAGCAACTCAAGTTAGAGGGATTCAATTTGATGAGTCACTTGAACTTCCTACCCAAGTTAGTTGTCTTGATTGGATGAAAGAAGTTTTTGGCATGTGCATCTAGCACTCCTTGTGAGTTTTATGACATGGAATAACCACCTCTTGTGGATCCTAAATTTGATGATTATAGCGGAGATTAATGCTTGTGACTTTTGGTATAACAACAATCATGGTCCAACAAATGGTATCAGAGTGACAGATCTCGAGTTCAAAACTCACCTAAGTAACGCTCGGGGATTGTCTGCATGTGTGTTCAATGCTCCCCGTGAGTTTTGTGACATGGACTAACCGCCTCTCATGGATCCTAATTCTGGCGATTGTAATGGAGATTAATGCTTGTGGGTTTGTGTCTAATGGCAATCATGGTCCAACAAAATTTGTTCTTAATCTTGGTGTCAATTTGAACAACAATGAAGAAGACACCTTATCTATCCCTCACAACCATCACTACTTCATGAGTCAAATGTGGTCCACTACTTTTTCAACATTGTCGATGAGGAACAAATTGATGTAGCAGAGTTGGAGGAAGAAGATATTAGAGAAAAAAATCGTGACAAAACTTTTAAGGAAAACTGAGGACAAAGTTCCATTTCTAAATTTCTGAAACTTCCAATGGAAAGGGTGAAGGATTCATCGAGGTCAAATTGTAATTATGGAATACCACTAAATAGAGAATATCAACTCATCACTATTGATCAATATATGGAGCTTCTCATGGAAAAAGAGAAACAAAAGAAATAAATTAAAGAGTTAAAGCAAAAAAGAAGGTAGAGAGAATTGTTGGAAGAGAATGAAAGGAACAAGAGAAGATCGAAAAGGAAATTAGAAGGCAAGAAAAATAGCATCAAAAGTTGATGCAAAGGTAAGAAAAAAAGATGAAGAAAAATAAGAAAGGATCCAAAGAGACCAAGAAAGAAAGGAGAAAGAGTTTGAGAAGGCAAAAAGGGAGTTGGGAAGGAAAAGGAGACTAAGTAATCCACAAAATCCTTAGCTTGAAGAACACCCATTATTAAGGGAATTAATTTCCATGTATTGACCTCAGTTGATGTCAATGCATAATGTTCAACTTGGGGTAAGTGGTTCCAATCCATTCTCAACTACACCTGTGCAGGAAACCAACATTAAAACTCAACCACTGATATGTAGCACATCAACTTCAAGCATGGTTACAGATTCACCACCACTATTTCCTAGTTTTTGGAAGTAGGGGCCATAAATAGTATAATATTTTTTGGAGGCTTGTTAGAGCCATTTGATTATTATATAACAAATATATTTTAATAACTATGTGGGTAAAGTATATTTTTAATCGTTGTAAGGCCATGCCTATTTTTTATTGTTGTACTTGCAACCACATTTGATATCATATGTAATAGATGACCTAAATATGTGTTTATATGTAAACTTGTTTGAAATATGTATCAAACAACAACTGAGTTTCATATTATCTATAAAACAACAGTGCTCCATAGAAGAGAATCAAATTTGTCGGATATATATTTTTTGATTGTAATTTCTTTTCTATTTTCAAGAAAATGATGCGATACATTTGATAATAATTGATCAAAATTGAACACAACAATCATACTATGTTACTATCATTGCCTCAGTTAGGGAAGTATCTTCACCAAATTTGTCACAGAGAACATTCATTCATCCAAATCACTGCAAAAGAAAAAATAGGATGCCAAACCATAATTCATGATCAGATGGGTAAAATTATTCTTTATATTGGTATTTAGATTGTATAGTATAGGGGTGACAAAATATTTTCCATGACAATTATTGTGTTCAGAAACACAATGCACCTGTCAATTGAGGGCCGGTTAAGGGCCTAGGGAAATTGTGGCTTCTCATATCCATCAGGGGTAGCTACCCTTGCGACCCAGGCAATGTCGTATGTAGATGGACTTATTTCTCCCTCTTCAAGTGCCTTGAACATATCTTTAATTTTCAGAATAAGGTCGTCTGCCCATTTTTGGTAGGAAGAACTTTGTAGTTCACAAAAATTTCAACTACCAAAACAAAACAAATCAATGTCCCCTTTTTCCCTACATGTACAAATTTTGCTTACCTCTTGGTAAGGTGTTTGTAAAGTTTGTATTATGCCATGGTGTCACAGATCACCATGATAATTGTTGAAGAGTCAAGAAATCAAAGATTCAACATCTACAACTGCATCTGCATTATCACTAGAATTCTCTGTAGCCAACTTACTTGTGGCAGTGTTATTGCTCATCATTAAGACAAGACCAGGACCAGGACCACCACCACACATTTTTGTTGTTCCCCTTGGCCCTGCCTTGGAGCAAAACCACATAATTTTTCCCTCGCTCTTTAGTCTGGAATTTGTTGGACTATGGATTGTCGTGTTCCCGCATGCATTCATCTTCACTACCAAGTTAAACAAGAGTTGAGCCATTTCTTGTCTGCAAAGAGACAGTCCCTTGTTGCTAAATCTTGCAAGAAATATAGTAAAAGAGTCCCTTGTTGCTATATGTAATAATAAAACTTGCAAGAATAGACGTCCCTCTTTGTTGCATCTTGCAAGGAACGGGTTAAAAGATACTTGCCTATAGGAAAAATGTGGATTTGGACAATCTTTCCAAAACCAATGCATTGGAGGGAAATAAATTAAAAGCATATTGGAGTTAATATGTTATTAAATGGTGGAGGCTACATCAACCAACGCATGGCACTCCATAATCGTTGGTCGTCCGCTTCATAATAGGTAGTATAAATGCACTTCATCTGCCAGTTTGTTTTTCCAAGAAATTGCTAACCGCTTAGCAATAAAGCAAGGTTGTGATTTATTTAAAATTAGTTTTTATATTGAATGTAACAATATTAAATTTGTTATGTGTCAATCATTGGATGATAAAACCCCAATTGGGAGTGTAAGCTTTTTTAACAATGCAATTTTAATATCTTCCAAAAATTATCTTAGAAAATAAGTGTGGGGTGGTCACTCCAACTTGAAACGAAATTTGTAAGCCGAAAACATGTTAAAGTATAAAAAAACATTTCTAAAAAATTAAAATTTAATGCATATATATATAGGCTTCTGTCCCGTAGGTAAGATCTATCATCTATGCATTTTTAAAATCAAAGAGTAACAACACTAATAGTGGAGTGTGGCACTGACTTTTATGATGTGTTGTTATACGTCATCCTCTGCATGCTCATTTAATGCTCTGCACTCTGCACCTGCACCCTGCGCTCTGCCTCCCTATTCTAAGCAATCCCATTCCCATTCCCATTCCCATTCCATTATACCTACAGTAAACACAATGAATAGGTAGCCATGCCATTGCCAGGCTCCCACTCCCACGCTTCCGCCAGTAAATTCCAAAATCTTCTACTTTTTCACCCTTCACTTTTACGTCAGATTTAGGCGTGACTTTAGTTATTACCAATCGAACCATCATTCCGTCCGTGGTGTCATAAGGAAGAGCGCAGGTCCAGTACAAGATTTACCATGCCACCCATTATTATTGCATTCAAGCGTGTGGGGTTCCAATCCGTGACCTTGTCATTGTCAACACTCCACAGCCGTGTCGGATTTTATTAGGTTAGGTACCATCCCTAATTTATTTGACTGCACAAAGGATTTCAAATTTGTATGTTTTAGGCTACATTGCAAGGGATTTCAATGTCGGAGCCCTTTGTTTTATCTTTTATGGCGAAGCTACACACTGAAATGAATGCATTGCGATTTGTTTATGATTAAAAAAAATGTATTAGCCTCGTGGATTTGTTTATGATTAAAAAAACGTCATGGATATTATTATCATTTTTCCCCCAAGTAAAGTGATATTTTCTTCACATTAAAATCTTTAAGTTCTAATTTTTTTTCGCTATGTATATAATAAAATAAAAGGTTTTAAGTGAGGGAATAGATAAAAGAAAAGATGATTAGGTATTTAAAATAAATAAAAACAACTCTATTATTCTTTTTAATAACAAACACTCCAAGATTATCTTCGTATACTGGGAAATGGAGAAAATAATAAGTTGGTAATAGCAGTGAAAGGTGGTATTGCTAATTGTTATATTAAGTGAGATTAAAACACGCAAGGCAACAACATCAATGCGTTGCTATTAAAGATAGATTTTATAAGCGACAATTTTTTTTGAATCAATTAACTGGGCACTTTATAATAATGCAATGGTTGTGCATGCACTCTTCACTTTCTTAGTCGAATACAAGACACCATCGTGGCAGTTCTATTTACATAATTTTAATAGTATGCTTTATTTTTACTTTCCGCAAATAAACAGTGCAACAAACTAACTTTAATCATAATTCATGGGTTACCTGGTGCAACTGCAAAATATGTATCGTGTTTTATATAACTAGATTTATCCTTAGTTACACTTACTCTGCACAAATTCACTGCTTCTTGTAATGAGTGAATTATTTTATTCATTTATCTGCACAACATTTCCGTGTACTAAATACACTAAAATCAAGTATGCATATAAACGGAGAGAGCTCTTGTTAACCAAAACCAGAACGAGATTCAACAAAGTATATTACGACTTAACATTGTCTGTACACTCATCAGTTTTTATGGTTAAAATGGAACCCAATGTCTGTATTCTACAGTAAACACGCTGGCAAAATCGATCTAATCAGTGACTGTGAGAGAGACATTTAACCGCCATCCCAGAAAATTTAATATTTTCAGGTTTGCCGGTGGTGCATAATTGTGGGAGTGTGGAGACGTGTAATATTTTTTGATGGTTTGAAAGTGGGAGTATTACATAGGGAAGGGAATGCATTAGAATTTATGGGCCCATAGGCATGAGGAATACCATGTACCGTCCTCTCAATGCCTTGTGCTTTGACTTGGGAAACATAAACAATAATCATCATCCCCTTGTATTGGTAATGCTTTGCTGATCACCGACAATGGCAATAAACATTAAGCACGTAACTATGTAACCTTTGACGCTAATTGCGCAAAATCCAAATTCCTACTTTATCTAGTCTTGTGGGTGTTTTTCATTTTCTTGTAGCGCACTGTACACTCGTTTCTACAAATCAATGTTCAAATCCCTACAGCAATGAACCTACCGGCTATTACAAATATGCGATCAAACACAGCAAAATGATATGTAAATCTGGGTGCATTTTCTTTCTTGTTAAACGACGGGTGAAAAATTCTCATGGTTATCAGAAGTATCAGAATTTAATTGAAAAACAACGAGCATTCATTTATACAAAAGCGCACACCACTGAAAGAACGAGCTCATCAATGAAAATTGGCTTTTAAAACCATGTTAATTACAGGCCCGCACATACAAGCCGTAACTTAGTAAGACCATGCTAATAGGTCTAACGATACCAGCATTTTTCAAATTAACATAAAAAGGGAAAGAAAAATGAGCTACCCTACTTGTGTGACCGTATGACAATCCGGTTATGTAAATTAAAAAGATTAAAAAAGAGTTTCAAAACAAGCGCGTATAACTCAACAGAGTGAGGTTGATGAGAAGGTTGGCTGGCAATGACTGTAAGTAAAAGCAGTCGAGAAAGGAAAGAAGAGAGAAGAAAGCGAAAACCTTTGGTGAGTGTGTGTTTTAAGGCTTCTTGGCTAAGGTGTGTTTGTTGTTGTGCATCCAGACTTTGAGGACGTGGCGCTTGACGCCCACCTCCATACAGAATTGATGCACTGCGACGTCGTCGTGCTTCTGGATCCTCCACCCCACCTTCTCCGCGAAGGCGCACATTTTATCTTTCTGCTCCTGCGTGAACTTTGTCCTGAACCTCTTTTTCATTGCATGGGGTAGGTACACCCCATGCCCCGCTAAGCCCCCGCCCATGTGATCCTGCTCTTCGCCGCCGAAGGACACGATCATCTGAGGATGGGAGACGGAGGAGCGAGGAATGACGGTGCCGTGTGGGCTAGAGGGCAAAGCCAAGGGCATATGCGTAGCGGGATTCGGGGCAGGAAGAAATTACTGCTGAAGTGGCTGTGCGGGTCTCTTTGTTATAGCGGCGCCATTAGTAGCGTAGCAGTAGTAGCAGGAGGAGGAGGAGGAGGAGGGGTCGGAATCTCTTCTGTGGAAATTACGGTGGCAACCGCAGGCGTCGCACTTGAGAGCCTCGAGAGTGCCTTCCTCGCCGCTGGGCATGAATTCCCCACACCCGTCGTTGGCGTGACCCCCAATGCTGGCTGCATGGTTCTTCAGGCACTCCCTATACTTGACGCTTCTTTTTTCATGCAGTGCTCCTGCCCCTGCCCCTGCCCGTATCGCCATCACTACGGCCTCCTCCCCACCGTTGTCCACCTGCATACCACTGTTGCTCACCTGTGTATTCACTTCTGTCGCCGCCATGTGACCGTAGGGTATCCCGATCTCCTCTTCCATATTCGGAGCCAACCCGCAAAAAAACACAAATCTGTTCCCTGATTACTTGATTTCCATGTACTCGTTAACGCCAGATTAAGTAAATAGGAACATGTTAGAGTGAGTAGAAACAGGTGATTCAATCGCCCATTACTTACACATAAACACAGTGTGTTTCATTGCGTCTTTCCAGTAAAGAAACGAAGACAATGTTGATCCAAAACCTTAATAGATAATGTCCCCAAAGCAGCAGGATGAAATATAAAAAGCAGCTCCCCAAATGAGAAGATAAGTAAGGGTTGGTTAATAATTGTGAGGTGCATTATGCTTACGCAATACCTAGTCGCACTCGCAGTGGCCCTGGCCTGAGCAAAGGAATGGGGAGAAGCGAAGGAACGTGGAGGTCAGGGATTGTTAGTGACGTGGGGCCCTCCACGTCAAAGAAGGAGCAGCGAGCTCACTGCCTCAACATGGAGGATTACGCAAGCAAACACCTTCTACAGACTCCAATTACTTACTTTACTGCTTAACGCAGCAAAATCGATTTCCCGTCACTTCACGTAACATCCATATTTCCTGTCGTCTGACGCTCTGCACCTCCGTCAACTGGCACGAGGTACTCTGACCGGTAAAAAGGGGGGAAAGTTGCTGTTAGATTTGTTTTCTTAGGTTGGCCACTTCATCGGAAAAACAAGTCACGGGAGGCGGGAGTGGGACCTGCCACTCCAACAACTTACTCCTGTCTTAGTCCGCTCGGTACCTCTTGAACGTCCCTTTTTAAGGTATGACGATAAATGCACCACTTTTTCAAAACTCCTTCAAGTTTTCAAATTTAAAATACATGTAGAGGGTTAAAAAGAGCATGTACAAGTGCGTCCCTTGTAAACATTACATCAAAAATGGGAAGCACCTTTCTTATTTAAATGTTTGCCATGTCTCCATCTTGAGTCAATGATTATTATGGAGGTTCTTTCATCTACAATTTTTGAGAGCTTATCATTTAGGATAAGAAGTTTTATAGGAGGGATCCACATACTTCGCACCAAAAATATCATGAGATTGAGATGGTCGGATTCCTAAATTGGATAATTGAAAGTGTCCAAGAATTTGATACACACATATATGACAATTAAGCAATATGGAGGTAGTTTACGCCAATGGGAAGTGCAAACATGGACCGCTCTCTCCTCTTTACATGTGGCAGTTGACTGTAATTATGCCTTTAATACTCTTGCCAAGATTTTACCTAAAACACATTACAATTATTTCCACCTCTTACAATGGTGTTATATCTCCTTATTCCCTCCATGGCTCCACCCACAAACAATGTCAAAATAAAATACTTTTTATTGTTACTTTAAACATTGCTTAATGCTTAACAAATATTAATTTCATAAACGTAAACTAAACTCATTAGAGATAAAATGAAAAAATGTTATTAATTATAATTTGGAAAAATAGATTTATAATTAATTTTGACATTAATACTCATATATATATATAACTCTAGTCTAATGTTGGACCCCTAAAATAACTAAGTACCTAAGGCGCGAAGCCTTGTGGTGCACGAAAGCAGGACACGAAGGCACGCAAAGAAGTAGTTCTTGTAGAGGCGCGAAGACTCGCGCCCAGACAAGATGGATTCAAGACTTAGTGAGTTTTGGACAACAGGAAAAGACATGCATAGGGAGCGAACAAAAAAGCGATCAGATACAGATGTGGGTAAGCTATGGAGACTTGCAACTCAAGGAAAGGATATTCGAGGGCATCAATATGGTTATCATGAAAGGATAAGGAGTCGAGGTTGTTAAGGATTAGCTAGCACATGCATGCTAAAGGCACTCGATTGAGGGAAACACGTGACAACATCTGGCATATTCTTGGGTAGTGGTAGAACAATCATGAGAGCATTTTGTTGGTGCTCAATTTGATCTCACCCCATTTGTTCTTGAAATTCTTCTTTTTGCAGGCCATGTCATTTTCTCTATCTCCTGTATTGATGCATAAAAACTATGTCCTCCATTTGGTTGCCATGATCAGTCCCTTCCTTGGTTGAGGATCACTTAAAGGTCTAGAAATTATTTTTCGTTCCTCTGTCCATTTGAAAGAGTCTGTAACTTGGGCGTAAAACTCGGGTTTTTCCTTTCCTTCCATTTTCCACAGTCACATTTTGTTGTCCCTGTCATTTTTGTCCCAAATACCTATGGAAACGTGATTGGATGTAGCTCGAAGGATCATATTTGAGCCTTATAACATTTCCAAATTCTGTCCTTGAAGAAAGATTCATTTCTGGGCTCAAATGGTGATTTTACTGCATTTTACGGTTTGACGGGTGTATTTTTCCCAGTCAAATTTACATCTCAGCATTAGTGGAAACGTGGCCCTTTTTGGTTGGATGTGGCTTGGCGGGGCACTTTAAAAACTCTAAGGCTCGCTTCAACCCAAAACATGTCCACATGGAGGAACGGTGCTCATTTGAAAATTCACATTTTGGTTTGGCCTTGGAGTTGCGCCAGGGAGACACTAGAGGTTTCCATGGCTGTGTCCATACTTAGACTTTTTAAAGCGACTTTCTAAGGCCTGGGACACATGGAGGGACTGAGCATGTTTGGGGAGCGGCCCAGGACACTTGGAGGCTTCCGCTCACTCTGCCCTTTGCTTGGACTTTTCAAAGGCCTAAGGAAACTGTCTCGGACCCTAGACACTTGGCGGCTTCCACTGAACCTTCAACTTTTTTAACAGACTCTGTCGGACTGAGACATGTGTTGAGCCCGTGCTTGTTTGGGGTCTCTGCTTTTGGGGACCATCTCAAAAAGTGTCATTGACACATGTGGAGGCTTTCGCTGGCTCCTTTTTACATTGAGACTTTTCAAAGGCCAAAAGGCATTTTTTTTCCTAGGGTACGTGGAAGGCTTGCGCTTGTTTGGGACTTGCCTCTGTGCTTCTCCTTTGCAGTTGCGCCAAGGAAACACGTGGACGACTATGATATAAAGTGGAAAAGGGGCAAAATCAACGGTTGCTATGCATTTCACCTGTTTTTTCCACCATTTTTACTCCAAGACTCCTGAAGACA
This sequence comes from Taxus chinensis, assembly GCA_019776745.2. Taxonomy (NCBI): domain Eukaryota; kingdom Viridiplantae; phylum Streptophyta; class Pinopsida; order Cupressales; family Taxaceae; genus Taxus; species Taxus chinensis. The sequence goes on along the minus strand of CM034150.1, from coordinate 286,431,534 downwards.
CGAATACGCACTGTTTTTCATCGTTCTTTGATGAAATTCCTTATCGTCTCTGTCTATAAGGTGCCATTGAATGGATTTGAAACTTAAATTGTGAGTCCAAGGATTGTTAAGGTCGATATTTTGAAGTGGGAATTGCTCAAGCACTTGCAAAAATAGGAATTACCAAAGGAAATGGATGCGGGGCAGAATTGTAGAGGAAAGATAGGGAAAATGGGTGAAATGGTGAAAGTGCAGGTGTAAAAGATGAAAAAAGGTGTTACCTCAAAAGTGAAAAAGATTACCTGTCATATCCAGCTGTGCAAAGTCTCCAGAAAATGATTAAAAAGGGGATTTCTTGCATGAAAAAATAAAAATGAATAGAAGGATTGCCAAAAATTTGTGGCATGACATCCTAGTCATTAGTCAAGGGCCCAAGAAACATGATCAATTCACAATTGGCCCACCTAGCAGCTTTCGAATCTGAATTTGTTAAACGTCGCTTTCTGAAGCAAATTGTTGGCAAGCAAAGGTCCCTCGAATATTCTTATTTTTGGGGGAAAAATTTGGGATGAATGAAATGTATAAATGTAATGAGAATACTCTTGCAAATGGTCAGAGTTTGAATTCCTAAGAGAAAATTTGAGAAAGCCTTATTCTAAGAAGTTTATCTGAGATACCTGGTTAATTTCCTTTGTGTTAGATTTTCTATCATGTCAAGTTGGTTATAGATGTACAGCCATTGACGAGCACTGAGATTGCTCTGGAAGCTTACCCCTGCTAATGAATTTAAGCAATTTTGAAATTAATTTGTGTCCAATCTCTAACAATTTGTGTCTGCTTTGTTTCAGAATGTCTACAAATAGTTTCTTTCGTTCCTATTGCAATCTTACATTGAAATCTTTGTGAAATCACACACGATCTAGTCCCTATGAGAATTTAATGGTATTTGTAATTTCATTTCAAGAAGAGCCTTCATCTTGGATGAGATAAACAAATTTAAAATCAATTCACTATCATTTGTTGATAAAGATTGTCTGTAAATCTTTGGGTGTACCTTAGGCATGATTGATCATAGACTTTAGTTTTTAATTGAGTCTTTCAATTCGAGCCTTCATGTTAGAGTCTCAAAGATTATGTAAAAACATGTTGATCTGGGCCTCCACTGAAGCACACCTTCTGGTTGAGGGAACGTCTTAATTTTTTTGAAGTATTCTATTGTTGAGTTGTTCATTGTTGTGAAGTCCCTTCAAAGATCTGGTATACTCAACTTTATCCTGCTTCATCTCCCAACAAAATCATTCAAAAACCATGAATCCACCCTGAATTACCCTTGTTTGCCCTGTGTATCAAAAGGAACAAAATATACTTGCAAAAATATACAGAACAATAAGGATTTCTTAATGTCTTCAGTAACCTTAGCCTTGTGTTGAAAGTATCCCCATCGTTTAGAAGTGACAACTCTTAAGAGTTAAATCATGGAGTATTGACCGTATTTTCCCAAGGTTCTCTTTATAGAATTTGTGCAAAAGAAGGATATCTCCATCTCCTTCATAAAACAAAGGTTACACTAAGGGTCCTGTCACCCTGGTCGAAGAGGCATGACCTAAAGTAGTGAGGACAGGTCAGATCCTCTTAAAGGTGCTATCCATCTCTCCACAAATCTAAGTAACAAAGGGTCAATTAGATCTCATCCCTGGCTATAAAATGACACACACTATGATCTATCTACCTCTAAGCTCTACGTCTAATCTGTGTTGCTACTCGGCTTGAAAGGGAGAACAAATTTGGATACCAACAAATTCCTTCAGGCTTTTGCAGGTAATGATGAGCGGTTAAGAGAAGATTCCTTCTTGTTCTTCATATGGATGGTTTTCTAGTAGGGTTAAAAGAGGAAAAGAGATAAGTTAGTATGGGTGTAGATGTATGTGAGGAGGAGAGAGAAAAATATAGAGGTATTGTGTAATGTGTAATGGTGAGCTATTTAATGTATAAAGGCTCTACTACTATGAACATTCCCATAGATGGAACCCTTTTTGATGTAATCTTGGCTATTGTATTTGATTAATGAATATAAAGAAGAGTTTCTAAAGCACTCATGTGATGGATCTTGATCTGTTCATTTCCCTTAGATTCATGTGCGTGTTACTAGTTTTCTTGATATTATTCATGGTTTAATTCTACTTTCATTTATTTGATCATATTATACCATGCTCATATGCATTAGACTAGGACTAGTTCTTTATCTCAATTCCTAGAATGGGTATGTTCATTCCCTATTTATGCGAGCACTCCCTTACCAAGGGTGATCATTCTCATAAAGCTCACATAAAGGAGGGGCTCGGTGCTTGTGCACGCCTTGGGTGAGCTTCTAGACCAATCTAAATGATATGCCGACGCATTTGGGGTTGGTTGTTAAAGAAAGCGGTAAAAAGAGACTACATCTAATACTCTATTTCAATACTAACACATTAATATAAGGTGTTGATACATAAATTTATTACTTCATGATAAAAGCTTCATTAATGCTCTTGATAGCTGTCTAAAATATTATTAATTTCTTCAAAAAATATCAAATAATTTGAAAATATTTTGATTACCAGTGGTCTGACATTCATTTAGTTCTCATCTCTAAAAATCTCACTCAATTTTGTGGTAGATTTTGATCAAAATATTTTTTTCTTAATATCTACAAAATTATATATATTAGAGAATGACATAATTATCTTGATATTTGTTGAGCTCATGGGTATTAATAATATTGAAAATACTAATAAATTATTAATTGGATTGATTCTAAATTGTACTTATGGGGGCTCTTTAATGACTCCCTTAGTAACATAAACTTGTTTGAAAATAAATGATCTAACGATTATTCGACTAAATGCTTCCAAGTTCTTAATATATTTGTGTGATATTTTAATGGGTGCTTTATAACTCCCTAGATGAATAGATATTAAATTAACCCCAATAATTTTGTGTTTATAGAAAACCAAATTCAAATTAGGACCACATTAATACCAAACCGATATCAAACGGTTGAAAAGTGAAAAAATATATCAAGGGATTCATATGCCCACAAACCAAAAGAGGCCACACCAAGGGTTCACAAATATCACTAAGTTGTGATGAAGGCAACATGACAAAAAAGAAACACAATGATAAAGATGAATGAGAAGACAATAAAGAAAGCTTTCCTACCATACGTATAAGGCACCATAAAAAATAGCAATATTATTGAATAAAAAGGGAATACAAACATGTTTCAAATCGTGTAAGACCTTGTGAAATATCCTTATAAGTGTTAAAGATCACCAAGTATTGATGCTAAGAAATGATGTATATGAAATTTGATGTGCCTGCGGCATCCCATATGTGGGTGAAAATGGTCGGTCCTTCCAAACTAGAATTAGAGAACATTTGGTGGACATCAAAAGAGGTAGGGTACAATAATCCACTCTTACAGAACATGAAGTGAACTCTAAAGATACGATTCAAATTGGTGATTCCAAAATCTTAGTGATTGAGAACAATTGGAAGACAAGGAGAATAAAAAATGAAAAGAGGCCAATAATTTAAATAAGGATGATGGGTGGAAACCAAACCAACCATGAAATCCTCAAATACACAAGCTTACTCACGATCCCTATCCATGTTGCATAATACCCACCTTTTTTTTAATAACCCAGGGTATCATAAACCAACCTAGAACTGCCAACATGACTAATGAAGTGAGCGCTCGGTACGACGAGGCCCCATTTTTCCCCCACTAATCCCTCGGGGGAAGTGACTAATCCTGTACTAGCTAACCTCCCAAGGTACATCCAGGTAGAGAGAATTGACTTTGGGACCTATCTGAGTAGAACCCAAAATCCCTTAGCCAACTACGTTGCCTGTGCAGGCTATAAAATACCCACCTTAACAAATAACATTCCCTTGCTTCTAATTATTTATTTATTTTATATACTTAGGATACCAATATTTTTTACTAGGGGTTATATTAGGAAATCAATTTTATAATTAACCAAAAGAAGTCGACGCTCCCCGTGAAAATTTACCACTTTATCAATAACATTATTTAAGCATAACCTAGTTTATCTCTTTGGTCAAACATTAGCTTCAATTGTTTCTCCTTGATGATGGGTCACGTAGAGAGACCTAAAATGTCAAACACAATAAATTTCATGTAGTTGTATCTAGAAACTTCTCACAATATCATGATTAATGTTCTTAATGTGCCTAAGAGTGTTAATGACTGCATGGACACATCTCCCTAGGTGGATATTAAAGGGGAGGAGAGAGAACAAGATATCCAAACGTAACTAAGACAAGGGTTGGAGAGCATTAAAAATCAACAAAAGTGTCGATATTGCCTAATCTGGACCAATAATTGATAAGTATACAAACACTATATATCAATGTAATTTGATGAATAATAAATGCCTTAGGTGTTTTTTAGGTGTCTACATTATACCCCTCTTTGATGTGTGTATGCATGCAAACATATCAAAGTAGATGTAGACACCTAATTTGCTATGAGACTAGTTAATTACTATGGTGCTAGTGTATTTGTGTGTATTTATTATTGGTTCAAGTTATACTTTTATTGGAATATGTTTCCTTGTGTATTTGTACTGATGTGTGTTGTTGACCATCTTTAAGGATATTTGTTAGGAATAAGTTTCCCCATATGGGATCAAGATATAATAATTATAAGATCAAGTACAATACGCCATATGGGCTCAAGAAATAATCAATATAACATCATCATTCAAATACATGAACATAGGAGTGTAAATCATACCATTTCACCCTAATGGATGCATAATAAAAATCATGGAAACTTATGGAAGTGGTAATGACATCTTGTATAATAAAAATCATGGCCACATAATAAGAACACAAAACATAAAAAACACATGGATAATACAATCATGATAGGAGACATGTCAAATATATGACAAGGAGCATATAAAACACTTCAACTAGTTGAGTCACATTTGGAATGTGGAAGTAATATAAAATAGTGAAATCATATCAAACTCATAACAAAAACACTAAAGAGACACTAATCATGATAAGAGAGATGCCAAATATATGACAAAACATTAAGTGGTCACTTCAAGAATGGACGTGAGAAGCATAATTGTGAAGGAACATTAGTAATATACTTAAAATAAATATGTATAAAATGTATATTGAAGAGAAATATATAAGAATATAAAACATTAGATATCATGTCAAACATTGAAAATACATCATGTAGTTGAACCCACATCAAGCATATGTAAAAATTCTAGACATTAGAAACACATCAATAAGGAAATGTATATGAAGCACATATAAGAGAAATAAATAATTTGATCAAGTACAATCATGATAGAAAATATATAATCAATATAATAATAAGATGAAACAAAGCAAAAAAAATGCTCCATGTTGCACCTAAATTGATCTGTGTGCAACCTCATAACACTATGTAACTATGTAGGCCTGCACACTCTTCCTTAGGACATTGTGCTCTTAAACCTCACGTTATCTCGCAATGTGCATGTAAACTCACTTTATTTTGCATTATTTGTGCAACACCTCACAACATACCTCACAACTCCATTGTGATTCACAACACATCTTTCACCTTTCACCTTTTATGTAATATTCTAGTTATCTTACATTTTTACCTTGTAATACTCAAAGATTATTGGAGTATTACATAACATATCAAAATATGTCATTAATTCTCATTGTTCCACACAAAAATACATTACAATACTCACAAATTCTCTCAGTACTTTGGAAATACCTTCAAAACTCAACATCTACATGTTAGCTTCTTACTACCATATAATATGCCAAGTTGTACTCTCCATGTTCACACAATGCCAAAACACATGTCAACGTATCGATCAGATATAGTGTGTTATAAGTTTTACCATAAAACCTATAAGAAAACATCTATTCCTATGAGACCTCTTGTGACATATTCTCCTTCTCCTCCTTTTCCTCATTCTTCAAATGTTACTATAGAATCACCGTCCATGATATTTCCTTCGACTCTTCTTTCCATTTTGGCTCCTATCCCACTTGAGGCCAAGCCATACTACACATGAAATGATGCTCCATAACATAATGTTTAAGATTTTAGAGCCTATCAAAAAAATATGAAGAATCTTAAGAGGTTATTCAAAATCAAAAAAGGAAATACACATGAAATTATTTTTCACCACTCTATTTATCTCATAATTGATTTTGTTCTCATACTGATGACACTTGTTGAGTTATCCACCGCAAGTGTTGAGCTCGATAACCTTATCCTTGGGCACCTAATAAATGGGATTGTTCCATGCCATCACACCAACCTCCTTATATTCCATCATCTATTTCTAGACCTAATTGCTCTTCCCCCCTCATACCTCCTACGATGATATTATCCATGGAGTTCTCATGAAAATATTTTAAAGGATCAATGATTCTCTATTTTCTACATGATTTGAAGTCTGTCATGGCATCAACACTATTCATGATAAGTTAGAGGATATCATGATTCATACTTGACATCAAATTCTATATCAAGTAACTAACATAATAACTAATGCATGTCAATATTTTGCACACCATCATTGATTTATTTGATTTGAATCATATCTTTATCTATCATCCATCTTGGGTTCATCATCCCACTTGTGTTTATCATTCCACTTGCGTTTATCCACCCCACTTGGGTTTATCCTTCCTACTTGGGTTCTAGGGCCATTATATCCTACTATAAACACTAAATCATGCACTTGGGTACATTTCTAGGTCCTAATCACATACCACTATTCATATGATTCCTAGGCGAGAAAAATAATAATTGACATATGTATTTGGCCTCTTTTATTTCTTTATTGCTTTCTATGTGGTCTTGCAAACCTCATTTCCCAGATTGAATTTCATTGCTTTATCTTTCTATTCTCTGGACACCATCTCCCGGCTAGGATGTCAACGCCCATGCACCCTCATTCCCTCCGGGAATCCCAACCTCTTTGTATCTTACTCGCCCCTTTTATATTTTAGGTATATTGTTTTCTTGGTGGTCAACCTTTTAGATGTTAATTATGAAATTCAAACAAGGGAATCATGTAAATATAAATCTATGTGACCATAATAAAGGACTAAGATCTAAGCATCTACTATCACCACCTAAAGTTACATCCAAATGCATTCTAAAGAGCATCAAAGAATCCATCTAGCTTCATTCAAGGGACAAAGGACTACATTTTTATACATACACTTCATAGGAGGGAAAGTTCATTTTGACATCCACACATCTATTTACATTGCTACTAGCTATCTATTTCTTGTTATTCGGTGCATCTTACACAAGAGCCACCTAGGGCACTATTCTTCACACACACAAAAAACTAAATGGAATCTGAGATGTAGTGCAATGCTCGGTTGTAAGTTCACTTTGTCAGGTGACCGCTGGGGTCAGTTCAACTCTCCATTTGTATCTTTTTATTTAAAGGATTTTCTATGTTTGGGGTTTTGTAGGAGATCATTTGTTTTGAAACTTACAGGTGAATTCTGTGGACATCCAATAACATACAGATGATCAACAGTGAAGGCTAGCGACACTCGTGTGACACAAAAAAATCATTTTCTAAGGTTTTTCACAGTCACAGGCACTTACAGAAGGTATATGGCGCTTGGGCACCCTTGACCCACTCCAAATGCCCCAATCCCAACATATATGATAGTTCCACAATTTTCTTGGTTTGGTTACGATAGTTTGTCCTCCTGTTCCATCAATTTTCAAACTCAATACATCTTCAAGATTATTCCAAAATCAACTGAGTCTCTTATTCCATCTCTTGCACTTAGGATTTTAATTTCCATTTTCTTATTACTTGTGTCATATCTATGATTTATTGCTTATTTAATGCGTTGTGACTATGCAATTAGGGTTTTACAAATTTTAATATTTCTTATATCATTTGGTGAACCCATCACTCGAACCTGCCTTGCTTCTAGGTCTTTTATCATCTTCTTATTATGGCTCAATCTTATGGACCATCTACTGAAGCCCATCTCTAAGAGCTCCATGATAATCTTGTTGAACATCCCTAGGATCTAGACCTACTTTTATTCGCTACTCGTGAGGAGGCCACTAATATTTATAAGCTTAATGTTCTTACATCCATTCCCCCTTCCATGCCTATTTCTACTCAACCCCCTACTTCCACTATTCCACATACTTATACAGTTCTGGTATATGTTCCTACTCAATCTCAAAATATTCCATCATATTATCAAAAATTTTGAGATGTTGATCTCCAGTCATAGCATTGTTACCTTGAAACTTTGGTAACTTATTTCTCACATCTTGTGGGACAACATTTGGATACCCAACTATTCCTCCAAAATTGATGGGACCAAAGGTGTTAACAAAAAATGGGGGTCTAGGTGGAAGGTGAGCCATGCTATTTTGTGGTGGTGATCTCGGAGGAGAAGTAAAATGATGAGGGGTGAGAGGTATTTGGGGAATGGGAACGAAATCTTCAAAACGGATCTCTCTTAAGGGTTCTCCTTCTTGATGATCTCTAGAAAATTTAGAAAATGCAGGAGCATATTCAGGAGCAAGCCTTTCAAATGCACAAAAAGGTCCCTCACCCGACGGGGAATTCAAATCAGTAATAGGATTGTCTGAATCAGATCCACTTGAAGAAGAATTACAGTCCTCAATAACAGGCTGCTCACTTTCAAACTCAACAATAGGGATCTCCTTTCGTACAGTCAAGTCTCCAAAAACCTTCCACACCTTTCTCCCCTCTAGCTCTGAGTTTTTTGATTCTGTAAACAACTTCTTAGCAGAGTCCTTCATGAAGAGAGATCTTCTTCCTTCCATTTTTGCAGATTCGAGCAATAAATTATAAATGACATAAAAGGTAAGACAACTGGTATTTTCAAGATCAAATCAGCATGGAATCACCACAAAGGAATTTCACCTTAGTTGTGCAAGAATGCACTAAAATAATTATGTCAAATGTTTGTTAGTACTGAAACCTTTTCAAAGCTTTATAAATCAGACCTTCTTCTTCCTAGAGCAATCAATCATAATGCAACCAAAGTGTATGAACTGCTAGGAAATGGAAAAAAGGGCATACAAAACTTGAAACCCTTGTTTAAAACTTGCAGATCTGAAACATAGAATGATATTTTAACAATGTAGCAGCTCAAAAAACTTGATTATACAAATGCTCAAACTCTTCCAACACTCCACAAACACCAAGAAATTCCAAGAAGTCCCCGGCAATGGTGCTAAAAAGGTGTTGGTACCCAAATTTGCTCTCCTTATCAGTTTGAGCAGCATAAGAGATATGGCATGAAGATTGAAGTTAGATAGATCTTGATGTGTGTCATTTTGTAGCTAGAGATGTGATCTAACTAACACTCAGATTCGTAGAGAGATGGATAGCACCTTAAAAGGATTTGATTTGACCCTCACTATTTTAGGTTGTGCCTTTCAACCAAGGTAAAAGAACCTATATTGTAACCCCCAAATGGTGAAAGATATGAAGACATCCCTCAATTTATACAAGTAATATGAAAAGGCCTTGGGAAAATATGATCAACACTCCAAATTTGACTTTCACAAGTTGTCACTCCCAGATTATGGAGATATTTTCAATGCAAGGCAAGGGTTACTGGAGACATTGTATAATCCTAATTTTCCTTGTGCATTTTTGTAGATGGGTTAGATTCTTTGTTGACACACAATGCAATGCAGGGGTAGTATGGGTAGGTTTAGTTTGTTTAGAATGATTTTATTGGTGGGGTATTGATGAGACAAACTGTGATATATTAGATCTTTGACAACCTCTACAATACTTAAAACAACTATCAGATACAATTCTTCAAATAATCAAGACATTCTTTCAACCAGAAGAGGCATAAATGGATGCCTAGGTTGCACTCTTCACACAATATTTGAGAATTCACCACAAAATCTTGAAGTAAAGAACTCAATTAAACAAAAAAATCCATTATCAAACCATGCCTAAGGTACCCCCAAGGCTTACAAGCAATCTCTATAGTCAAGGAAGGTAAAGTGATTTTAAATTTGTTTATCTCTATATCAGATGAAGGCTCTTCTGAATATGAGATTGCAAATGCCACTAAACTATCAATAAGAAATGGATATTCTATGTGATTTCGAAAGACTTTCAATGCAAGATTGCAACAAGACAATGTAAACTATTTGCAGGCATTTAAAAATGATAACAGACATCATATTGCTCAAAAAAACACAGATTAACTCAAAATCTTGTTAGATTCATCAGCAGGGGAGAGTTTCATGAAAAATCTCAGAGGTGTGTGATGACTATACACTTATAACCAACTCACATACATGAAGATCCAACATAGAAGAAATTATCCTGGTTCTTTGGTGGGTTTCTCAGAAAATGAGTTTTTAATCAAAATTTGCTCATGATTTTCTACTTTTCCCCTTTTACAATTTCTCCAAAATGCATTACATACCTCTTGGCACATTTGATCCTTCTTTCCCAAGCGAAGAATATGGTATGGGATCAATTTTGTGACAACAATTCTCATGATTCAATGATAATGACATCAAACAGAAAAAGCATTCACAGGTTGCCAAGTGTGCTCAAAAAGATTAAATCATTACAAATATCTGGATCATTATCCTTCCTGGAGGCATTTTTTTCATCATTGAGGCATGGAAACACCTTTTACTCATCATTTTCACCTTTTAACCTTTTCAAATTACCTCTGTAACTTTTTGATTTTGTCATTTCACATGTTTACTTGGGCAGGGGCAAAAATTTATTACAAAAATAGCTCAAATCAAAGAATTAAGCCATGAAAGTGATGCCAACGATCCTGGAAGACCAAGACGACAAAAAATCACTATAAATTTGATGAATTTTGATGCAAAAATCGTGATTCCAAGCTTCCTGGAGCTCCCATGGTAGTCAAAACAAATGGATGCACAACAACCATCGATTTTATCCATCTTTTAATCCTGGCCCTCCACGTGGAAAATGCAGACTTAGAAATAAGCTTGAGTTACCTTTTAACCTTTGGATAAGGCCAAACACGTGGCAAAAAATGACTGCAAATTAATTCAGGCTCATTTTTGACTTTTTGACATTTTTTGAAAAAATGGAAAAATTTGACTTTTTCTCCGCCCCTCCGCCTTTGAATTTTGGAGTTAACACGTGGCACATGGTGGGTCCTATTGAAATCACGCTTTAATTCTGCACATTTTGACCCTTTTTGGAAATTGGGAAATTTTTCACTTTTTGCCCCGCGGGCCCGCACCTTTGATTTTTCCCTCACCACGTGTCTCCTTGTGATTCGCTAGTGGGCCAATGCTTCAAATTTTGATTTTGAGCCCTTTTGGTAAAAGGGAAAAATTTCCTTCCTGCCTCCACCGACCCACTGACCTGCCTCATCCTCTACCACATGTCGCTCGATGATTCTCTTGCGGGCCCGCGGCTTAAATTTTGATTTTAAGCCTTTTTGCCAAAAAGGGGAAAAAAATCCCAACTTCCCTCCGTGGACCCGCCGACCCGCCTCTTACAAATTGTGGACATGTGTCCTCTTTTTATTGGCCACGGGCTTTCAGGCCAAAATTTTTACCTTAGCCATTTGATAAAAAAACACAAAATTCTTCCATCACCCGCATCCCCTCTGACCTTTTATGGACACATGTCCACTCCCGATTGGCTGCGGGGTTTCGGGCCAATTTTTGATTTTAAATTTTTTACAAAATAAGGTCTAAAAAACCTTAAAGGAACCCGACCACCTGCCAATTAGAAGCTGCCACGTAGGCAAATTCTGAAAAAACGGGGCCTCGGGCCTGAAAAATGCTCATTTTTGCCAAAAATAAAAAAATGAAAAGTTAGAACACTTCCCCATCGATCCTCAGCCAATAAAAACCCGCCACGTTGCAAATGCATGTTTGAGGAATAAATTGACGGGAAAATGACGCCCGTATGACCGTCAAAGCGCAAAAAATTCCAGGGATGCCCTAAAATTCAATTTTTTCACCAAGGATGGTAGATTTTTCGATTCTAAATCAACTGAAGCATGATTTTACAACATTTTCGACATTGGGATTGGATTTTCAAATACAAACAAGTATGAACTGATCAAATTGAATTTTTCCACAATCCGGCAAAGGGAAAAATGACATAGCCTGTGAAATTGGAAAAACTAGGTCACAGAAAAGGGCAAACTTGGATTATTCTTTCAAATTAGGGCAAAACAACAAGTTTGTGAGCATTTTTAAAGCATTCAACTGGAGGGGAAGAAATTTAGACCATTGATTCAAAGGGTAAAACATTTTTTGAGTAGATATAGATTTGAAAATTTTAGGGTAACATGGTGCAAGCTCAAAAATGGCACCAACATCAGCTCTTTCTTGGGGATGGGCACTCTTAGTGAGTGCCACAAGGAAAAAATGTAGACCAAGTGCCAAAATATCCATTGGACAAAGGAGTCACAATCCAAAATCACCAGAAACCAGCTGAGAATCTGACAAAAAATTCTGCCACACAGCAAGACAAACCACAAACTGACAAAACACCAAAAACAAAGCAAAAAACCAAACACTATACACTGTATAAGCTGGTGCATACCTAATATTTGGGGTTTAATCCAAGAAATGCTTCAGATGCCTACCATTAATAGGTAATTCCAGAAATTCCCCATCTAAGTCCTTGAGAAAGAAGGTATGTTCACCAATTCTGATATCAATGGCATAAGGGCCCATCCATAATGCATCAAATTTGCCATGCTTGCCCTTGTCTTCATGCCTGATATCCCACAACAAAACCAGATCTCCAACATTGAAGGCTCTAGGAGTTACCTTCTTGTCAAACAATCTCTTCAATTTTTCCCTAAATCTGACATGCCTTTGATGGGATGCTCTTCTCTCCTCATCAAGCTTAATAATCTGATTGATCCTTGATTCATATGGGCCAAGCTCTTGATCTTCCAACTGTTGGGAAAACTAAAATGAAGATAATTACAGGTGCAAGGGCAACAAATCCTGAGTTCCATACACCAATTCAAATGGAATTTTACCAGTAGCTCTTTTAGGAGTTATCCTATCAGCCCAAACTACAAACTTCAATTGTTCACCCCATTTCTTCTTGTTTTGCTCCAAGGTTCTTCTAATGATCTTCAACAAATTCTTATTACTGGACTCAACTTGTCCATTACCTTAGCGGGTTATAGTTTGAATAATAAGTCAGATTGATTCCATATTCATTGCACATTACCATTAAAGGTTTGGCTCTAAAGCACATGGCATTACCAGCTATAATCTTGACTAGCGACTCCAAATCTGCATATGATTTGATTCAATAAGAAGTCCATAACTATTTGGTGTGTTTCTTTCTTGGTGGGGATTGCTTCTACCCACTTTGTAAAATAATCAGTGGCTATAAGGATCCACTTATGTCCAGCACTAGAAGGATCTGAAATCTTACCAATGAAGTCCACCCCCCATTGCTTGAAAGGAGCTTCAATTGATATAGGCTGTAAAGGAAGGGAGCCTGAAGCTTTCAGTCTTCCAGAGAAACATTGGTAACTATCACATTTTTTAACCAGCTGGGTTACATTTTTGAAGAGAGTAGGCCACCAATAACTAGCTCTCAAAATCTTATGTGTTGTTACTCTTCCAACAAAGTGTCCTCCACAAACTCCCCCATGGAAATCATACAACTATCCTAGGAGCTTCATCTTTAAGTTATGCATTTCAAGAGGACACCTTCAAGGTTCTTCCAAGTCTAGCCCAAGGTTTGTGATGACATATTTTTGAGAAGCCAGCTTGAGGGCTCTTTTCTTATTTTTATTTAAATGATCAGGATAGACAAAGGTGTCTGAGGTAAAAGATTATATTCTTATACCACTCAGAACTTACCAATTTCCCAAGAACATCTTCCCTTTCTTCCTCTAGCTTCATTCAATTCCACATTCTGCAAGTTGCTCTCAACCATGAGCTTAGTAAGGTCCAAACCTCTGTACCAACTTTATCGTTTAGATGTCTATATCATACTCTTGTAGCTTGTTCACCCACCTACATATTTTTACTTGAAATCTCCATCTCTGATAAGATGTATTTTACCATGGTGTGGGGAACATAAGCAACAACTTTCGAACTTAAAATATAAGGCTTGAAAACCTTTTGTTGCTTTTACCAAGGAAAATTCTTGTTTTTCCATGATTGTATACTTTAACTTAGCTAGCTTGTAAAGTATTTCTAAAGAAGGAAATAGGCCTATCAACCCCATCTCTCATCCTTCTACAGAAAAATAGAAGAAATGGTATACTCAGATGTAAAGGAGAATGATTTGGAAACGCCTCTTATAGTTTGGGGCTGCTAAAACAGGTGCATGTTTAAGTGAATCCTTAATTCCTTCAAAATCTTGAATGGAAAGCCTCCTCCCACCTGATAACTTGGTCCTTCTTTAGCATGCTTGTGATTGGTAGAGTCAACTCAACAAAGTTGGAAACAAACCTTCTAATAAAATTAATTTGACCAAAGAAATATTGGATGCCTTTCTTGGTTCTTGGGATAGGTACTTTGTCTGATTGCTTCCACTTTCTCAGGGTCTATCATAACACCATATTTTGAAACAATGTGACCAAAAA